>VZRW01009313.1:0-134995 GCA_013398125.1 Aegotheles bennettii | reverse complement strand
GCCCGGCACAGGGCCGGGGTGAGGCGGGCGGTGCGAGCAGGGCCCGTCCGCTCGGGGAGATACCCGAGCCGCTTGGAGCGGTGTGGAACGCTCAGGTAGCCAGGGGCTGGCATGTACGAGTGGGGGCGAGGCGATAGTGAAGAATTAGAAGAAAAAAAAGTCTTGGCAGTCGCTGAGTTTTAGAAAATACCGTGTCTGGCGTTTCTTTATTGCCACTGCCGTGTGTGTTCCGCATGTGTGCATACAAATTCCTGTAAGGTTCTGTTTCCTCGGCAAGGATGGTGTGGACAGGATGATTATGGTGCCACGAGTGTCACTAACAGTGAAGAGGACTTCCATTCCTGAAACTGCTCCAGGGTTTGTAGTGAAAAAAGTTATGTTTGGAAGAGGGGATGGAAGATGAGTGGTTGTTCCCTGTCACACATCTACCCTGTAGCTGTTATGGCCCCTCAGAGGAGCTATTATTGCAGCAATTAAAAAGGATGGTGAATTACCTGGAGAATATTTGTGTGAAACTATGGGTATTAATTTGCATATTGTATTTACTAAAAGACGTTCTCAACATTCTTAAACTTTAAATCTTAAAAAAATCAGAGGAGAACTCCTTGATCATGTCTCAGAGCCTTAAGTACTGCTTTCTTGTCTTTTCATTATAATTTATTGTATTGTTCAGGGTGTAGATAAGTTGCACATCAAAAAGGAAATAATTAACAGTGACATTGTATAATGTGTCAAGGGGGAAAATAGCATTTGCAGTTATGTTATGGGGTAACTTTCAGAGAAGATTGTGAACATGTTGGCCGGATGCACGGCAGCTTTCAGATTTATTTTTTTTTCCCGGTGGCTGAGAAGTTATGTAAAGCTAAAAAATAACCAACAGCCTAGGATATTTATGGTAGAAGATTCAGGAGTTGATTAGGAACTTTCTCTTAGCAATATCTCAAGAATTGCTCTCTTTTAGTTTCATAAATGCCAACTAACAAAATAATCTGCTGCTTAGTTTAAGTGAAAATCTTGGTTTTCCCCTGATACTGCTTGCAGGTTTTTTCCATTGATATTTAACAAGGATGAAAAATTTTTGGTAAGGTACAACTGTGTCTTCATATGCACAAAGGATTACCTGTGATCGGCTAACTGATGTGGTTTGCTTTCTGTGCCCCATTCTTCTCTTTTGATTGTTGACTTTTAATGCTTAGATACTATATAAATCTGAAAAACCAATACAGTTGTGGAAAGAGCTGGTGAGTCTTGGCAAAACTAGCTCACTCGGAATAAGTTTCAAGATCCTTGTCTGTTTCTCGCTTTGTTCTTGAGGAAAATGAGTAGTGGCCAGTGGAGCTGTGCTTTGCTGTTCACTTAAAATTGCTTTGCTAACAGACATGTGCAATATAGTCACTTAGGGGAATTTTCAAGGGCAGGGAAGAGAAGTAAACATCATCGGCATTCAGTGGGATACTCCATATGCATATTTGAAAAGGGTCTTGTACTTGAATCAGGGCAGTGGTCACTGCTGTTGAAGTAAAGGGGGAAGTTCAGTGTTGCTCTTGGGTTGGAATAGGATGTGTTTCTATCCAGCTTCTGATTTGAACTTCTTTAAGAACATGTCTGTTTCATTTGTAGGAAATCGACATTTTTCAATGTGTTAACAAAGAGTCAAGCGGCAGCAGAAAACTTTCCTTTCTGTACTATTGATCCAAATGAGAGTCGAGTACCTGTGCCAGATGACAGATTTGACTTCCTCTGCCAGTATCACAAACCTCCAAGGTAACTCAAATTCTTAGTATTTTTTCTCAGTTAAGGAGCTGAAATAGTATTACTGAACCCAAAGTTTTCATAGAAGTTTAATGCAACTATAATGCCTTTAACTAAGTTTTTACTGACATCTGTTTTAGAATGTGAAATTATATATGTACTTGGATTATGCCTTTTTATTCTCCCCTCCCCACCTGTATGTTCTTTGTGCTATGAGAAATCAAGGAGTTGATGGTTGTTGCTCAGCACCATTTGATGCTTGGTGTTCCTCTCTTTGAAGGCAGTGGCTCCCAGGTGACTTGGAGGATCTACTGAAGAGATTTGGAAAATGTACAGTAGTGGACATACCTAATGTGTCATGAGGTTGCTTGTTTGTAAAATTTCCACCCTGTATTTTGTATCGTTCAGAATATTGTGTGTGCTGTAGGTAGCCAAACAAATATCTATCAGCATACCTGCGTCCTCAGTTTTCTGACAATAAGCTTTATGGGCAGCCTTTTTTGCCCTGACGCTTTTCTCTGCTTTTTATGGGCTCTGCTACTTGTTGCCTGGTATATTCAGGGATAGTCCTACAATATATCTCTTAATTGTTTCCTTATTCTAGGAGTGTATTAATTTTGTCACATCAGTGGCTTTTGCTGTTGACGGTTCCCATAATCTGCTCTATATGTTCAGTGTGGGGACTGGATTTTTGCTTGAGCAGCAAAACTTAAGGTGCTTTCAGAAAACAGAAACTTAAATAGGCACTTGTGACTTGTTAATTTTGGTTTGCAGTTGCTTGCAGAGGTATCTTGAATAAAGTGAGCATATATAAATCATGAGACAAATTAGCATGCACGGCTGTGCTGTTGTTCAACACCTAGGCCTCCAGTTTTAAAGCCAGACCACACCCAGAATTAAAAAAGAATGATTATTCACTGATCAAACATTCATTTCTTAACTTGATTTTCAGGTCCAAACAAGTTTTTTCTGTCAGTGATTCCTGTGTGCTTTTTAAATACTGAAAAATACATTAATATGGAGTTGTTTGTTAAGGTGGATTGTTATAACGTGTTACCTTGTTTTTCCTGCTCCAGTGACTATGGAGCATACTTGTTACTGTATGGATCATAAAACAAAACCTTGCTGAATTTGGGGCTAAACTTTCTGGCTGTTGATTGTGCAGAAATAATGGTGTGGCTTTTCAGTTTTGTTGACAAGTCTGTTCTAAATTGTGGTGTTATTGCAGCTTTGGCCATATCAATAGTCTGTTTTTCTTAGCCATGGCTGGCTACTTCTAAATTAGTAGTTGAAGTGACAAAAAGATTATTATGTCTCCCCTTGACCTCCCTTTGGCCATCTGTCCTTGCAAGGAGTGCTAAGATTGTACCTGTATGTATATTCTCTAACTTGCAAGCTCGCTCTCTCTGGAAAAAAAATTGCCCTTAAATATTAATGAAAATGGTATACTTACTGAACCTGTGTTCAGTGAATATGCTGAATTGGATTATAAGATGAATATAAATAGTAAATCATATTTCTTTTGACTTTTAAGAGAGTATTTTTTACTTAAAATCAACAGGTGTGGCGATTAATGGGTAGTTATAGCTCTTTATGCTACTTACGCAATTTTAATATTTCACTGTAACAGTAATAAAGCAGTGGTAATTAGTGATAATTCAGTAGCACAATAGACTGAGGTAACTCTTCTCGAGTTGTTTGTGTTTGTCTGTCTGAGACTAACTCAGGAAAAGAAGGCTATGGTCATGAAGAATCACAACTGAATTGTAATTTAAATTCCTTAATTTCTCTTGTATAGTTTTGATTTTGTTCTTCATCTTTATGTAGTGCATTCTGTGTTAATTTTCTGCTTGCTTGGGTTTGTAGATGTAATCAATCTGCACACAGAATGTTTATAAACAGTGAGTTCTCTTTAAATTAGACTCTTGTGTAGCCTCAGAATTTTATCTTTTAAAATTTAAAGCATTCAGGTTTTTGTTTCTCATATGTTACACTTAGTCATCAAATAACTGCAGTCGTTGTTGGGAGGTGGGGGAAAAATAAAGGGCACTTTGTCTTAACTATGATAATATATGACAGGCCAAAGTCATCTTGCCTATTTGCCTGCTGTGAGCGAGGGAAGGGAGGAGTGGGACTGAGTTGGGCTGGCAGTTGTTGTCTGTCACACTGAGCTGAGATTGCTGCTGCTACAGAGAGATGGACTCCATTGCTGACAATATTGCTGGTGTGAGTTTGCGGCAGTTCTGCCATCGGAGGAAGAGTTAGGCTCTTCAGGTCCCATTTGTTCTTGGAGATCTGTTCCTATCTCCACAAGAAGAAAGCATCAGCTTGGATGGGACTGGTGTGCTGTTACTTGCTAGCCTGTGCTGGAAGCTGGCGGGTAGTACTTAATTGGAAATGTGTTTGTAAATGAAATTGTGTCGGCAACAATTTAGAGACTGTTATGTAAAGGCCGAGCTGTACTTAATAGATTAAGGTACGCTGCCAGAATTTATAACCTGTGCTTTTTTTTTTTCTGTAGCAGTGGGTGATGTATATGACTGCTTACAATAAATAAGTTCAGTGATACAGACAGTACTCAGAAGGTGGGCTCCAGGTGTTTCCAGTAAAAACTGCTATGTCGCTGCCAAATAAATTAGATGAGCAAATTTCCTTGAGCTTTAGTATTACCTATTGCTCGCTTTCTGGTGTGAATATTAAAAAAAGAAGAGACCTTAATATATTAAAAATAATTCTGAATGCTTGTTATCTTTGGTATTTATATTTTGTACCTTAGTTTATATTGTACTACCTTAATTTTTGTATTTAAAATGCTTATTTTTGTGTTTTAAATTTTATACAATATTCGGTGAAAACTCATATTTGCTACACTGTGCCAACATGCAGCTTTTTCAGAAAGACTGTTGGCTTCTTGTTCTGTTGTCCTCCTACCCCTATTCCTCCAACACAGGTACTTTGCCTAAAGCAAGGTTTGACAAACTAATGACTGAATTAGTTCCAGTTTAATACTTGGAAAGAGGCTATTTTCTTTGGACTGATTCATTTCAGCAGGAACCCCCTCCCCCCTCCCAATCTATGAATCTTAAGCAGGTAGCAGAGGATGAGATCTGCTAATTCTAAAATGAAAAAGAGATGTTCTTCATCTCAGCAGGTAGCTCCTGCCTTGAAAATTTGGACTTGGAAGCCAGAAACAGGTGATCTGTTAACTGTAATTAATATTTTAACAGGACATTTTGTGGTTAGAAGTGCTGGGTTTCTTACACAAGACAGGGACTGTGTGTATAGCACATCTAAAGAAATTTTAGCAACTTAATAAAAAGCTTTAGTAAAGCTATTCTCATGCATTTTTTTTTTGCTCTAAATTTCATTAAGATGCTGCTTAATCACCTTAAGCCTAAAAATATTTTTTAGTCTAAGTATGTCAGACTGATGTCATATGGACAAGTGATTTGTGTCATCTTAAAAGCCTCTGGTGTGTATACCCACCAGGCTTAGCCTGTACGGTCCTGCCTACTACCACAACTGTAGCATACTGTGCCTGACCAGGAGGTGTGTCTCAGCAGTCATGTTTGATTCAAGCCTCAAAATGATTTTGAGTGAGGGAGCTGAAGAAACTGCTATGTAGAAGCAATGTAAGCCTAAGCTCTGTTTTAACTGTAAATAGTTAAAACTGAAGGTCTGTATTGACTGATAGTAATCAACCTGTGTGAAAACATTAATTAAAAAAGTGATTTTAAAGTCTGTGTTTCTGTTTTCTCCTCTTGTGAAAATCAAATAAGATTATAAGCAGGAATGAGTAAAATGTAAATAGTTTGGTTCATCCTTTTTCAAGTTATCAGTATTCATTTAATTCCATGTTTGTTTGCACCTGTAAGCAGGTGCATTGCCTTGCACATATATAGTCACAAAAAACAATGCTTATTGCAGCCACAAACATTTCTATTAACCTCAGACTGTTTTTAATCTATTTTGGATGTCCTTTTCAAACTTAAATTTTAAAGCAATCCTGGTTATCTGGCAGGAGGATAATATGTATGGTACAGCTACCCCTCTTCAGCCCTAGTGCTGTTCAGTGTACTTCAGGATCTCTGTCCTTTTTGTCAGCAAATTGCTTTGGTTTGTTCTGTTGCATTGTGGATTGTTAAAATTCATGCATCCAGATCTTTAATGCTCAAGTGATGGTTACTGAACTAAATCTGAGCAACTTCCCTTGTTCCGTAGGTCACCAAAGTCCCATGTAATGTTAAATAGAAGGTCTCTTAAATGTACTGTAGGGTAGCACACTCAGATACTTGATGAAGTTTTGAATTTATATTATGCAGTCGGTTGGTGGGAAGTACTACTTAGAAACCAGATCAGCAGTGGAATTTTTTGAATGGCATCGTGTGGGTCTTACTCTAGGTTTAGGAAGAGCATTTAAGCAAATGAAAACCACCTGTAATTTCAGAGTGAACCACAAATAACTTAGGCAAATGTAACTCTGGCACATCAGCATTTGTAAGAGAATCCCAACTGAAAATTGGCAAGTATATCCTGTTGTTGATGTGCATCTTCCTTTGGTGTTACTGAGTTTGCCTGATCTTTTGTTAGTTCTGAGCCTGAGTAAATCAACTTGGCTGTGATGCGTGTTCTAGCATTGCAAATGAATAATTTGCCAGCAGTGAATGAAAGACCATTAGTGGTGACTTGAGCCATCTTTTCTGCCTGGTGGGAGAAGGCAAAATTGAATTAGTTGTCTTTTGTTGGTGGAATAACTTGCTGATGAGTTAGAGAATGCAGGCATTTGATACACACAGGACACTGAGTATATGTCTTAATGTGCATTGGATCTCTTACCTTTCTATAATTCATGTAAGTAAAATTGAATTTGCAGATTTTTCACTTCTGGTTCATGTGCTAATAGGTTCAAGTCTTGTTTGTTGGTACCATGGATACAATGCTATTAGTGAAAGTGTTCTTGTGTGAAAATGACCGGGGTTCATCTGCAGGACCCAGTTCTTCAGAAGCAGATTCCTTTCCCCTGTGAGGTCTTTTGCTGACATTGGCCAAAGCTGCTTGCAAGATTGACCACAGAAGTGGTCATAGGGAGTACAGTCTCTTGGAAGTGGGAGGGACTGTGAACTGTTCTTTTCTGTTTGGAAATGAGCCAAAAATAGCAGTGATGACAGATTAAGATTTGAATGGCTTTCTAAGAAGTTGTCACAATATACAGGTTCTCCTCCTATGTTGCTAGTTTTGCTTCAGGTCATTTGTAGACTCTTAATGGATTACTCCTACTGGAATCGAGAATTTTTGGGTGGGAAGAAGAGCTTCCCTTTCCAATAGATTTCAGATAACAGCTTTTAAAGATGGAAGTCTATGCTGCAAACAGGAGATGAGTAGCAGGTTTGGCTCTATTGAAGAGAAAAGGGGAGCTGAACGTTTTACCCTAATGCTGAAGAATCTGACCTTTTCAGTATGTGGGACCTAGGATCAGGTAGAGTTTGAGGTGAGAGAATTTTCTTGAACTATTCAAGAAATAAGTAAAAAGCAAGTGTGTTATGAGAATTATCAACCAGGCTTACTGGCAAATGCATGCATTTTGAACTTAGCTGGAGCCGTTATGTGGCTTTTCAGGGTCTCCTGTCGGATGTGAGGTTTCAGTAAATTTAAATGCTTCAGAGAAATTAGTAGGGTATTGTTTTCAGTGGAGAAGAAAGATTGTGGAAACCTAGAAGAATAAAAACCCAGGAAGAGAAACAGTGTTTTGGTTACAATGTTCCAATCTAAGTTAAAGGTTTCAGGTGTATGCTGCCTGCAAGTTTTCTCAATTAATAATCACTTGTGTAAACTTGAGAAATAATGTATGCATTTTCCCCTCAAATTTGGGAAAAAAAATATTTGCACAACAAATTCCAGAAAGAAAGAAAAGAAAAAGAGAAAAATGGTGACTGGTTGCCCTTCAGTACTGCTGTACTGAACGAACAGGTCAGGTAAAGAAACTCCTTTTGCATGTTTAACAACTGTTTTGGATGGAAGTTTGAAACAAAGTTGATGAGAAATAAGCCTCCTCCACTGCAAAATGCCTAATGTTATGGATGCATAAGGCTCTTTTTCTGAATAAATTACCCTAACCACTGGACTGCAAAACTGTACTTTCTTTGGCCCAGTGGGTCTAGTGCTCTTTGTTGCACAATGGCTTGTACAGTGAAGGCAGCATGCTACCCTGCCAGAGCAGGTTCACCTACAGTACATCACACAGGAACGCATCCAGGCGGGTTTTGAATGTCTCCAGTGAAGGAGACTCCACCACTTCTGCTCTGTTTCTAAGTGAGATAAAAAAATCCTTTCTCAAGGGTTATACCTACATGTAAAATATGGAGATGCTTCAGGATTGGGTGATGTGTTTCATATAATAAATTCCCGTGACATGCTTTATGGTAGATTGGTGTTGCACTGGTTTGTACAAAGGATCAGTTGATGCCACCTGTTCCTGATGATCATTTGAGTTTCAGTGACATTATGCTAATGCTGACTAACAAATCTTTAGAAATGGAAATCAATCTGTTTAGAGGAGAGGGGGGAAAAAAACCCCAATCTGGTTAAGTCTTCTAAATGTAAAAGAACTAAAACACACTCGAGATATATGGTACTTTCCTCCCATTCTTTGCAGTGTTTTCTGGTTATTTAGTTTCATAATGTTTACTCTTTGTCCTTCAGAGCATAGGCAAGTGTGACTAGTTTGTACCCTTTTCTCCTTTTCTCTGTATTCATCTTTCTATGAGGAAACAGACTTAAGCTTAGGGAAGAGGCTGCCAAGAGTGGGGATGGTTTTAATTTGCTTAGAATGTTAGCTTTGTGGTACCTAAGGTGAAGGTTAGAACACATCTTGGAAACCCAGCTACTTGTCTTCAAAGGTCTCTTGCTTATATTAGTCAATTGTGAAATAAATGTGCTGAGGTTTTGTTTCCATTGTCTAGCAAATGAGGTTGATTCTGGTGATAGAGTGGTTCATCTGCATACGAAGGTATCTGTCTTGCTCTAATGTGGCATCTTTGTAGTGAAAGTGTGAATTCTTCTGATGGTTGGCCAGGAAGTTGATCCTACCAGAATGATGAGAGGGCAGCAAGAAGAACACTTCTAACACCACCTTTGTTTTTCTTAAAACACAGTTTAAAATGACAATGGAAAAGTGCTTTAAAGAGTGGCATTTTTCTACCTTGCTGTTAACTTAGATATGTGTCAAAAAGCAAGGAATTATAACAATTCTGACTGGGAAGTTGCTGCCATTTCTTCTGAGGTATGTATTAGCTCTGCGTTAGGCGAAAGGAATCACTGGGTTAATGCAACAATACAGTTACTGGTTTCTGTCTTCAGAATGTGCATTACTTTTGTTAGTGTGCTAAACTTAAGGATTAGCTGTTTCCATTTGAGTTTGTGTACTGGTAGTAAAAAAAAGGTTGCTAAGAAAACTGTAGTGGGACAAAAATGTGACATTTTTGAAGTTTGTTTATTTCATAATGTACTTACATTCATGTTCTTTCTACTGCTTTCAACAGCATTAAGTTGCAGTACACAGCATCTGTCTTCCCAAGGATAAGCCCTTCTTATCATGGGCCTAGTGAAGTTTAAAGCTAAAAGTCTACATATTGTGTACCTGAATTTAAGTAATTCATGCTATATTGTATATGTTTTCTTATGTTTTTTTTTAAACTCACCCTCTGGATATTGTGTTCTATTCATGCTTGTTTTGAAGCGCATCACAAAGATATTAGTGATGTGAAACGTGTCATTAAGTTCCTAATCTATTACACCCGACAGGTTTAGCAATGCTTTGAACTTCACCTTGGTAAAGAAAATTATTTTTGTCCAGATCTTGTATTGTGAAGTTAGTTGACTCGAAATAAATAATTTTTCTTGGGAAGTGTTAGAGGAAGATTGAAAACGAAACCAGGATTTGATCTTTTGCTTTTAGGTCACCACACTTTAAGAAATATTGATGTTGAAATATAATGAAATATAATGGCAGTGATTTAAGTGTTTGATGGAAATTAAGTGGTGTTCCAGTTATTTGTTTTGAAGCCATCAAGCTGGAGATCTTGATTGCTGTGGTGTGCGTTTTCTGGTCTTTTGCAAGTGAGGAATTTGCAGCATTTCAGTGTGGTTCTGTCTCTGCCACTGTTTATGATGGTGTTGTCATTTGCTTAGACTATATGAAGGTGCTTTTAGTCAACACTTTATCACAAAGTTGTAGTGTTTTGTTGTTTTTTTTGTCTTGACTCAACTGGTTTTTGAGAAGTAATTTGGTTTAGAATATACCTGAAAAGATTCGTGCCCATTAAGTTATTTGCTCATTTTAAAACAACTTGAGTATCTGCAGAGGATAAGAGACTTGCAGTTTATAAATTGCCATATGAATTTCCCATAGCTTTTCTTCCATTTTTTTGTAAGCTAATTTGACTATTCTGTTGTTGCTTTGTAAAATGTCCTGTAGACGCATCTGCTAACCCATTACTGCTAACTGTGATCGAAAACATCACAGCTATTTACATTACAATGGCAGCCTCATCTTAACTTGTTTTCTCCTTTCTTTCAAATTGTTTGCATAAGCCTGATCACTGCTAGTTTTAATCGCCACTGTATTAAAAAAAAATGCCCCTGTCTGCAGAGAAAGGTGCTTAACTTGCTGAACTAAATGGTAACCTTAGAGGTGTGTGGTAGCAGAGTGCAATGGCCATTTATGTCTCTTATCCTTTGATACTATGGCAACTGCTCATTACAGACAAATGACTTCATGCCTCAGTGTTCCAGGCATGGTTGATTATTTGCATAGTTGTCAGTATGATTCCACACTTAGTTTACTTTGTTTTAGATGAATAATGACAGAGAAGTTAAAGAATGGTTGATGTTTTACATGAGAGGGGGGAATCTTGTCTACATTGAATGTTAAATAAGGATGAAAGCTATTGTCATGTATAACTTTTTCTAGAAAAAAGAAATGTTAGATTTTCATGTTCTGAATTTATTTCTGTGCCAAAAGTTTTGGCTAAAATGCTTCAGTAATGAAACTCTTTAACTTTTGTATTTCAGCAAAATTCCAGCCTTTCTGAATGTGGTGGATATTGCTGGCCTTGTGAAAGGAGCCCACACTGGCCAAGGCTTAGGAAATTCCTTCCTGTCTCATATTAACGCCTGTGATGGGATCTTTCATCTGATGCGTATGTAAACTTATTTATATGTTCTCTCTATAGCTTAAGGACAGTATTGTTGTACTCTAATTAAGAACTGTGGAACAAATATCCATTACAGTTTTAACTTTTACTATTCAATTCAAACTCGTCAGGTTTTCAGTTTTCCGACCAAGAAAATCCCCATCTCCTGCTATATAATAGATATGTCTTTCTTCATTGGCATTGTGCTGAAGACTTGAAAAGGAACTGAGTTTTTGGAAGTCTGCAGTAGTGGTTTGTTGCAGTGCACGGCAGTTGATTTCTTTAGTTTTATAAAGGAGGAGGAATGGAATGTAATAATAAAGGGCTGAAATGGAAGTAGAAAATGAAAATATGGAGTTAGTAGCGGACTATGGGATTCTGTTCCTCACAGGGCAAGCCTCATTTCTTTCCTTTTCCTGATTTCCATGTGACTTACGTTGAGTCTTGAACACACCCCCTGCCCTCTGAATCTCTGAATTCTGAACGTTTTGTAGGGCTTTGATTCTCTTTCATCACCTATTACCACAATGCAAAGCTGGCCTTCAGAGGCATATTAAGAGGACTTACAAACTTGGCACTTAAAGCTTGTTGAAAGCGTATGTTTGTTTGCAGTGCACTTTGAGCATTGAAAAATGCTTCTGGTCTGAAAATATTGAGCTTAATAATGTTTGTGCAGATTTGAGGCAACTGGACACCTTTGTTTCTGTCTTGGCTGGCTGTTATTGTACAGTGAGTGATGAAATAATAGAACAAAATAAATAGCTACAAAAAATGTTTTTATTTGGTGATTGGAGCAATTTTTTTTTTGTCAGCAGTGTGTTCATAAAACAAAACCCAAAGGTATGGAGTATTACTATCTTATAGTACTGATGTAGATGCTTAGAACCCTTGTTACCATGAGCTTGTTTTTTGAAGCATATTTATTCAAAGCAGTGAACTGATATGTCTCTACAGTCTGCATGCTTGGTGAATAAGTAAGTATGCTACCTCAGTCCAATGCAACTACTTACGCATCAGCAATAATTTGGTGCAGAGTGCTGCTACTGTGTTCTCAATCAAGTGAGACAAACTTGGTGGGGAAAGGGATTATGGTCTTAGGCTTATACACTGTTGAAAAACAGGATATGCTTTTGGGAACATCGACTTTTTTTAAGGTCTTCTAGTACCTGGAAGCCATCAATAACTGTTTGTGCATGTGTGGAACATTACTTCTCCTTTGAAAACTTGGCCTTATATAGATTTTATATCTACTACTGCTTTCTGTTAAAAACATACTTTCAGTAGAATAGAAAACTATGGGCTATTGATTGTAGCTAAGCAGTTAAGGGCATCAAAAACTAAGGTGTTTTGAAAAGGCAAGGCCACATCCTTACTGGGTAGAGTGAAGTAAGTCTTTTGAACTTGTGCATCGTTTTAGGAACTATTTGGATATGTGAAGGCTGTACTAATACACCAGTATATTTTAAATATTTGTAACTAGCCAAGAACCATTGCTACAGCATCCCTAGAAAAAAGGGAAGGTCAGTTTCCCCAAATCCGTTGCTATCCTATGACTGTAACTACTGTTTTGTCTGGTGTCAATTGAGAACAAGTGATAAATTCTTTATTCTTGCTCTGTTTTGATACTTGTATCATAAATACTTGTTAAGGAACAAATTGATGTAACAGCCACCAGAGAAGATGCTTTTTAATCTCTATGTTGAATAATCATAAACATTTGTTTCAGGTAGCTAATGTAAGAGTTAATACCACTTGTATTTTTCTTTGGGGATTGAAAGAGGAATGAGACTACTGTTGTGAATTTCTAAACCATTTGGATACTTACTTTGTATTAACATCTATTCCTTCTAATCTAGTCCTGCATTTACTTGTTATATGTTTCAGTTTCTTTCAAGGGTTCTGAAATGTAATGGTAGTGAAATGATTGTTGCTGTTTTTCTTTGGGAGCAAAAAAGATAATGGAATCACATTTCAAATAGCACTTTTCCCCTTTAAAAAAAAATAAAAAAAAATTAACCCTGCCTCTTATACTGCTCTTGATGGATGTTTTAGCTAGAATGCAAGCCAGTGATGAACTGAAGTAGAAATTCTGTGTGTTGATTACCCAGTAAACACAAAGATCTTTCAAAATTTTACTTAGGGATAATAATAATCATTAAAAGCTAATGCAAAATTTTGTGGTTGACAGATGTAAAATTATTTTTTCCCTGCAAAGTGCATATTAGTTCTGCTTTCCTTTCCCTATAGTACTATAAAAATGAAGATTTGGCACTAAAAGCTAGTAATAGCCCTCTAGTAAATTTTTAAAAACAATGTAAAAAAACTTGTCACACAAACTGTAGTTAAAACCTATAACTCGCTGAAGCTTTCAATGTACCATGTCAACTTATGCTATAAAAATGTATAAACCTCTTTTATATGCTGTAATGTTTTTATACCTTCCCACCTGTCAAAATTATTTCTAATATAAAAATCCCTTTTTAGGAGTCTGTGGCATACCTGGAGTTTGCATGGTTTCGGATTTTAGAAACTACCTAAACTGTTTTTGTACATCCTTAAACTATCCAGATCTTGAGAGGATGAAGCTTCTTTGTTGCCCTTGACGAGGGTTTGGTCCAAGTTCTTAATGAACTATGTATCTTTAGGAACCAGAGTCCTGGAGACTGATGTCGGTTTTCAGCCTGGCAGGTAGGCACTGAATCTCTGCAGTTGTGTAGAAGCTGACTTAAAAGAAACCCAGACAGGCTGCCCCTTTTAAAGTGGAATAGACAGTGGACTGGAAGGTGAGGCTTTGTATGCCAGCAAGCTGGAAAGGAATTGCTGCTGAAGATGAAGAGAAGATGAGAATGATGAAATCTGAAGAGATGCACTAGGAAGTGGTCTGAGGACCATGCTTTTTCAAAGCATGAAAAGGTTAGCATTTGTTTTCACTCAGGTTTTGAGTTAATCTGGAACAAATTTTCACCTTTAAGCACTGGAACCATTGCTCCCTGTCTTTATGCTGTTGTAGTATGCATTATTGCTGCCTGTGTTAATGGTTAGCACGTGAAGCAGAGCCAGTCCGAGAGTTGGTCTTTCCTTATTTCTGGATGCCAGGCAGAAAGTCAGAAGCAGATCATTGTGGGGTTTATGCTGTATGCTTTACGGTCGGCGTGTCTGATGAAGAAAGGCTTGCTAGGCTTTGACTTAGCTCGGTTCAATTGGTATTTTTGCAAAAAGCAGTTTGAGAATTCACTCAAATTGTATTAATTAAGGTAATGATAGGTAAGGAAGTGGATAGCTAGAAGAACTTTCTCTATTTAAAATAGTTTGATCTTAATACACATTTAAAAAATTAAGAGGTTATCCCAGTTTCCTAGGCGTAGGGGTGTATTTTATTTTTGGCCAAATCCAATTATGAAAAATTAAACCAGATATACTTCAGTATTTATTGGCTGAGTGATTTGGGGTTTTAATTTTAAACCTGTTTTCTGTCCTGGGTAGTGACATCTACAGCACTAATACCATATTAACATGACACATCCATTAAAGTAGTTACAGCTTTGTTCATCTTCTAGGTTTCACTGTTTAATTTGAAACACTTCAGACAGTTCTATTGCCATGTTTCAGGCGTGTTAAGGTTTTGACCAAGGCAGGAATGTTTTTGGGGTGGCAGAAGGCAGGCTGTTTGAAAGGTTGTGATAGTGTTTCTTCTCAAGTTGTATGGCTTTAATCACCTTTCAACTTTTATGGCAGATCAGTCACAATTACTTGTAGAAAATTACTTTCTTTGTATGGTGGACCAAAAATGGCAACCTTGCTACAAGTGTAAACTTACAAATTATTCTTAAGTAATCCTTTGGTTAAGAAAATGGTAGATGTCAGTATTTAGTCCCTGATACACCTCTGTTGAGTTTTTTGAATGTACTGGATGTTAAACAGCCAGAACTCTTCAGATTTTTGAGTTTCTCTTCCCACTCATATGCCGCAGTCCTAGATTTCTACAAAATTTGTTCCACATTTTAATCTTATTTTTAGTTTGTTTAATGAAATCCAGTCTTTCTCTTCAAAGTCACAGAAACTGGAAGGAAGTTTGTCTGTAAAAGTACTTTGCTATCAAATGTTCCTTCTTAATAAATAAAATCCCTTAGATTTTGATGCCCAGTGTTTGAAGTAGGGCAGGCAACATTGGCTGTTGTGGAAGAAGTTGAGACCTCACCTGCATGCCATCACCTGGTCTGCCAGTGCTGCAGAGGAATGTGTGAGCTGCCTGCTGTGACATGGTGCTGGGGGAGCACAGGCAGGGTAGGGATGGGGAGCTCCTGCTTTGCTCCTTTGCCTGGAAGTGCTCTGGCTCCACAGCAGAGGAGCTGTAGCTGCCTTTTGGGGGCAGGATGGGGAGTTTGGTAACATAATCTGTGAAATGTTCTTTGTGACAAGTAAAACAGCCACAAAACAACATCCCATGTGGTCTTACAGAAGTGGCTGGTGTGACCAGTGTGAATCGGTTCCAAAAAAGCTTTGATTGCTTTTATTCCAGTTTTATGTCTGTTATAACCGGAAATGTCTAGTGCACCCCCTGTTTCTGCTTCCTTCAGGATTTTAGGTAACTTCTAAACAAATTTACTGTAATTTAAAACCTGGATAGATACACATGCGCTGAGTGTAGTTTATTCCTTTCTGAGGTAAACACTAATCAAAACTGGGTTTGACAATATTCATACTGATTTTTGCTCAGCATTTAAAATCAAGTTGACTAGGCTTTATTTTTTTATCATCATTAGGTTTTTGGGAACTTGCAGTAATACTGCCAGTGATTTGATTTGCCTGGTGATAACAAAGTTACTTAGCTGAATAAGATGCATCCTCTTTTCTGACTTCATTTTTTGACCTTCTATAAAAATGTGTGTATTTTCTGTATAAGGATTCCAGTCTTTTTGTAGCTTTTATATACTTGAGGCGTGTTGCATTTTCTTCCCCCATGTTCTCTAAGAAATCATACCTGCTGATTGCTACTTCTGGAAGCTGACTGCTACGGAGAGGAGGCATATCATGGTATCACTTAGCACACTCCATTGCACTAGTGTTTCAGTGAACAAAGTGTGAGTCACATCTCTTCCCTTCAGCGCGTATATTCTGTGCATTGGGAATCACAGTGGCTCTGTTTATGCAACTCTGTCTCGCCTGTGGCACTTCCTATATCTGAAGCTGTTTTTCATCTTTATAATGTGTCAAAATTAATTTTGAAATGATGTGAACATAGCTGTCTTAGAAAATTTTATTAACTTCAAAAAATTGAACCAAGATATGTTGAAGATTCTTTGGTTTTGTTCTATATTACTAAATGTAATTGCCACCTGTTACAAAAGAAAAAAATTAGAATTCCTTTTTTTACAAATACAAACCTTTCACTGCTAAGCTACCAAAGTTTAAAAGTAGTTTGCACATATTAAACCTGTTAGTGTTGCACAATCAAGATGTATTTCTGTATGCTACTGAGTAGGTAATAGTTCTTACTGAGATTTTGTCTTCCTTCTTATTTGTTGTTAGAGTAACTAAATCAATATTTAGCAAAATATTTGGAGTAGGTCATGGTTTTCCCTCATAGGAAAAGAAAGTGCTTTTCTTGCAGGAGAAGAGAATTTTTTGGAAGCTGCTTAGCTTTAATTTACTTCACACCTCTTGTTCATTTACATGATACAGCAGAAGCAGCAGAGTGCTAGATTTCTTCTTGCCTCTTTACAGTGCTTTTGTACCTGCAAGCAGAAACAGAATGCACGTGTAACGACCGCTACCTGAATCTAATCAGGCCTTTGCAGCCCTCTTGATACTGTACTACGTTCTGTGTGGTAATGAACAAGGCTGAGGAAAGTGCCTTCTGGAAACAGACGAAGTGAAGTTCTGAAGCAAACCATGTTGTGTAGAAGAACTCTATATGCATACAAGTTGTCTTTGCCCTTTTAAATAATGAGAAGCAGCCAAAAGGAAGCACATCTGAGTAAAGTTTTTTCATTTTTTCTTGTTTTGGGTGCAGCAATCAGTTTGAGGCAAAAAACCCTTAAAAACAACCAACCCACAAAATGCCCAATTGAAAAGGGATTGGAAGAGACAATAAGTCATGGAAGACTGATTTTCAAGAAATGTACTGCCTTGACAACAGACTGGTTGCAGGGAAACACAAGTTTACGCTTGTAACAAGGTTGCCATTTTTAGTCCACCATACAAAGAAAGTAATTTTCTACAAGTAATTGTGACTGATCTGCCATTAGAAGTGTCATGTATTAGCCTTAAGCCAGAGCTAGTGCTGTTTGACTTTTCTCTCTGGATCCAAGGCTGGATCTCAGCAGTCTTTTTGCTCAGTAAAAGTGTTGGTAGAGAAGAAATGTTCAGACAGACATCTGCTCAAAGAAGCTTCCACATAGGACTGGAGTATGTGTTTGTGCAGCATCCAGCAGTGGACACAGTAGATGTAAGTGAAATTAGCAGTAGATTAGAGGCAGGACGAGGCATCCCATTGTATGGTTATTTTTCTCTTGTGCCTACTCTTCAATATGATGATATGGGAAGAGACCCTGCGATGAAGTCTGCTGCAAGGCAGTTGTTGATGTAGTCTACTTTGTAGAAGCATCTTAAATAAGGATTTAGATAGGCTTTGTTCTTCAATTTGTCACAAGTAATTGTTATTCTGAGAACTGAATAAGCCTCCTCAAATATATGGATATGTGGAGCAAGAATTTATACATTGCAGAGTGGTATCATTTTAATCCCTGATAATTAAATAAATGTCTCAAGGATATACTTTACTTCTTCATAAAGAGTAAGATGAGAGCTGTGAATGTTCAAACATTTTTGTTACTAATCAAAAACTCCAAAGTTTGTTTTACATTGAGGTTGCCTTTTGATGTCACGAGTCAAATTTTGATTGTACAGTACCTCAGAGGTTTCTTTTCAGTCTCAAATATTGTAAAGTCTGTAATTTTATTATGCTCATAATTTAGCATAAATTACTTATGCTCATCGAGAAGGAAAATTATTATTCTTGTATTCTTCTCTAGCCTTTATTGTAGTTTGATAATGCTGGAATTCTAAGTCTCACGCTAACTGAAGTTACAATGGGTTTTGGAGCCCACTTTGTCATCTAACTTTAGCCTAATACCCTGTGCCTCTCTATGTCCAATTTCCTTTTCTTATCAGAACAGATGAAAACATGAAAATTTCTTGTCTAAAGACCACCAGCCTTGCTAGAGTAGCAGCATCTAATGCCATTTTATTTATAGATGGAACTTGTTAAGTTTCCTCAGCAGGGACTTAAAGCTATGACCTCGTAGGCCAGAAACAGGAGAGCTACCTACTGAGCTACAAGGGCAATCTCTCAATTCTATAGAATTCATAGAAAATTTCTGATATACTGTACTGTGAGTCATAAAGCACTTGACCAGTAAACCTCTCCTCCACTGAGAATAAAGACCAGGCAGGTTATCTTTACTGAGTCATTGCTATTATTTGACCTACAACTACTTCTATTACAATTCTGTGTGTTGTAGGGCAGTGTATAATTGCTGTTTAGGCAATACAGATGAGACTAAGTTTTTCTCTGTAATGCTTTAAAGAAATTATCAATATGTCATAACATTGGAGGGTGTTCAGGTGACTGTTTTTGAAAGATGCTGGCCTGTTTGAGTGGGTGTCTTCACTGGTGGTGTAGGGTATCCTGGCTTTAAGACAGTGATAATATTTTATAAGTAATTTCTTCTTTGCTGTGCCATTGACTTTTTTGAAAGCTTGAAGGGAAAAATACCGCAGGTTATTTTTCCTTCTGATTGTAATACGAAATGTGAAAGCCTGTTTTCCTTTGGGTGGAGGAAGGCCACCTCAGAAAAGGTAAAATCAGCAATTATTTGCAAGAATTTGGGAACAGAAAAAAGTAAGTTTGTTTGTCAGCATCACTTTAATCAGTTGCAGTGATTGCATCAGAAAGGTAAGTGATCTGTATACTGAGAACGTTATAGCTCCCCTTTCAGAAGGTTGCTTCCTCAAAAGCGCATTCCTCAAAAGAGACAAGGAGTTAGGGAGTTTTGTTGTTGTTGGGTTGTGGGCTTTTTGGTTTTGTTTTTATTAATGCAGAGTTTTAATGAAAAATTTTGAATAGGCTCTTAGGATCACTTTTCTGTTTCTTATTTTATACATAGATGGCCATGCTCCCTAACATAGCTGAGGGCATGGACCTATGTTGGGTTTGGAAACGGCAGTAGGAGTTAACTGTTGGTGCTCAGGGGCTCTTTGTCACTGCCTGTCATTGTTCCAGAGCTGAGTATGTCAATATCAAATGAGCTGATTTAATTACTGCTGAGGCTGATGTGAGATCGGGTGACTTAATATTAAAATAGACAAGGAGCACTTGCAAAAGTGATTGTGGTGCATCATCTGAGGGAGTGGTGGTCTGCACGTGAGGGGAACCAACTCTTCGGCTCCTGCTGGAGGTACAAGGAGTATAAGTTACTCTGAAGATTTTTCTCTTCTTCTCTTTAAATAGGAACTAAAGTCTAAGATTTTTAAGTAAAAAATCTGGAGAGACAGTAATCTAGTTGAAGAAGGGATAAAATATTTGAAATGCTTGTGAAGAAGAGCAGTGGTGAGCACTCTTTTGTGCTGGATTATTTTATTTTTTTTAAAAAGAGCTTTGCTTGGGCTTGTGTTCAATTTATATTCTTTGAAGCCATAGTGCACACATCACCAGACATACATTCATTGTATTTACATTTGTCGTAAGCTTTATTCTTACAAGTTATTTTGAATATACTTCATGCTCTGTTAGGTCTTCTAAGTTCTCCCTGGATTTCTTGTATTGGTATTTCCATGATGTACATGTGTGATACTGCTGTGTACTGAACAGTGCAGTAAATGCTGCAAATGAAGACCAGGAGGAAGCTGGCTCTGGGTTTCTTATTCTGACTATTAGTTACTTATCCTAGACAAACTAAACAGGGCTCCTGGCTTAGCTAAGTTATGTATTTGAAAGATTTATTTAAAATGTAGTTCCTTTTTTGTATGTGTCAAGCAAATCTGTCTGATGTCAGAGATCCTTGGACTGTTAGTTCAGAGTGTTTCCTTTTTCTTTGCTCACAGTCCCGCAAGTGCGTGGAAGTCAGTGGTGGCAGTTACTGCGTGTTAGAAAGCCAAAGTGTATCTGTCTGTGTCAAAGGAACTGCCTTAGGGTCACACCCAAGCAAAAGCTCTGTTCAGTAGCAACCTTTAGATGCAACCTTTTTCAGTCCATGAGACTGTTTAATAAACTGACAGCAAAACCTTTGGTTCAGTTTTCTTTCAGAATTGCTGTTTATTGGAGTGAATGCCACTTTTAGAAAAACAGGTGTCTGCCCCTTCCCAAGTCATCCTTTGTGCCGAACTTGTACACTGCCCGTCTTCAGGCTATGCAAGCAGCTCCATACTCCTAACACTTCTTCTCATCTAGATGCTGCCACTTTCTCCCGTACTGTTGGAACGTTGTAGACCAATGCAGTAAAAGGGCTTTAGGTTTTTGAAAATGGCCATATTCTTCTTGCTGAGTTATTTTAAAAATAGGTAATTTCTCTAATCAGATTTAACATGTAATCCAGCAGTCATGCTGTTCTAGCTGAGGAAGCATTAAGCTGATACAATAAATTGAAAAATATTTGTAAAAAGGTAGCCATAGGAAATATATGATGCAAATTGCATCCTTTTTTAAAAAAAATAAAATAAAATTGCCTTTTTATTTTCTTCCAAGTGTGGAAGGCTTAGAGATGTGTTCTTTCAAACCTTGCATGTTGTTCACTGGAGCCTGAGGAAAACTGACTTTCTGGTGACCATTACATATGCTGGAGATGTTAGTGAGATGCAGGTTGGTTGCAGTTGTGCCTTTATGCTGTTGTTGTAATGTTGAAGTATTGATTTTGGTGAGCCTTCAACAAAGATAGTTAATATTTTTTCAGTATGCTTTCCAAAACTTCTCTTCCATCCTGATGAAGCCTAGGTTCATATCGGCTAAGGATGAAGTTTTACTTTTCTGCTTGGGTTTACAGGTGATCATTTCCTAAGCAATCATCAATGTCACAGCAGAAAAAACCCCAGACCATCAGAATTTCTGTTTGGAAGTTGTTACTCCTGCATTTGCTACTCTCAGGTTTCTCCCAGCTATTCTTAAGTGTATTTCAGGATGTATTTTTATCCTGAGGTCTTGCACAGAAGAACAAAACTAGCGTTGGGCTGGGTTTAAGGGCTGGATGTTTATGTTGGCAGTAGTTGCTGGAGAGGCTTTCAAAGCTGTTGTTTTAATATTGATGCTAAGGGGTCTCCAGCCTCAAATGACATCCTGGAGCCTCAGTGCCTGGAAGAAATTAACAAAATGCATTCGTTACCAACCTAACCATTTGTTCTTGTGGAATACCTCAGAAATGCTACTTTCAGTTCTTATTTTGAGTTTTGCAGTTAAAGTGGAGCTTCATCTGTTGTTTGATACAACAGCAACAAGGTTCTTCAGAACCTTAGTGTTTATCCTTGGATATGGAATTAATTTTCTGAGTATTCAATCATTATATGGTTAATTTCTTTTCTGTTAAAGTTAGTTTAAAAGGCTTTCTTTATAAAATCAAACACCATCCCTTCTGCCTTCCTGCTCTCAACCTTATTCTTTCTATCCCCCTCCTCTACCCTGTCATACAGGTTTTTCTGTCAATAACAATGATGGCAGATAAGTTTCCATACCTCAAGCTCACTTTGCTAGTTAAACTTTTAAAATATGTTTGAGCATGGGTTTGCATTTCAGTACTTACTGAGATAAGAGTTCCTTGAGGCTTATTGAATATTTTTATGCACCAAGCTTTGGTAATTTGATGCGAAAATCAATGTCTCAAAAGTAAATAGCAGGAGGAATGGAAAGTCAAGTGTGTGAAAGAGTTGCAAAAGAGGGGAAATGTGTAGCTACAAAAATGTAGGCTACCTGAGAGGGATTGCTTGCTTTCAGAGAAAATACGGAAAGAAGCACAGGGAATCTGAAAGATAGACAGTCCAAGATTCTGAGTTGAGCTGCTCTGCACTGCTCTGAAGTGTTAGAAAGCAGAAAGATTAATCCAGTTAACCACAGAAATTGTGTGTGTATATATATATGTAGTATACAAGATGATAAAAATGTTGATACTTCTTAATTGTTAGGGATGGTATGGTAAAATTGCCATGCAGAGGAAAAAAGTCTAATATCTTGGTATGTGTGTTTAATCTATCCAGAACAACAAACACTAAAATGTTTTAATCAGAAGCAGATGGTTATTTCATAGTTTAATTACAAGGCAGAATATAAAGATTGTTTTGGTATGCTTACTGCATTTTTGCCTTCTCAACTTATCTTCCATGTTTTTTAAAGTGTAATTAAATCAGTCAATACCAAAGTTCCTTTTTTTTATTTTATTTTATTCTGAATTATCTGTGTGTTTATGGTGTCTTATTTTGCTTGGAAGTCTTTTGCACTTAAATGGCAAGTGTAAAGTATTATCCTGCATTCTATGTAGTGTAGACGTTTTAATTATTTTTTTATAACTGTGTGCTTAAAAAAACCAAAACTGTTCATTGGACTATGCAGTATTTAGGAAAAAAAAAAGCCTTTCTGTAATGCCACTCCTGGTCCAAAACTACATCAAGCAACAGCTGAAATGCATCGCCCTCTCAGTTGTTTTAAAGACCTGACAGTAAAAAATTTCCTTCCAACTGTGCTACAATATTCAGCTATTGTTTAAGAGGCACGTAGAAAGACAGTCAGCAAGAAAATACAAAATTTCTTGTCTTAAATGGGTTTAGTTTATATATCCCAAGGTACTGTTTAAATATTGAGTACTTTGTGCAATTACAAAACATTGTGAGTGTAGGCAGAGCTCAAGTCAGTGGGATCCAGAACCTTACCTCAGTTCCTGTTCTTATCAAAATAATAATTTTCCCTGAGCCATAGTTCATCTGAGTAGTTAGTATGTTGAGCTTTTATTTGTAGAGATTGTTTAGTCATTATGATAAAACATATTATAAAAATTTTGGTAATGAAGAGTTAAAAAGCTCTCAGTGCTTTCTTTTTATAAGCCACCTGTTGCCTTAGATGCATAAGTATATAAATTCAAACAAAGTGCTCATCACTTGTCAGCCATCAGTGGCAGCATAAAAATTACTTGTGGTGCTTGCTTTGCAAGAAGTTCTTTTGTGTTTGTGACATCGGCTTTGTTTTATACAATTAAAGTATTACACGCTAGAATAATCTAAATTGCAACCACTAAATGGTGATGTAGTTCTTTTTTCATAGAGCTGAATTTGTTTACTGGTTGTATACAGCTATTGACTACTGTTTAACATGACATGTCCTTTTGCCTTGAACAATCTTTGGAGAAGGTGTTTTTTTGTGTCCTGTTCTTGTCTCCCACCCCCTCCATTCCTCCTCCCTTCTCCATTATGGAAGGCTTTTCTTGTACTTTTTTTAACAAGTAGATATAAATACATGTCAGGCTTCGGTATTTTTTTTTTTTTCAACTAGCAAATTAATGGCACATGATGATATTGCAACAGAGAAAAAAGCCTTGCAATAAAGTGATCTGGACTGCAGGAGATGTTTTATTCCATATGAATACATTTTGATGTGAACGGAATAAATTTAGTTTGCAACGTTTAAAATGAAATCCAAAAGCAAACCCAGGTTTTGGTAACACACGGGGTTTTCTGATTCTGATCCTGCTGCACTATTGTCTTTACAGACACCTCCTGAGTGGCTTTCTCTGTTGGAAATACCTGATCTGTAATGTTCTGTTCCTCTGTTATTGCTGTATTTTTCTTTTATTTATATGTCTTTCCACTTCAAAGTGAGTGGGAAAAATTTGCATGTGACTGGGCTATGATTTTTTAATATTAAATTATTTTCCATGTATTAATACAGATATGCAGTGCTATAGAAATTAATGGAAAATACTGCTGTGTCCTCAAATTCTGTAGTCTTGAGAAAGGATGATTTTTGTGGAAGGTTCAATAAAGCAGGTAAAATTAGTACAGTTTTTGGTATGTTGGTTGTTATGTATGTAACTGGCCTGTCTTGTCCATCTTGTACCTCAGTAAAGAAATAAAATTTCTTCAAAATTTCCATATTAAAATTATCTGAGGCATAGCTCCCATTTGAAGAAATTAAGCTATAACAAAGCTACATCATTACTGATTTTTATACTAAATGGCTTTAATTTTGTAGGGAATGCGTGACAACTCTGTAATTCTATAGTAATTTGCACGCAGGAGTTACTTGCTCTGTTGAACCTGTGGTAAAATTGCTCTGGCTGCATATTAGTCCTGGGGAAAGGCTGTTTTTAGCTGTCACCCCTCCTCCTTGGGCCAGAAGGACTGAGACAGGAGTGTATAATCTCAACTTTCAGGTTATTTCACATAACGTTAATCTAGTAACTTATCTTTCTGAGGACTACTGCAAATTAGGGACCCTTTGCCCTGGCATTTTTCCCTCAAGCATCCTCCCCCTTGTCATGATGGTGAAGCAAAATAAATCCAACTCCGTTCACTCATGTGTTCCAACCACTTTGGATGGCCCTGGTGGAGCAAGGGTTACAACTGAGACAAAAATTGCTGAAACTAGATACTTAATTTCTTGAAAGGAGATACCTTGATGTTGACAGGTTTCTTGTTTTAAGTAGTGAAGCTTTTACAAGCGAAGGGGAAAAACGTGCAATGGTATTTCAGGGTAGTCCCCCAATAAACTTTAAAGTAGTCAAATAATAATTACAGCACTGTTCCAACAATAAACCTGTAGTGATGGGGAATGAAAAGGATATAAACACAAGCTAAAGGCCATGTAGAACATTATTAAAAAATGCAGCTGTACTCATATAGTCTCTTTTCCCATGCGGTGGCTTTGATAAGAATATGATTATTTTAACTCGCGCATTTCAGTTATGTTTAAATTTATAAACCATAATCATATTGGTAAAGGGTTACTTTTTGTTTTATTATTCCAACATCATCCTGAGCTGCTAACTGGTAAATTACTGATTGTTGCTCTCATCCTTTCACATATTTTCCTCTTGTTGTTTTTCTTGGAATGTGTATGTAAGCAAATAGGAAGAGAGAACAAATTTAAAGTACTTCTATATCGTTTCCAAAGGCACAATTCTTTTATTTAGTCATACTGTGTCTGTGATTTAAATTCCATGAATTGCAGTCAAGTTTTACTCAGTGTGAATAAAGATGGCTTGGTCTGAACCTAAACTAATCAGTATGTATTTATAAAAAACAAAAATAAACACCCTCCTGTGTCCTATATTGATTATATTTGCAGACTGATGTTAATGTGTCTGTACCACATAGAATGAATAATTTAGTGTATGAATTAATTGATCATATACAAATACACATTATTCTTGTGTGGAAAGAGAGAATATTTCCTTGTAGTTGATTTGTCCCATATTGAAATAAAATAACATTGGTGTGCTTGTTTAAATTATTTTCTCCCCTCTCCGTTGTTTTCACTGTGTGTGGTTTGGAGTATTAATGGATGCAGTTGCACTCTTTGAGTAAATAATTGGGGAGTTCTGTTACGTGCATATATTTTCATTTATGGAGAAGCATTGTGGTGTCACTGTTGGACTTGCCTTAGTCATTGTTGGAACTGAAGAGTGCAGGGTGAGTACATGTAGCAGAGCAGAGGTACCTGCCAGCCAAATCAGCTACTCAGCTTTTCAGGTATCTTGCTCACTAAACCTCAGCAGTTTCATTTATTAGCAGAAGAAAAAGGCCACATTCAGAATTATTTAATAGTTTCATGAAACACCATATATTTTAAGTGTTAGATGTTACTAAGTTTTCATTTTCCTTCCGTGTGGTCAGTGTAATGTTGTCATGCTAAGATACTTTGACTAACTCATTTGAGCATTGTTGTTAAATAATATGATGTACTAGACACTTCAAAAGGTAAATACATCGCCATTTCAACCTTAGTAATCAGCTGCCATTTTACACAACTATTTCACAGCTTTTCCTAGTCTTGCTGTGGATGGGAAAATATAGCTTGATGTTTAATGAAATTAAGGGAACCAATTAAGTCCAGGAGCACAGTGTATACTAGTGGGGTCTGGATGTGTAAACTGTGGTTCTCGGGCTCGTGCGGCGCAGATGTCAGTGTGCCCTATAGTCAGGGTGATCAGCTTATGGTGTACAAGCCTGTTCCTGTCCGCCCTGCGCTTGATCCTCGCTATTTCAGGCTAGACAGCTTACCTGATTTCTGCTTGGTTGTCGTGTGTCAGGAGCATGTCAGGCTGTATTTGGGAGAGGAAATGTGGGAATCCCAGGAAGGGTGATGCTGGGAGCCTGCAGGAATGGCGGGTACTACCTGCTTGGAAAGTGCCTTCAGGCTGCCCGAGCTGCTGCACACCCACAGGTTGTTGCAAACTGTCGCTGTTTTCAGCTCATGTTGCAGTCACACAAGGAGTCCTTGCTTCTTTATGTCCCTTCATCTGGTTCTCATAAGCAACATCCAAATTCTCTCCCTGCTGGAGAAAAATGCTGTCTTTGTCATCTGAAAACCTCAAGTTATGCTTTTCTCTCATCTCTTTCTGTTTATGGAAATTCTTTTTTGCAGAATTCCTCTGCACGTGGTAGTAGTTGCTGGTTTGGGTTTTTTTGCCTTCCTACGTTTTTGTTTTCTTGCTATGTAACAGCAGGGTGACGTTGGTTAACAGTATTTTGTACGTCAGCGGTGCTATTTACTAGAATATTGTTAATTTATTGTACTAGAGCAGAGAAAAGATGAGAAACAGTAATTTTCTTGCATTCCCAGAGAGCTAAAAACTTCTTAACTAGATAGAGATCTCTGGGACCACTGCAGCTATAGGAAAGTTGTTTTAAATGGAAATGTTAAATTTGGTGGAATTTGATAGGTTAAGCCCAAGGTTGACACAAAGAAACTGCAAATCTCGCCCGTAAAACCAGTGTGAAGTTACTTTTCTTCCTGTGTTTTAAACTTTGCCTTGGAGAACAAATAGCTGTTCTTTGTTTCAGAACAAGCATAATTATGTGGAGCCGCGTTATGTTTGTGTTATACAAGCACTGCATAGAAATATTTCCACATAACTAGAATGAAATATTCAGCATGTTTAAGAAGAAAGAGCCTTTTGGAAATCTTTGGTAAGGGAAAAGATTACTTGTATGATGCAGTTTGAATGCATAAATCAGTCTTCTATGTATGATGTGCTACCAGTTTTAATATCTTGATGGAGTGACTAGATGGGTAAGCTGGGCTTGTGGATGGCATTGTGGAGAAGGAAGGCAGATGGGGCTGCATCTGAGCGCAAGGCAGTGTCTTCCAGTGGAATGCAAACAGGCTCTAAAGGCCTCTCTTAGGAGGAGGGGATATTGTAATATTATCGGCAATGTTGTGTTGAAAATTGGAAACCAGTAACTGAAAGCACATTGTAAAGAAACAGATTATTTTAATGACTTGGAGAACATTTTTAAGGTTAGTAATCAGCAAACCACAAAGAAAATTATCTTGTGATCAGAGTTCTGATTTTTCTCTGAGATCGAGAGCCTAGTCAAAGGTAATCCATCTTCTGTTCACTTAACATTTTTTTCTTAGCTATACCGCCTACCAATTTATTTAAAGAAAAAGATTTTATATATGTATGTACTATTAAATAAATGATGGAAGAGGAACTTAACAGCACTATAGCTCTCTGAAAGTTCCTCTCTTTTGCAATAACATCTCATAAAGCTTCAGAAAATTATTTCACAGAAAAAAAATGTTTGAAAAATCAGCATTGAGTAAACAATGGCTTGCTGATAGTAAAATCTGGCCTGTTTTCATATCATTGCAGCAGCTATGCTTTCATAATTTTTTTTTCTTTTCAGCAGAACAGTCTCTTGTTAATTTGTGGTGTGTTTCTAACCTTTTTGAAGTTTGTGCATGATATTTTTGTTAAGTTCTGAACATCAGGCTTTTGCTGCTGAGTGAGAGGGAAAGAATCTGAGATGGGTAACATTTTCTTTCTGTGTTACATGGTACTGAATTTTTTTTTAACCCTGATTCAATTTAGGTTAGAGCACTTCATTATGTATAGTAGTATTTGTCAGGGTTCTTACAAAAAGGGAAAAATTGTACAGTGAACTGTGTCTTCATAACAAAGTTGAAGTGGTTTGAAATCATAACGTTACTGAAAAATAGGATGCAACTCTTAAAAGATCTTTCCTGTCAGATTCTCCTCTTTCAACTAGCAGGTGATGTGAAGTCTGCTAAGATAATTTTTCTGGCCTCTGGCTTGCTCTTGTCAGCCCTCTTCCCTGTGGGCAAATAGTGAGCAGGTTGCAAGTTGAGTGAATCTTGATGAAGTGATGGTGGGGCTTGACTTGCTGTTCTGGGGAACCATCTATAGCAGTAGTGTTAGAGACATGTAAATGCTTAAATATTGTATATGCCTTTTTCATGTCCTTTGAAATTTGGTCGGTGTGGTGGTTTGTTATCTATCTTCCATCTAATGCGGAAAAGTGGAAGTATTGTGGTTCGGCATCTACTGAGAGTCTACTAGTTTTAGAAACTCTAAAATGATTCCATATATTTTTATAAAAATGATAGCCTCTTCAGGATAGACAAGGTCCAAGACAAATGCTATGTGATAGCTTTTTGGGAAAAAACTACTACAATAATTGCATGAAGATTTTTCTTTTATTCTTATGATTATTCTTATGATTATTCTTATGATTATTCTTATGATTATTATTGATTTAAATGCTGATGCACAAGGACTTTCTCCAGGGACTTCAAAAATTGCTAGAAGCACAATGGTCAGTATGGTCCTTTTCTTTTGCAGAGTTTCTCTGAAAGCCAAAGTATTTTGAGATGGAGAGGATCTTCATTCTGTCTGAGAATGATTTTTAGGCTTATTTTATCAGGAAAATAAGACCAATGCCAAACCAGACCTTGAACAAAAGATGTTGCACATTGGAATTAACAATCAAAATTGTCTTTTTTGGAGTCCTTTCTGACATTGTCACACCTCGAGTTGTTCTTTGCTACTTGTCCCTAGCTGCATTTCAGGTGCTGTGGTGATGGCAAAGTACATCTTGCTGCCATTAAAACAGTAAAACTGTGTTAGTTCTGTAGGGGTGCATATGAATAATGTAGAGGAAGGGTGTGTTTGCAATCCTGAGAGGTGCAACCATTTGTATTAATGGTGTTTGCATGAACCACATGGTGCAGGGATAGTCCCTAAACTGCTTACCTAACTGCATGACTTGCATTGACACTTTTAATTCATGAAGTCCTGTAATTTCAAATTCCTCAGTTGAAGTTTTTAATGTTTTAAACAAAAAGGTTTATGACAAACTGTTTCTTATGCTACAGTACTTTTGTAACATCTTTGTCTTTTTCTATCATTAAGAAAAGTGTTTCTGTAATGTTAATTAGCTAGTAACTGCTGTTTTCAGTGTGCTTTAATTACCGTATGTTGCTTGATTATATGTTATGAAATAAACTTAAGGTTATTCTAGATTGTTAAATGGTGAGCTACTGTGCTTAAGATGAGGTTTTTTCAGACATGGTGGGGATATTGGGAGGAGGAAAAGCTAAAAATGCAGTCTCATTCTTAGTACATGAAGACAATTTCAAGAATTGCCTCCTAGATTTTAAAATTACTATTTACGGGAAATATCTGGTAAAATACCATGAAAATACTTTGAATCATAACTGTGCATAATCACAGAACAGATTGTAAAGATGTAACTCTCGGATGATTTGCGTATGTGTTACTAATAGGCATCCTTTGCTGACAGTCTAATTGTACAATGCAAGATACTTATCATTTACTATCACTTAAGAGTATTTTAAAAATGCTCCTGTTCAAATTACATTTAGTAATAGCTACACTGCTAGTAGATGAATTACATATATGTAGTTCTGTCTGCACATGTGAGTAAATGTTGCTGCAGTGACAGTTGTACTTCTTAATTAACAAAATGTTTAAATAACTTGGTGCTCATGGGCAGTTTTCTATCCAATTTCAGGCAGAATAATGGTAAATAAAAGGTACTTAATGGTTATGTTCTTTTTGTCTGTTGACCAAACACGAGTAAGCTAAGTTTTATAGATGAGTTAAAACTTCTGACAAGTACATTTTCTTACCTTCCATAGTAAAATAAAAACAATGAAAACATTTTGAGCAGAATTTTTGAGTATTGTAAAATGTATCCTGTAACTACTTTGCTTCCTTTAGGAAGATATTTGCTGTAGTTTTTGTATTAGCTATTGACGTAACTGATCTAACACTGAAAACCACTAAGAATTTTAATATTGTTCACATATAATTGCCTTCATCTCTGGTCTTTGCAGGAGATGGTGCTTTAAGTACTCAAGAGGTTTTTTCCATGGTGTTTCTTTCTCAGATTGCTCGAATAAAATCTGTATTTGTTTCAGTCGATTGTATATAGAAATAAATGGTTTACATTTTCAGTTGATGCATAACTTTTTCATTTGCTTTACCATATCTTAAATTCTAGCTTCATCCCTAGTTAAGTTTTGTGGTTATGGTCACATCCCTCCCCTCAGATCTTCAAGAAGTTCAGTGTAAGCAGCTGCATAACTCTGATCATGAGCTAACTTTGCAAATGGTGCAAAATATATGAAGATAAATCTTTCATTGTGCCAGTTTATTTCCCCAAAGATTTTTGTCATAGTTTCTTTCACAGAAATATGTTTTCAAAATGACTTTGCCAGAAATATTAACTCTCAATAAACCACCAGTCAATAAATCATAGTATTCAAGATTGTTTAGTTTTGTGGATTTTAAAAATAAATTTCTCTTTAAAAAGAGTTTTTCTTTGAAGTAGAGTAAGAGTATTGTTCAACAATGTCAATACCTAAGAGGCTAGGGTCAGCTGGGGGAGTTGGTTAGTTGTTTTTTCCCTGTAGCCTAATAAAATGTGGCATTTTAAGTGCTGTGGAGAGGGTCTTGATTGTGGCTGTACTCGCAGTTAAGTAGCTGCTTAGGGTCACTGAAGATGCATTTTTTCATTCAAAGAAAATAAAACAATTAAGTGTTCCTGTCTCTACAACTGTTTTAAAATGTAACATACCTGTTAATTTCCTTTCACTATTCATAGAGGACACTGGGGTTTTGGTACAGGTGGGTCCTTCTGTTTTTTAAGTTGGATACGTTTTTACAGCAGTTGTTTTAAGTGTCAAAGTCTCACTGTTGACTTGCTAAAGGGTAATATCTTTTTTCTTTTTTTTTACTAAATTTACTACTGATCCTGTTAAATACTGTTGGTGGCATTTTTGCATGGAAAGTTGCAACAAGTCTTCTGGATTCTTTAGTTACCAGATAACTTGTGCTTATGCTGTTAGTGCTTATTCACTACTGCATTTTGATGCTTTGTATATCAATGAAAATGTAGTAACAAGAATAAAGTATTTCTAGAGTTAACCTCACAGAGTTGTTTCGGTAAGGTGGGGAAGAGTATCTTCATTTTTTTTGAGAGGTGGGAATTTGATGAACCACTGTTATTAGTATACTAGGCAGTGTATAACTGAGATTTTAAAACATTTTAATTTAACTTGCATTTAAGGTTGATTAAAAATATGAATGAGTCAACTTGGGCTTTAGGTAAAAAGATTTTCAAATCTAAAGCTTTTGTGCCCCTGATGGGAGTATTTCGGTGTTTGATTGAAACATTTAAGAAAAGAAAAATATTTCTTTAACTCTAAACAGAGGGAATTGAGTTCTGAATTGGGAACTGGGGGGGGGGAGGAAACTTCAAACCCTTCTCTGATTATGATTATCATGAAGCTGAGATTTTAGATATTTTAACCAATGCTGTGTTTGTAATTTAATTGCTATTTATCTTCTCAGATGTAACTGATTTGGATCTCTTAGAAGATACCTATAACAAACTGGATCTATCGATAAGTAACTCATTTACAGCATAATTGTATTCAGTTGTGAGAAGCTTAATTGCAGTTTGCTTCCATCATTTTTCTTGACAGCTGTTGAAAATGATGTGGTAGAATTGGATTTATACTTACTTTTAGGAAGCAGATATTTGTTCAAAAGCAGTCAGGGACTGCAAAGATCCATGCCAATATTCAGAATTCATATTTCCCTTGAATGGAAGGTTGTGATAAAATGGTACATGGTGTGTTTTCATTGCCTGTTGAAAGACTTTCATGCAGTTAAAATAAGCATTTTGATGGTGGTTGAATTAAGAGTTTTTGTCAGTCTCTTCTCATCATGGATGATTAGACTAAAACGTCTGCTTGTCTTGACTTGAGATCGCCACAGCTTCAGATAACATGCTTTGTGATTGAAGGTCGAAATATTTTGAATTCTAATAGGCTGCCAGATGAATTGCTTGAAATAGACTGTAAAATTTCAAGGCTTCCTTTTCCATCTGCTGTGAAAAGAACCATTGGGAATGGTTGAGCTTGATGATCATAGAATTACGGGATGGTGATTCTAAAACCCTCAAAGGGAAGTTGCTATGGAGATCTAGTTCCAAACTGTGAAATGATTCACCTCTGAAAGGCTTCAGGGTCTGAGAAGCTGAACACATCATTGTTCAGGTGGTCATTGGTTAGGAAATTGCTGGTGCCTGTGTAATCAGCACTCCTGTGGTAGTTAACGATCTAAAAAGGTTTGTTCTGAATGATGTGGGACAACAGCAATGTGCATAAGATGGCTTCTCTCAATCATAGTTTGCTCAGCCTGGTGCTTGTAAAAATACAGTGAGCTAAATGGCAGAGAAATGAACTGCTTCATTGAGGAAGTCTTTTAAAAACAAAATTCTTTTCTGTGATGGATTTGACATCTAAAGTAAAAGGAGAAGAACTGTTTCAGCTTAAAAAGCTGTGGTTGGATGTTGCAAAAGTATCACATTTATATGGATAAGGAGCAGAATGGTGGGGCTGTGTATTTATATTTGCTTGCAGGCTAAAGGAGTAGTACTGTTGGAAAGGAAGATTTCTACCCAATCACACCTTGGGAACATAATGAAGTAGCCTCAATATGCTCATATTGCTGACCCTTCTCTCCCCCTTACCGATTTTAAGGCCTGCCAAACAGTCTGCTTTGACAATCATGGAAAAAAAACCCCACCCTTTATATCCACAATTCAAGTTAATAAAAATACATGTTTTCTTTCTTGATTTCTAACTTACTTGTGTGTTTTCATGAGAGTGAAAGGGTATAAATGGAAACTATAAATGCATGAAGTGATGCATTTTGTAAACTATTGCTAAAATTTGCTAGCAGACTCTTAAATTACTTGGAAACTTCAATGCACACAGAAGTACATAATGTGCTTTTTCAAGGAAGACAGAAGATACTTGCTCTATGTACAGGTAACAACTGACTATACCTGTCTGTACCTAATTCAGCATAAAACATTTGTTTGACCGTATGAGATTTGGATAAAGAAGTTTGTGTTGTTATTTCTTGCATATCTGTTCAGTACCATCCTTGTCAAAGGTTCTGATGGGATTTAGTAAAGAAGACACCAATGGCTACTAGATGGTGCCAGATAGTTGCAGAACGCAGCAGACACATTCCATGATGTAGTTATCATTGAATTAAAATGATACTAGAAAGAAAAGCAAATCCCTGAGTGTTAGTGATTACCAAAATAATGTACAAAATAATGAATTCTTTACTTCCCATCTAACTGGTCAACCAATCTATAGCAAGTAATATGCGTAATTTTGGGATGTTGGGGTGCTGTTTTGAGTTTTATAAGGAAGAGGAAGGGACTAACATCCAAAGTAAAATAATTAGTATTGAGTTTTATCTGGTTAACAGTTACATTAAGATTTGAACATTGCATAGGTTATACTGTAAATTGCCTTAATCAGGGAGAGCATCTCAAATAGGATGCAAATTGTATATACTTTCTGTTTTCAGTATTTCAGGTGCTGTTCTAAAAGAGTCTTTTTGATATATCTTGTGATTCCAAGCCTGTACTGTTATGTGAGGTCTTAAGAACTGTGATATCACCTTTAAATTATCGAAAAGTAATCACTGCATGTGAAAAATCATGTATAAAGAAAAGCCAGCCTCATAACCAGCTAATGATTTTATTATTATTAACAGGATTTCTAAAATAGAAACCAGATAAGCAGCACTTTTATAAAATGTGAATTTATTTGCAAAGGATATATCTGCATGTAACTTTATTGCTACTTTTGCATTAAGTTTATGTATTATGTTATGAATGTGGGCCAGAATGTCCAGAGAGAAGGTTGTATGATAAGGCACATTTTTCTAAGATAAATTTACTGAGAGGCTTTTTGTTTTTAAAGATATTCATTCACGTAACAACACAGCACTTCATTACAAACTTAGGTAGGCCGTATACACACATAATGGTACTGATCGAACAGTTTTTGCTTGTTTTAAGTCTTCATCAACTTTCATTTTTGTTACATGTTGGCTGATCTTTCCTCAAGTCTGTTTACTTCTCCTCACCTCTACTGTGCAATAAAATAGATCCTCAAAGAAGAAATACTCAGATGTGGAGGGTAAGGCTCTTTGTTAATGTATAATGATCTGAGTTTATAACTCCTTATAAATACCCCTCTAAAAATAGTTACTCTTTTTGTAAACAACGACAATCTCTAAACAAATGTGGGGTTTTTTCACTGCCAAATTTCATAATCCATTTTTGTAAGGCACTGCAAGAAGTTGTTTGACAGTTTTGTAGTGCTCTTGTTTTATCATAATAATATAATGTTAAGTTTCAGAGTATCTGGGGACTGCTTAGATAACTAACCTCTTGAAGCTGAAAACCTGTCATTACTGAGTTTTGTCTAGGTACTTATATAGCGTAAGACATCGCTTTAAGTGGTTTTGAAGAAAAGTTGCCTTATTGAAACAATTTTGCACCCTTTGTTGTGGGTCCCAGGATGGTTGTGATTTTGCATTGTGTTGAACTAAGCTGTTCATTCTCTGTTCATTATTTTACAAACACTAATAACCCTCCATGGTGTTGAGAAATGCAGAACGGAGTTGAGCTGGCGCTATACAGGAATGAATGTGGGCTCAGGAGAGTTTAATGGATCGGACTTTGTTGCAGCATTTAGGTATCCAAAGTGGTTCAGTAGTACTGTTGTGGTACTGCTACATAGTGCTATGCCAGACTCAATAAAAACTTCAGGGCTCAAGTGGTTTTTTATAAATATTTCTGCATCTTCGGCATAGTCAATCTGTGACCCAGATAAATTGTCCATGAATAATTAAAATATTTCCTGTATACCTGGTTGTTCAAGGCCAGATAGAACTGCCCTGTGGGTTTCGACTGACAGCTGCTCATTGTTGTTCATGATCTTTATAAATATATTGTCTGAAAAACATGGTTATTGTTAGCAATTATATTTTGTTATGGTAACTCTGAGAGATTCCGGTTAGGACTGACACCATAGAGCTTGGCACTGAGTATTCCTAAAGAGAAGACCTTGATGACTGACCTTCAGAAAGAAGGCATAAAATGCACCGCAGAGATGATGATGGTGGAAGTAATCTGAATACGCAGTTACACATGAAGGCATATTTCTGCTTTCCAAATGGTTACTGCTTAGGAGCCATGTTTTGTAGATGCCATTAGATTGCAGAGACCTGAGTTCCAATCTACACTTGTGCAGGACCGTTGTCTTCTGTGAGCAGCCTGGATATGTGGTACACAGAGGCATGTTAAAGGTTATCCTCTGATGTTTGTGGCCAGAGCTTCCTGGGTGCACTATCCCTTCTGCAGGCGGTGCTGCTGTGGGAGCGCTCACCAGGGAGGGTGAAACTGTGGAGACTCTCCCTTCTTGCTGTTTCTCTCTTCACAACTTAAACTCACAAAGGAAGGTTTTTCAGTCATTAGAACAGAAAGTAATATAAAGCGGAATGTGACTGAGCTCAGGTTGACAAGAGCACTTGTCTCTGCAGCAAGCATTTGCATTCTTCAGCCTTTTTGGCTTTGGGGTATTTTTAAGTGGTCCAGGCTTGGTTCCAAATGCCCCTTCTTCTTGGAATTAACACAGTTGTATTTTGGTAAAATCTGAACAGAGACACTAGTTTTTCCTAGGGAATTATTATTTTAAACAATTTACATGGTATATCAGCCATCCCAAAAAGTTTTATATCAAGTGCTGCCCTTCCTAGTGTCTTCTAATAGCGAGTCCATGTGGATTACCATGTGCTGTGATCCTGAGAAAAGTGTGTTGCAAGAAAAGTAACCAAGGAGTTTGTCCCGAGCACTATTTGGAGGGCATTGCAGTGATAGTATTTTAAATACATGATCAAGGGCAGTCAGAGTGAGCCCTCTGCAAACAGAGGCATGAAGGGCTCAAAGATTTATTCCTTCAGCTGTCAAATAGTGTCCTTTACCTAGTGTGACCAACTTGATAGCAAATCTCAGCAGGTAGAAGGTTTTGCCTGCAGAGTGTTGACTACATTCCAGTGGTGCTAGGATGAAAGAGCAATGGCAAGTAAGCACATTTTACATCTGAAATAAATCACTAATATTTGTCAGACGAACTCAAGGGTAAGGGCTCTGGAACAGGATTTTACAGATAAGCTCACTGGAGTGACTGCCTTGGATAACAACTTTTCTGTGTTAAAACTGCTTCTACCAGGAACAGAATCGCGGTTTCTTCTGCTGACTGACTTTTCCTGAAGTGAATTGCTCTGCCTCAGTGTTTCCCGGGGAGATTATAATTCTCATCTCTGACCTTGGGCAGTACTTGCTTGACGAGTACTCTTATGCAAATATAAATTCTTTGTACGCTCAAGAAGTTGATACTACAGTCATTTAAAATCCTGTACTACTGCTATGTGCTCTCATTGTATGTCTGCCAGTGCAGAAATAGACTTGCCCTTTTTTGTCAAATATTCCCAATAGATTTGATATTGAAAGGACTGCCATTCAGCCGCTGTTTCAGGTTTTTGGGGAGGGGTGCTTGATTTGCGTGCTCTTGACTGATGCCATATTAGGGCTCAGCAGGGTAAATGTAGCTGCTTATCTTTAATATAGGTAAGTAATGAATTTGAGTCCTAATACCACACCAGTCAAGAGAGTCCAAAGCAGCTGCTTTTACCATCTTGTGTCTGTATAGCCATATGGTACGCATAAATTGTAATGTTGTGTTGCAAAGTAATCAGTGCTGCAGCTAATATTCTGAACTGGTTTTCTGTTGCTAAAAATCAGCTAAACTTGAGAATAAAAAGAAGTGTTTTTAATGGGAATTAAAACCTTTTCTTATATTTCTATGATGCAGGTAAAACAAAATAATTATTGCCACAGTGACTGCTTGCATTTTAAATAAATTTATACATATTAGTTAAAAAAAAATCTAGTTAACTTTAAAATATGTAAGTTTTCTTGTCATTTAGGGTTCTGTGAAGCTGATCATCAAGAGGGTTGCAAATCATTGGCGGTTTCTATTTTCAGAGTTCCACATCCCAGAGTAATTTGCTTTAATTTCACCCAATTTAACCTATACTTCACACCATCACCATTCAGCTTTAATAGCTATGTTCTATGCATAAGAAAAGCAGATAAATGTCCACAATTAGACTGCAAGTGATTACAACTAGTTAGGGCTTTATAAAGACAAAACTTAAAGGGCTGTAGCACAAAACAAAGCCACAAAAGATGTCTGAAAAAATTCTTTATTCAGAAGTCAAGGTTTACTACAACATTTTATTTAATGGTTTTTGTAGTTGATTTTACTGATGTTGAAGATGTAGGCAGGTGCACCTTCTTCAACAGAAAATTACTCTGCTTTAAAGAATATTAGGTTTGTGTTACAGGTGATTAATTTCACTTGAAATTAGCTTGTAATGGAAAACACGCTAAACCTATTTTATTTGTTGGTTCTTTGTTAACGTGCTACATTTAAGAAGCTGTAAAATACTGACTCTGACGGTATTCTTTTGCCCTTCTAATCGTGAGTATGCATAGTAAAATGTACCATCATCAAAGTTTAATACGTTCTATAACGCTAAATATACTTGTGCCTAGTCAGAAATAGTGGTATCTTTTACCGTTTAAGTCTTTATAATACTGATGATAGCATATCAAGCTAAGTACAGGTATCACTTATAATTTAATGTTTTGTGATACTTGTAGTCTTGTTTCTTTGATAGCTCAAAGAAATACTCTGCTTCTATCCCCTGATACAAGTTACCCTGTATTATTTCTTTTTGTTCGCCCCCCGATTCCCACCCTGGTTAGTGGCCAGATAGATATTATTGCTCATTTATTTCAGGGCTTTTAACAGGGTATGTATGTGTATTGTGATGTGCCATATCAGTCTGTGATGAGCAGTTCTTTTTGATAATCGTCGTTGAATGTATGCTGGAGAGGAAGTGCAAGTATCAATTAGTCTCTAGGTCTGGATTTTGGTGGTGTTATTAAACATTCTCTTACAGCTTATTCACAAAAAAGGCTGGTCATTACCCTAAACACCGATGGGAGTTTCAGCTTGTGATGCAGCTGAGATTCTGATCAAATTGTAAATATCCCACTTAATTATAGCATAACATATACCAACGCAGTTGCTTACCTTTGTAAAGGAATACAAGATGCCAAAATGTTATATGGAGCTTAATATTAGCCAAATATTTTGTTCCATTTTACTTCAAGGATAAGGATAATTAAAGAAATTAAGTGACTTGTATATCAAATAGAAATAAATCTTGAAGATATTAATTAATTTTCCTAATTGCAATTAGGAGCAGAATAAGTTAAGTCTAGTAGTATTTTTATTTTGCTTTTAGTATCTTGGTGGTCACTTAGAGCAGCTAGAAACAATAAAGTTTAGGCTATAGGCAGCTTCATTTTTGTGTTGAACTAGTTTTATATGCTATATCATAAAACTTTGAGTCCAATCAGCAACTACATTTAAATACTGCAAATTGTGGCAGCAAAACAATAATTCTGCTGATTAGCCCCTTTCCATTTCTTGTAAGTGAACTGTTTATGCTGTTGAGTACCTTTTGAAAAAAGAAAAAGCCAAAACAGCCTTGATTAGTCAAGGAGTAATTGGATGACTTGATTTTAGCAAGAGAATGAATTGGTTGATGATAGCCTGTAACTAAGTGTAGTGGTTCTGTTCAGATGAATACATAACATACAGTCATCAGATCTTGACAGGTATAACATAAGCAATGCAAAAATCTCTGGAGGCTGAGAGGTAAATTTTGTCAAAGAATTTTGACGCTGATTCTTGAAAGAAATGGAAAGAGACGTGCATGCTATTAGATGATACCGTTTAAAATGTGGCATTTGTTACTGCTGTGCTGTATACATATTTATCTGCTCTTACTCTTGCATGTGAAGAAGAGAAGATAAGACTCTGTGTATCCTGGCTGCCATCAGGACCTGACAAATAGACAGTTCCTGCTCTTCCTCAGGGAAAAACCCGTTAGGTTTCACGTTTTCTCCAGTCAGTCATTCAGTTTTCTGGGTCTTTTTATCTAGTATCACCTGAAAGCAAAGTGCAGAACCAGCTATCAGTGGGTTACGTCCTTAATGCTGCTTTAAAAATATTTTTCCCTCCTGGTATTACAATTGAACATCTTTTAAAATGTGTCATTACCAGTTGGATTCTCCAAAGAGCTCTGAAGGTGCCCGGGGAGCAGCAAGAGAGAGTAGGACCCAGTGCAGAGCTCCTGTTACGCTCCTGGCTGTAAAGATCCGAACTGCTTCCCTGCGCTGTGGGCTCAACACACTTGGACCCATACAGCCTAGATAAAGTGTTCAGCGGAAGATAAGTCCTTCCCTGAAACTGAAGAATCCTTTAGGTTTGGGCCCACTAGCAACACAAGAGGGAGCTGGATGTGGCAGTGAGAATTTCCAAGCTTCTCATTTCTAGTAACTTAAGGTTAAGTCATTACTCTTGGTGCTGTTAGATGGCAAAATGAATTCTGCTGCTGTGTTATGCTTTACTGTTTTCCTATCTAAATACTTCCCTGGTTTTAATAGCAGTATCTCCATGCCACTAAAACGTTACGGGATTTTGCCACAGCAGATTTGTTTACTTACAGCAAGATTGATGTTTCTCACTCTGTAGTCTTTGTTCCTTTACGCCAAAGGAAGTGGCAGGGGTGTATCTTTCAAGCTAGAGTGGAAATCCACCAGCGTTTCCTGGGAGTTTGTTTGAAAAAAGGATTATAGCTAGGATACTTAAAATATAAAAGAAAGAGATGGATTCCATTCAACTTCCTTTTGAAAGGTTGACTAACTTCTGATAAAAATACAGTTTACCTCTGGTGGGATACGTGAGACACCAGGGAAGTTGTAATCAGTTCTTTAAATAATGAAATAACTGATCAGGGTTTCCCAGTCACCCTTCCTATATTGCTGTCTGCTTAGCTTAGTTGTTGACAAACAGATGCTTGTTTGGGGAGATTCTTGAGCAATGTATGTATTTTTTTCCTCCCCATATGGTAAACTGGTTCATTTTTTTCTCTTACAGTAGTATACTGTAGTTTTCCTGTAGTAGTAGGAGGACAGTTTTTGGAGCACAGACAGTATAACTTTAGAAAGCAGGCAAAAGGAAGGTCCTGTGGTTTGGGATAATGTTTTAGAAATGCTGAGTCCTTATGTTCTAAAAACAAATGCAGTTGATGAAGACATGGTAAGAACAATAGATTTTCATTATATTCATTGGAGAAGGTCATTGTTCCTAGTTCATGCTGTCTCGAGAAGGCAGTGGTATGGCTAGTTTTGGAGAAGTTAATACTAAGTACCTTTCTGAATTAGCTTTTTTTCCTGGAATTAATAACTAACTAACTAAAGCGGCATAGTTAGATGAGTTTGTTGTTTGATAAAATTCCAGAATATCACAACATCTTTTTGTTACGACAAAATTTTTAGCATATTTGAAAAAATTGTTTTCTTAAATGTAGACTTTGGAAGCTTGACCACAGGGCTCAGCAGCCAGTAGCCTGGCAGGTGTAGGTATGCTGCAGAGAATAGTGTGTAGACAAGCTTCTAACCTAGGAAAGCTGTCTCATATTTAAAGAAGTTGAACCCTCATTATGTCAGTAAGAAGACAGACACATCGTGTTTGAGGTTCACCATATTTAAACACAGCTCATGATCAGAATGGGTTTTACCTCTGGCAGGTGACAATACTTTCTCTGTTTTTCTGCAGCTATCCCATTCTAGTCCTTTTCTTCCTCACCTGGATGCCCTGTTAGTATGATTTCAGGGAACCTTTCCTACCTCATTTTTCTGTAAAGCTCTCTGAAGCTAGTAAACAGCTTGAGATCAAAATAAGACTACCAGATCTCCTTTTCTCCCTCTCTCCATTATTTTTACTCACCGGTTCTGTTGTAATCAGTGATCACAATCAGCCAAGCCAATATCAGCATTTCTTTGTCAGTTTATTTTTCATTTGTCTTCTTCAGAGATTTACATGTCCATAAACTAACTGGTGTTTTTTTCTGCATGTAACCCAAGATAATCTGACCTGTTCCCTCAGAAAACTGAAATTCTCCTCTGTTTGCTATCATATCTCAAGACCTATCTTATCCCCTCTGCTTCTGCCAATTCAGCGTATTCTGGTGGGTCATTTTTATTTTCAACAGGCTGCTTTTCTACATAGTGCTTGATACAAACTCTTTATAATGCTTACTCAAGGTTCATGGCCTGTGTCCACCATGTGCATCTTGTTCATCATAGAGGTGTTGCATTATCTTTAACTGGACAGTGATGTCATTCTTAGTCCCCTATTTCTTATATTTTAAAATAGAACCTTTGAGCTTTCTGTTTTGTGGCCGTTTATGCTGGGGAGAAGGAAGGGTTGTCATATCATCTTCCTTGCAAAGGCAGAGAGACATAATAATAAAAGGCAATAAACTATTAGAAATCCAAATCAGGTAAGATCTGTAGATTAATATAGTTCTTCTTTTCACCTTTGTAAGTTGCAAATAATATAGGCATTTTCTGGTATGTCCTACTTCTTGAGTCAGTTTTACAACTCCATTTTTTCCTGCTACTTTACATTTTTATATTGACAATCCCTGAACAGAGATGCACAAGTAAAGCTCAATGCCTGTCACTTATTAAGAAGAGTCTCTCAGTTTATGCCAAAATCTGGACATTAATGCCAGTTTGGCCTTTTGTGCATACAAGATCTTACACCTACCACTTCCTTATGGACTGTGGCTGTCTCAGTGGGAAGAGGTTTAAATTTATCTCCTCTAAGTGTTCCTGATAACTTTAGGGAAAAAAAAATCTGCTATGATTAATTTAATGGATGTCCTAGCTATTGAGAAGTCTCCTGTCATTGATGTTGCCTAAATGAGCTGCAGAATGGCTGCTGACACAGGCATGAGGACAGCTGATGGGAGGAGGAGGCTTGAAGAAAACTCTGGCAGAATGTTGAAGTGTCCATGGGTTAAAGCATTTAGTGGACTGAGAAGAGAAAAAAGGTGAAATGTATGGATTCAATTTTATAGGGGAGGAATTACACTGAATTAATTTGGTTTGGATGAATAAAGAACTGGATTTTTTTTGTGAAAATGAGTGGGAAGAAATGAAGGAATGAGAATATGAAAAAATGAAGATAATTGCTGGAGAAGTCTTTTTGCTGTTGAAGAAAATGAAAAAATATATATGTAAGCTGTGTTCTGTTATTACTGACTAATTAATTTTGCATTTGTTTTTTCAGGAAAACTTCATTCTTCCTTAAGACCAAAACAAACTGTTTATTTAATATTTTTATGTTCTAAATGCGAGATCTTTATAGCATGGAACCTTTCTGCTGACTTCGACAGTGTGAGATTTTTTGTTTTTTAAACCCATGGACACCAAATGCAGAAGGAAGATGTAAACAACTTGAGAATGTATTATTTAAAGGGCAAAGGACACTTTTTTCTTAATAAAAGGAAGAAAAATAAACTTCTTACCTTTTTAGCTGAATAAATATTACTAATCTGTTGAAGGCTGGGCCGGTAGACTTTTCTTTGATCTGTATGGTGACATCTTCCTACTTTTTTTCCCCCCTTTTTTAATGCAGTATTTCTTTTGTAAATCAGAAGAGAGCTGTTAAATTATGTTTTCTAGAGTTTATTCATCCAAACAGCCCAGGTCCCACTGAGTCAGGTGCACAGACGGGGTTGTGGAAAGCGAAGGCTACAGTATCTCTTCCTGAAGTGCCTGGCGTTGTTAGGAGTTAGTGTAGTGAGTTTGCATTTGGCAGAGCAGCCTTTTCTCCCATCATGGCCAGCATCAGAATTGGATCTAATACTGAGGTGATTTTCCTTGTACCAAGGGTGCTCATTGATGGTCTTTGGAGAGAGACAGTTGATGGGAGAGGAAGGAACTTCTAGTAAGCACTGTTTTTAAAACTTATCATAAGTTTATGTCCAATGATTTTTACATTTGACTGTCAGACATTTTAAACCTGTGTACCATGTGTTTTGATGTAAAATCTTTGTTGCTAAAACCAGTTTTCAGTAAGTTAAAAGGCAAAATGAAGTTTAAGATGTGCATGATAACAAAGAACCCCAACTTTCTGTCTGTCAGTTAAGGAACTGTTTGGAGTTTACCATTTCCTACCTTATATTTAGTACAAGAGATGCCTTGGGTTTATTTTCCTGTGTAAAAAAAGTCTATTTTAATTTTGGTTATATTAAAATAAAAATTATTTTTGTGGTTGATTTCTCATGCATACCTTTAATATTACAGGATAGGCATGCAAATACTCTGAAAATTGATCCAGGAATAAGTAACAAACTATTTTTAATAGTTAATGGTTTTATTTTTAAAATATGTATTGATTTTTTGGGGGATGGGGGGGAGTGGTGTGGTGTGGTTTTTTTGGTGATGCTGTCTATCTGATAATTTAAATCCTAGTTGAATTATGTTGCCAGATTGTCTTCAGAAGGGCATGAAGTCAGCACACATGCTTCAGTAATATCTGGTTGTTTTACCCTTATGTTTCCAGTTGGCAATTTGAAATTATGGCTTCAACTGCACTTTAAATATGTGATAATAGCATGTGTTTCTAATAAGGGCCAGCACCATTTTGTTCAGATAGTGTGAATGGTTGTCACTCATATATGACAAATGCACCTTCATCTGCTTCTTTGATGGCCCCCTAAAAACCATACCCTTAAATCAGGCCGATGAAATTAGCTGCTGTGTAAATTGTGTGTCTGAGTGGTTCATTATCTAATCACCGTCAGAACCACAGTGATAAAGTAGATTGAAACAGGGACGAGGTCTGCCAGATGATTTCAGGCCTTTTTTTCTAAGCCCTGTTTCCCTTGGAAACACTAAGAGTCGTCCAGAACTTCAGCATTCTTTGTGTAGAACTTTTTTTTCTTAATGCATAAAATTGGTCAGCCAGTGAAGGCTGCCAGGGTGATTTGTAAGGTTTTCTTTCCATGAGTCTTTTAGTCATTACTGTGTATATTAAAATGTTCTATAATGTTCAATTTAGCTACTATGTTTGCTACTGCTAGGTTAAATACTGTTAAATACAGTGGCACCTATTTTCAGGAAAGTGCTTTATTCTCTTCCTATTTAGAAGAAACTCTTAAAGGTATGTTAAGTGCTTTCCTGAAATGGCAAAACGCTATGCTTTATGTGTCTGTATAAAGCTTTGGATTCTGGAGTTGATACGTAAATTAACAGACTAAAACAATATGATGTAAAATATTGCAGGTGACACTTGTTTAGGGGCAATATGACAGACCTACTGACTTGACTTTTTAATCTCAAACTCCTATGACATTTAATAGTACGTTGTAAATATATAGTCTTGTCTTTTTAGTTTATATATTAATGTATGTGTTCTTTTGTTTTAGGAGCATTTGAAGATGATGATATCACTCATGTTGAAGGAAGTGTAGATCCTGTTCGTGACATTGAAATAATACATGAGGAACTTAGACTTAAAGATGAAGAGCTGATCATGCAGAGTATAGACAAGCTTGAAAAAGTAGCTGTAAGAGGAGGAGACAAGAAATTAAAACCTGAGTATGTAAGTATAAGTATATAACCCATAAAAGTAGGTCATTAAGTACGCTCTGTATTGAGTTGAAATTTTTGTATTGTTGAGTTCAGTCATTGATCTCCCATGTGGATAATACGGAACACTACTACTGTTTTTGTGTATTTTAAAGTAATAATTATTCTGAGCTGAAAAATTATTATATTAGAATGGTTTATTTGCTGTGTTCAGTGTACGACTTCACTGACAGAGCTAATAGTAATTTTTAAAATTTAACTGTTATTTTCTTGCAGACATAGCTTTATGTGAGAATTGCCAATGCTTCGTCAGACTTACATCAGTCAGTGTTTAGTTGTAATTGGAAGTCCAGCAGGCACTTCTGCATTTTTCTTACTGTTAAGTTCTAGTCTGATGTTGATACTAGTATTCCTGTAGCCACCAAGTGAATATATTTTCTTGGTGTTGTTGCACTTTGTGTGTTTTAGTGCATGTTAGATAAAGACTGCTAGTTGAAATTCATTTTAGAATGTTGTTGTGGAAAGCTGCATAAATGAGCTCAATTATCACAGGGAAGTAGTGGTGTTTCTTTGTAAATTAGAAATGTATAATAATTATCAACTTTGGAGTATATTTTTGTAAATTATTATGTTACTGCCACTTGAGTCTACTACACTTTGCCAGTAGTCTAGTTACTAATTTTTCTCTATTTCATTAATCTTCTATAAATATTTCAGGTGGTATATAAAGTGCATTCTCTAATTATTACAGTGGTGTATCAATGTGGAAACAGACTATTCGTGCCTAACAATTAAGAAGCCATGGGATAAAACAGTATTTTTTACTACTTAGGTAGCAAGCAATAAGGAAAACATTGTTATATCAGTCCTGGTGTTTTGGTTTATCAGCATTGAAGTGCAGTGAAATTTGTTGGCCCTACCTAGTGTTTGGAAGTGAATAGGAAATGAAAGTGAACATCCCTCTCCAAAATGTTCATCTTCATGATGAGGTGTTAAAAAGAAGTAAGGACTTGGTGAAGAATTAGTGTTCATCTGACTTTATTTTATTGCCTGATTAATCTAAGCCAGAAAAAACAACTGTTGGATGATTTGAAGGCTTTCACGTAAGCTCAGAGAGAGAGAAGCAGGTATTCTTCATTTAAGGTTTTATCTGACCTGTCAACTCAGCCTTGGGTACATGTGGGCAGTGATATTTATGTTTTGCAAGAGGTTGCACCTGCTTAGAGAAACAGTGCAGCTTATGCCTATAGTACCTTTAATTAATCTTAAAGAAAGGGGCAAACAAAAATCCTGTCCATAACAAATTCAAAATTCAGTTTAAGGCAAAATTTTACATTGGCATGAGATGGTGAAAATTAAGAGTGTTGTGATGCTGTTCTGTCCCAGTTTTGAGCTCTTCTTGCTTCCTTTCTTGTGTGTCTGTCTTTGTAAACAGCTTTGCTCGGCTCCTCGTGGTGGAGACTTTCTTGTCCAGTTTTTGAGTGTACCTCTTTGGCTGCTTTGAGGGTTTCATATCATATCTTGTGTTCTTCCTGTGCTAAGGAAGAAGGCAAGATTTTTTTGTGATTGAAAAGAGACATAACTGAAGTGTGCTTTAAATAAAATTCTTAATAGTCATCATATAACTGTAATGAGTGTTACGTACAGTTACTGTTGTACGACAGACTTGCTCTTGACTCATTTTACAACTACAGGAAGTTGGTATGTGTTTGAAAACAGAAAATGTCAAATTATTAAATCAAGGGAGACAGTAAATAAAAATCTCAAATCTAGAAATGCAATGTAAATGAATTAAAGGAAAGGTTTGAATCAGCGTTATCAATCTGTCTTTACCCAGCTTCAGTTTCTCATCCTTCTCTTTGCCTCTTCCTTCAGTCTGCTATTACTTCATCTGTAGTTCACCTGTCAAAATGACTTTGTCATCTTGTGTTTGTAACTTACACTTCCCATCATTCCTAGGGTTTTTGATTCTTTAAGAACACAGGCACAGAAAACCCCAGGTTCTTGAGGTTGTGTTGCTCCCCCACTTCTGTTCTCAGTAACTGTGTGTGCTGGTTTAGCAAAACAGCCAGGGCAAGCCACAAACCAGACAGTTTTCTTTCTATCACTCCCCCCCGAAAATTAGAAGGGGTGTAAGGAAGAACAGGCTTAGGTTGGAAATTAAAAACTTATAACAAATTTAATGGCACAGGGAGAAAGAGTAACAGGTGGGGAAAAAGGGAAGATGCATATGTACAAAATATATAAAACCCGAGCTCAGATGACCGGCGATACAGGCTGCTGAAAGGTCCTTCACTGCAAAGCCGATGGGAAGAAAAGAGTCCAAAACTCCAGCACCCGATGCAGTTGGAATGCTGCAGACCATGTGGCGAGCTGGTAGCCAAAAGCTGGGCCTCTCCTCTGGGCTCCACCTGGCAACCGGCAGGCAGGGGAGTGCAGGAGCGAGGCAGAGAGCAGACTGAAGCCAGAGAGACCAGAGGGCAAGAGAGGGAAACCCCCAGTCCTCCTGGCTTTTATAGAGTCTGGCAGGAAAATGGGTGGAATGCTGACACCTGATACCTGACACCCAGACCCCTTTTCACAACAGGGTCCTAAACTCCACCCCTTATTCATTGGGTCCTGGCAGCAAAAGCCAGTAAGATTTTGCCTGCCCCTTTCAAACCATAACACTGGTTACCCTAGACTAGTCTCAGCTGATTTTGTCAACAACAACAGAGGTTTCAAAGGCATTAAATTCCTTTTTTTCATGGAAAGGGGTAAGAGGGGAGAGGCACAAATTAATGCTCCTCTTGAGACAAAGGGTGCATGTAGGAGCTACAGTCACTAGGGAATCGCTTCAGGGAAGCACTGTGGGGCATCATGTCTGAGTCCTGCTGATTTTGGGCCTTCTTGCTTGTCTTCCTTTGTGACCTGAATGCTTGAATTGTAAGGTAGACCACAGACCTTAATAAAATGGACTTTTTTAATAGTAAAGACCTGTGAAAGCTCTGCCTGGTTACCTCTCTTTTCCTGGTAAATTTGTCCTTAGGCCTAGTTATGGAGCTTCTGCAAATAGATTTGGCTAGTGTTAAGACTGCAACAGCAATTCTTGGGCTTTTCCAGCCATTAGATGGGTTTATTTAGATGTTCAGCCACTGGGTTGTGAGGCACAGTTTGCTTTGTCTTGTTTCCTTTAACATTTTATGTTGCAGAGAATGCCTATGGTTGCATTTATATAGTATACTGTGTGATTAACTGTGTGGTGGATGACTTAAGGTGTAGGAGAGAAACCATACGGGACTGATGGAAAAAAACAGTTAAAGATTATGCCTTCCTAAAACAGTATGGAGTATATTTTGGCTGTGTGATCATTCTGCACTTCCTGAATCCACTGCATTTTGCAGTTAGCTTGTTGGGCACAGAGAGAGTTCCCTGTCCAGCACTATCTGGAATGTTTCTATGTGGCTACTGTTCAAGTCTTCCTCTTTCTAGGGCAGAAAAATCATTAAGAAACAGTAAAGACTGGAATTAATACTTTTTTTCAAACAGGTTGCCTTCAAAGAAGGGAGGGGCTGGGAGAGAACTTCTCAGGATTTGCCTTTTTAAGTTAGTTATCAGTAGATTATGTAGCCATTGCTAATACTCTGTTTTTTCCATAGCAGAGGTGCACAACAAAGGGCTCTTGTCTGTGCTCTGTGTATTCCCAGTCATTTTCCCTTTCAGGAAAACTAGGGGGTTACAAGGAAGAAACTTGGTATTTGCAGGTTGTTACGGTTTTGTTTTCTGTTTTGTTTCTAAGGCACAGTGTTAAAATTTTAGTATCTTTTTCAGTGTTTTCCAATACTTTTGGGAGTAGTTTGGGGTAAAGACACTTGAGAATTTCCTAAGAGTTTTAACTAGTTGAGAGCTGCAAAAGTTCTGTTGTTCATTCAGATAAAGATATTGCAAGCTCTCTTACCTGTGTTGCTTTCAGGCCCTTCACTTGCTTGCCTTTCTCCTGCTGAACAAGAACATCTAGCACTTAAATTGCATTTTTCATTTCTTTCTACTTTTTTTGAGAGCACTTTGAGATCTATTGAGGAAGAACTCTATATAAAGTGAGGAAAGAAAGAGAAGAAATAATATTGATCTTAGTCAAGCATGTTTTTCCTTTGGTAGTTTACTGAATATAACAAATAACCTTAATATGAAAGCTAAGGAGAAGTTACTGATTTTGGAGAGGCTATAATCTCCGTGTGACCTGTGTAGACTTATTGTTGGCATCAAAGTGGATTTCACTGTGTGTTTCATGGAACCTAATTGAAAGCAGAAGTCATTCTTCACATTTCATAAATAGGAATTGTCTGCTTTAGAGGATTCTCTTTATCAGTAAACCTCCACAACTGTAACTTGATAGTCTGAAATCTCCAAAAGGTTGAGGAGGAGAAAAAAAGAAAATTGTCAGTCTATATCAGTCAACAGTTCTTAAATCTGAGATTTGTGTTTGATTGCCCACCTTCTTGCACCTCTGTTCTAACTTGTTAATTGTCATTTTTCCTTCACATAAGCCCACATTGCATCCAGTTGGTAAGTTCACCTTTGTGCAGTGACCTGGCTTTGCAGTTGAATACAGTGTTAACCGTTCGTACTGTCTCTTAGAGAATTGATTTCTCAGTCCCCTGTCAGCAGAAATAAAATAGCCAACTGCTGTTAAGGAGCCATCAATGAAATAATTTTCAAGTTCTACTTAAAAATCAATGACACAATATGGTCCGAGATCAGCAACATGTAATGTTGCCATAGGTTTGGAATAGCTTCCTTTACGCATACATTTTTGTCTGTTTTGCAGGTATTCTCACTGCATATTTAGAAATGAATGTCTGGTTTTACTAAGCATACTCTTCTTTAGACTCAGTATACCTTTAAATATTATTTTGGCTATAACCTTCTAAAGAGATACTGCAGAACAAAAATACCCCTGTTATTTGCATGTATTAAAACAACAGAGATATCATTTCAGAAAGCAATCAGTAATTTTGATTTTATATTTTAAATCTGTCTGGTGATGGTATCTGCAGAGACAGATATTGAGTTAAACTTTATTATTAGCTTATTCATCTGTCATTTTGGGTAGCAGGAGATTTCAAAGTAAAATTCAAGTATGTACAAATTTATAGGTCAGCATGTATAAATTTTAAAACTTGTTTTAAAAAATATATATTTTTGATTTATGGTATTTTCAGTCCTGGAAAAGGACTTCAGTTAATACAGAAGTCTTCAAGTTAATAAAATACAATATAGTTAATTGAACATTATTGCAGGATTCTCTTCCCTAACCCTTCCTGCATGATTCAATTCTAGTCCTTAGAGACTGGTGCTCTGCAGTAGATAGCTATTCCCTCAGCCCTTTGTTAGTGCCCTAACATCTTGAATTCCGGCACAGAATAATTCTTAGTGGTAATGGTGGTGTGATTTATGTATCTGACCACAAAAATATTATTTATAGTTGAGTTCACGCAGATTATTGATGTTAGTGATAAAATCTTTAGGTCAATGTCTGCAGTGTTTGAGCTTCCAATTTTTAGTTGAAAGGTGGTTTTTAGAGCAGGTTAGGATCAATGTTCACTGCATTTGGACTTCCTGTTTTCAGTTGAGAGGGGTGCTTTTACAAGTCCTACAAGATATCTAAATTCCATTGTTAAAGTCTGTCAATTTTAAAATAAGGTTTTAAATTAATTTTGCTCTTACAAATCAAGCACATTCTGTAAGAGCAAAAGTAATTGCATTTATGAAAAGAACAGTTAGAGAATCCTTTTTAATGTAATGGTACCAGAACTATCTAGTGCATATTTAACTTACAAGAAAGGCATCAAGCTTTGTTTTATTACTGTGATGGGTGATGAACTAATTATTGATACATTGACCATAGACATAGAGTATAAGTATCTGTTGGCATGTATGTGCTATGAGGAGTAAAGCAAAATTGTCCTAATGATGTTTTCAGTAGCTTTAATCCATTCTTCATTCCTCCTCCCTTCCCTTGAACCTCTTGGTCCTGTTGTGATAATTACAGGAACTGTTTGAAAAAAAATTTGTTAATTTAACATTACTGATACAGTGTGGGAGATACTTCACAAACAGCACATAGCTGGTAGACTCAGTTTCTTCTCGTTAGCAGTATATACTAGGTTAAGACACAATGAAAATCTTTCCTTCCTGCAATATTCTGATGAATGGGACAGCACTGAGCAGAATTCGCTGACCTCGTGCTGCAAGCGCTCGCCAGAGTTCTCATGGATGGATGAACTCTTATTTCCTCTAACTGATGATGTCAGTTGGGAATTTTCACCTTTCTTACATTCCAAGCTGAAGATAAATACAGCAATGAATTGGTTTTATTTTTTTCCTTTGGTCTCCTTTTGTGAGGAGAGTTTGAGAGGCAAATTTATTCTACTGGAGATGGAAGGAAAGGAGCAGTGTATGCGTACACTGTTGACATACTTTCTGCCGATGGCTGTTACAATTAGTAACTTAAATGTTAAATCATAGGGAATCAAAAATATTTATATTCTTAATGCATATAATTATGCCTAAAATCTTTAGTGGACCATTTACTGTGCTTAATGTGGTATTTAGAGGAAATTAAAGTTCATTCTGGAGAACATTTTGAATGTAACAGGAAAATATTCGTGGCAGATGTTTGTGAATTAATTGGTAGTAAAGCCTGACGTAAAGGTACATAATGTGTAAATACATGTTTGGATTTCTTTTGGTATTATCAGTAGACAAAGAGAAGTCAATATTTAAATACTTTCTGTCAAGGGTGATCTTTCCTGTGTAGATTTGAACAGTGGCTTAAAGTAATTACTTCAGTAAATTATGTCTGTCTGGGTATGTCTGGATCCAAGCCACGGTGTAATTTTAAAACAGTATATACATATGCCAAAATAACTCCATATATGCATAGTGGTGTTCTGAAAAAGACACCTTTTTCAGTTGGCTTAATTCACATCTAGAACAAATGCATTCACAAATGAATTTATTTTGAAATAAGTGTGTGTAGACTAATGAGGTAAGAAAAGTTTAGTGGAACTCCTACAGAAGATGTTTCATTTTACTTTTCAATGCAATTTCACTGTTCTGAATTTTTGAACTGCTAGAAATAATCAGTTGTAGATAGGCTGCTTTCTGTATTGTTACGTATTATTTGAGAAGCTACAAGTGATTATACAATTTTATGTATAGTGCCTTAGAACCCACAAGGATGACCCACACAGGGGAATTTGGGGATTATTGACGTGAAATACATTGCTTGGAATGCGTGTAGGATGTTTTGGGTGAAAGTACTTGCTGTGGTTCATAAACATTATTGGCATCTAGCTCTGAGTACATCTTCTATCATGTACAGCTTGTACTGGCTCTGTTAGAAGGTATTGAATAGAAGAAAGGATAATACACTTGTCCTAATTCCGTTACTTCTCCCATTGTATTTTTATTAAAGTCAGTGAGCAAGGGAATTGTAAGAGATTAGAAATTGTTTGTACCACAGAGGAGCTCATTGTCACTCCAGTTGATGCAGTCCCTGACTTGTTCTCTTTCTTAAGAGCTTACTTAAGCACTTAACACAATTGAAAAACATGGATCTTGCCTTTTTGTTAAATGGCAAAATTTGTCTTAATTATTCTTTAAAAATACCACTGTTTCTAAGCATTGTTTTTACAATAAATCATTACTTTGTCACTTCAGCCTCACTCTGTTAAATGACCAGAAAACCTCCAGGAAAAGTAAGGAGTTGAGGCTATCTAAATAGAACTGAAAAAGATTTCCAAAGAAACGCATGAATGGAAAGACTGTGGGCGCAGTGCATACCGTACACCTTATGTTAACAAAGAAATTGCTGCGTGCACAATAAATTGTTTCTGGAGCAGCACGGTGTAACTAGTTATGAGTACTCTTTACTTCAAATAGCACAGTTCTCTATCTGAAAAACCATCATAGCTGTTTTGAAGGCCAGATGAAATACGAATTATTATCTAGTTTGATCTCTTGCATATCCCATGTTAATTCTCACAATTGTGGTTAAAATAGAATGTTTGTCTTAGGGGAAAAAATTAACCTTTATTTAAATATTTTCTAGCTAGAGAGAAATTACTGTAACTTGTGTAAGCTGTGCCAGTGATTAATTATCTTTACAATTTAGAAGTAAGACACAGCTTTAGTCTGTATTTGTCAAGCTTCAAGTTTCAGCCATCTGATTTCTGTATGCTAGTGTGACAAACTCTGTACTATGTGATTGTTGTTGTTAATTATGTGTATATATGAAATGCAATAAGAATAAAAGCGTAAGATTTGAACACACTGAATCTTCATGTATAAGCACTTTTCCAAAACTTATGTTTCTCCAGTTTTTCACTATTTCAACAGAATAAGTGTAGAATTATTCACATTGGACATGAGCCTATTTATATACTCAAAGATTGTACTAGTCTTTTAGTTACAGTACAATTCATTTGCTTGCGACTCTCAAGTCTTCTCAGTCACTCTGAGAAGGGGGAAGCCCTCTAGCTGGTAAATGCCCTATCCACCCTCCCTTGTCCCCCACCCAGCAAGTATCTAGCAGTTCTGGTCACTACACACGATTCACATTGTTAGTAATTTACTATTCTCAGAGTATGTGTCATTAATGTGGTCTTTTTTAGGCTGTTGATGAAAGCTGATAGCTGGTGAAATGCAAATAATTTGTTTGGAGTGCCACCAGAAACACACTCATTTCATTTTCTATTTACAGTTACACTGAGACCTACTGGTTAGGTGGTGTTGACTCCATTTGGTGTATGCAGTGTTTTTTGATTTTAAATACCTTGTGTCACTCAGCCAGATTCCTTAGGGAAGTCTGAACGTATTAATTATACACTTCTACCTTCATTATTGATATGCTGTGCTGTTGGACTCCTGTATGAAATGAGAGGAGCTAACCAAGAGCTACAGGTAACATTTTAGGTACTCATTATAGCTTTTCTGAGGAGCAGAGCAGTGAAAGTGATAGAATTTTGGACAACTGAAACATTTTAATAAAACCTGTTTAACTGCTTTTGAAGTGATTGCAGGGAGCTGGTCAGTTATTATATTTTGGAAGTTTTGAAGGGAATAAATAAGGTCTCGAGAAACACTCCATACTTCCCAGANGGAAAGCCTTCTGTACTTGCAGTTACTCTCTGTGGTGGCAGAGACTTTTGCACTGCCTGCAGGATCATGGAGAATTCACTTGCACTTTGAAGTGTGAAGTGATAATCCTCACAACTGCTTACTTCTTTATTAAATTTGCGGAAGTTAATTACATGCCCTGCTAATTTACAACAAAAACCTCACAATTCTCTGATGCCAAGTAGGCAAGTGAGTTTTCCAAGATTCAGTTTAGTCCCTCATGCTGTAAGAAGAATTTGGCATTGGCACACATTATTACCATCATCCATCCAGAGAGTTATTAATGTATGCACGTTTTTCTACACAGTAGTGTCTCTTGAGCATGTCTTGATAAATCTTCTAAATGCAATTTAAATGTATTCTTATATTTCTTTATAGCATTTTATACTGTTGGGACTTACTGTTAAAGTCCTGCTTAGCATTTGTGAGTTGACTACTTGCCACCTTTGGATACTGAGATCAGGACATAAATTAAAATCATTGTATCACATATGGCTAAATATACTAAGTATTCACATGAGCTAAATATATTGCCAAGGATATATTCAGAAATTAACTGATGTTTAAAACAGTGGTATTTGATATTCTATACCTTGACAACTGTAAGTAAATTGAATTTTGTAGGGTTTTTTGTTTTGTTTTTATTTTTTAAATGGTGCTTGCTATGATGTTACTAGCTGAAAAACAGAACAAGAATACCTTTGTGATCAAACATGAAGAAGTGGATCATTCTGCTGGTGACAGGTTGACCTCAAAGTGTGCAACTGGGGCGGCCAGATCTAATGAAACAAAGTGGATCGTTGCTCCATATTCTGTTATTAAGCATTTCGGAGTTAACTAGAGTAATGATTAAAATGTGTTTAAATTAGTGTTACAGTGATAGTGAAGATAAAAAGGTCGTTTCATACTCTTTCACCAGGCATATACAGAAGCAATTAATAAAACTAAAAATGGTGCTCCATGAGATACAACCTGAAAATGTGCTTTTTGTGTCTTTGTTATTGGGGCAGCAGAGTGCAAAAGAAATATGTGGAAATAGTTGCCTTTCCTCATACTGTCATTGGTATTTAACAATTTGTTGTTAAGGGATCATATTAAATCTCATTTAAATGGGACACCACCATTGATGCTGGGGAATCTGTCCCTTTTTTTTTTTTTAGTTTCTGGACTGCCTGCCTTGCATTCTGCATGGTGTGACTGCCCAGATAGTCCATCAGAGAAGTCCATTTGACTTTGAATAATTATTTCCAATTTTTTTCTTTGTCTTCCTGCCTCGTTAGCTTCAGACATAAATACAGTATTTGCTTATAAGCTTCCATCCTTCTGTCTAAAGAAAGGTTTCCAATACTTTGCCACCTTCTCTGTAAAACCAAAATAAAATTGCAAGTATACAGCTGTTGGTTCTCCTCAGCATATTCAGCTGTTGGTCAGCCTTCTCTGTGGGAGTTAGCCACGGGATTACTTCTTTAGAACAACAGTTGCAAACAGCACCAAGTCAGGTACCTAAAGGAGAACTCTGAAAATCAGGTCTGTACCAAAATGTGTTTGGATGTGTCACTGTAGGTAGCAAGTGAATGTGGAAGAGAAGTCCTGATTGGCAACTATGTGCCTAGGTAGGCTTTAGAACAAATTTTATTTGCTGAGTTTGATACTTCAAATTTTCTGGAGTTCCTGTGTTCTGTAGCTACACTTACAGTGTGATTAAAACCCATTTCATTGCTGCTTAAGCCTAAAACATTGGCTTTGATAACTTGTGCTATAATGTTTTTTCTGTCAATTTTTAATCAACTCCAATTTATATGCAATAATGCATTGCTAGTGGAGGGGAACTGTAATGCCGAGAGCCACGTGATAGATGCCTACAGAATTAGTTTAAAACCCGAAATAGTGTGTAATCAGAATTCCTTCACTGCTGAACAGGAATCTTGTGATTGTGGATTTTTTTATGTCTATTTAAAAAAAGCTGAGGATAAAGATCTTAAATGATAAGTACCTATCAGTAGAATTTCTTCCCTTATCTTGTTTATACTGATTAATTAAAAAAATAAAAAGCACATAAGGTTAAAGATAAGATCGTACCACTGTTTTCTTCTTTATGTGTAATCTTGTTGCATGTCTCTACATAAGCCGTTCTGGCCACTCATCATAGTAACCAGCTGGGCCATTTCACCTGCTGGAGCCATTAAAGAGGACTCTCTCCCCCTAGATTAATCCCCTCCGACATTAGTTTTTTGCTCTGACAACTGGAGCAGGCATTCAGAATTTGCAGGTGGCCAGTGTGACGCACATAATTGCCTACAATTTTAGGCAATGAATAAAAATGGTCTACATTACTTGTCAAAGGTTGTATATGCAGTGCCAAGTGAGATCTATGGGAAGCCTTTTAGGGTTTAAAGAACAGTTAATAGCAAAGCTGCACAGTGCTTTTTTAATCATAATGCATTTGTAATATAGCACTTTGATCTTCTCCTTGTAGGAAATGGTGTTATATTAGCCACTTTTAAACATTTATGAGTGAAATTCAGTTATAGGAGAGTAAAAGTGATTATTCTTAGGCAGAACATGTTAGATTTCATTAAAAGTTTTAGCTTGCCCCTTCCTTGTTAAAATCTGTGGGGAGTCCTGTTCCTGGAGGGTTTCAAATCAGGATCTGAAGATTTAGAAGAGCTTTTTCTTTGTTTTTTCACTAAAGCAACTGCAAGACCAGGCAAGACTGTACTAAATACTGGTGTTATTTGTGGTTGTTTGTAAATGTAGTTCAACAACATAGCATTAAGTGTAAAAAATGTTGTGTGCTCAACGGCTAGGGAATGTTTCCTTGTATTTCAAAGATCTTAATTCTCAGTTGTGTCAATTATAACCTAACAAATGCATTACTTAAAGCATGATCATAAATTATCTACAACAAAAAATAGGCGACTCTAAAATGTACTACTCCTAGAAGAGCTGAGTTTGACCTTTCAGACCCAAGAGCCTTTTATTAACACCTGCCTGTAAGGAGAACCGTGCCACACGCAGCTTTCGAATTCACGACCACAAAACTGATGAGGAAAGGCTTGAAGGGTTCAGTTTGTGTCACTTGCTGTTTGCCGTTTCCATTTCACAGATGATTAATCTTTCTGTGAAGAAAGGCCAGAGAAACAAAGCACATTGGGCTCTTCCTGCAGTTACTCCTTCTGAATGCACACTAGCTTGCTAACTAAAAGGCCTTTAGATTTCCTGCCGAGAGAGATGTTCTGAAAGTGAATGCAGCTGGTTGGAGGTCACCAGTGCAAGGCTCTTGCCATTGTGTAATGGAGGCTTTGGCAGGTTTCATTTTGGGGGGGAGGGAGAAGGTGTTGGCGAAAAATTAATGCAGAATAAAAAGGGCTTTGGCCATTTGAATTAATTTCTTGAAGGGTGGATCATCAATAATAGGCTCAATTTCTTTTGCTCACAATTTAAAAAAAAGATATTTGCTGTGTTTTTTTCCCACCCGTTCCCTTTTCTTAATGGCATGTTTATATTGTACGTGGTCTCTCCCGCTGGATGCGGGATTTCGCATCTTACTGAGTTTGAAAAGCAATCTAAAATGTACTGATTTTTACGTGTATTTTATGAGCTCTGCTAATTTTCACAGTGGTGAGAGATGATACTTGAATATTGTGTATTTAACTTCTAAATATGAGATTTGTATTGCTTTAATAATTGATATTATTCTTTAGTGACTTTTAAAGCAGCAATTTCTATTTTTCTGGGAGTAAAAATTTGTTTTTAAAAAGTATTGTCTAATTTTAAATTGCATGTACGTTTTGAATCTTAATATATACACGCCTTGTTTATGGAAGAGAATGGTCTGATATCCAGCTGAGTTTTTGACTTTGTTTTTTCATGATCTTGCGTAGGACGTAATGTGCAAAATCAAGACCTGGGTAATAGATGAAAAGAAAGCTGTCCGCTTCTATCATGATTGGAATGACAAAGAGGTAGGCTATAAATATCAACCCATGAATTGACTTTTAATTTTGCTACCTGTTACTTTCTTTTTTAAAGTTGGCGGGTTTTTTAGATGTCACATTCACACTGTATTGAATGTTAAATTTATCAGCTTATTCTGTGTTTGTCAGTGATTATATATATTACACTTTAATTCTGTTGCCTTCTCAGACATGCCGTGAGGAAAATGGCCATAAAATTAACTCAAGTTGGTATAACTTGTCTTTAAAATTCTCCTCCTGTATTTTCACTTCTAGATTGATGTTTTGAACAAACATTTGTTTTTTACTTCAAAACCGATGATCTACTTGGTTAACCTCTCTGAAAAAGACTACATTAGAAAGAAAAACAAGTGGTGAGTGTGTTTAGGTTAAATATCTAAACTTATGTTTATATTTCACATTTTCCAATGGTGAATAATTCCTTTCATGTTAAGATCACCATATTAATTAAAATAAGAATAAAAACTAATGTTGCACTTTTGTTACTTGTGCTCCTGTTGACGTGCTGCTTGAGTACAATGCATATGGTGAAAACCTGAATGAAAGTGCAGAACAGAAAAAGAATATGCTTTCCTTTCTTACGCTTTACATGAATCAGTTAACTGTGAAGCGAATTGATTTGATTTAGAAGTACTGATTTAAATAAACATATAATTTTATCATGTTATATAATGCTGATTGTCTGAACAACATTTTTTTTCATTCTAAAGGAATTAATTGAATGCCAGAGGACTAAAGCTATGAGAGCTGCACTGGTCTTTCAAACTGTGGCAAAATTATTTGCAGTTGGGTGCCTGGGTTCCTTGCCACGGCTTGCACTTTGCTTACGGTTTACAGGCCTGTTTTGATGGGCTTTAATGCCATGAACAGCGCAGGTTTTAGTCAAGTATTCCTGACATCAATATTATGACTTAAGTAGGTGATGGTTACGAAATCAATCTATCAGACATTCAATGAACTGGATGAAGATCCAGTCCTAACATGGTAGACATATGGTGGGAATCTGCTGTTGAGAAGTACAGCATTTAGCATGTCATTGACAGCTCTAGATGGGATAAATATTTGGTTTGTGGAGGAGGGAACAGATTAAGTAGTATACGATGAAGAAAAACCTATGGCAGTATACTTAGTTAAAAAAAACAGCCAAACAACAAACCTTTTCTTAAAATTCAGATCTTTAAACACCGCACTTGTGAGATACTTTGAAAATGTATAAATGTATGTTTGTGAACACATATATGTGTGTAACTCATCCAAACAAATCAGAAGTATCTAAAGCAGAATATCTGAATTCTTCTAAAGTATACCCTCTGTTTCTCCCTGTACTTCATTAAGTACTTAGATGCACATGGTTTCAATTTTCCATTAAAAATTCTCATTTCCATATGATATCAAAGAGTGAGAAGGCTTTAAACTGAAAAATAAACATTCATAGACTGGAAGCCAAAACAACAATTAATGTCAGATGGTTAACTCCAATAAATCATTAGAATAAATTCTGTGAAATTACAGCAACTAAAACTGTCCTTTTGATACTCCAAGACATTTTGTGTTAGTATTAAAGAACAAAATTTAACCTATTTAATAGCAAACCCTCTCAGTCCAGAACACAGCCTGGGGAGTGAACTTGGTAACAAATGTAATAATGTAAAATTTTCATATTTGGCCAAATCTTATAATTTTAAAATTAATTTGCTCCTTCTCAGAATGTTTTTTGGGTATGACAGTTTAAACATTAAAAGTGGTTCTACCCAAGGAAGTATTTAAAATTGGGATAGTAGGGTTTGCACTGTTATTGTCAGGTGATGTTTTTTTCTAGGTACAAATGTTGAGGTTTCCTAAGGTTTGCTATAACAGTACAGACGTGGAAGTTTATGTGAAAATGGATGAATTGGTTTCCCTGTCCAAAAAAGAATCCTCACACCTGTATTTGGATGATTGCAGGTAGTGCTCACTGGCTCTAATTGTACAGTAAATACCATTTCCCAGACCTTAATGGTAGACAGACTACTAAGGAGACGCCAGTCTGTGATTTAGCAGTCGCCAGTCACCCCATGTTTTTTGTGAGACTAGTTGTGATGATGACATAGTTAAACCCAATTGAAAGCAAATCTCTGTATAGATTGCAATTTTTAATTTGTAAAAAATCAGATGTTTGAGTTAAGGAGTCATATAATTAAATGGTTTAACTGTTTCTATTGTAATTAATGATTTACTTTTAAAAAAGTATACCCAGATCTCATGGATGTGAGTGTAATTGTAGCTGAAAGATCAAAGCCTGGGTAGCTGAGTGATGTTCCAGAAGAGAATTTACCACATAGCCATTTTCAGTACAGTTTCTGCCTCCTGCTGTTCCTATTTTCCCTCAAGCTAGCCATTGACTACCCCCTGTGCATCCCTGCTCGTAAAAAATGATTGAGGAAGTATTTGTCATGTATTTATGAGTGGGAAACATTGTGTGATAGGGAAAGGCATCTACTAGAACCAGAAAGATTGCCATTTTCTTTCATTCAGCCACTCTGCCACAGCTTTAAATCCTGTTTATGCAACATAGCTTTTATATTTAAGTGCAGAATAAATGTTTTCAGTGAAGGATGCTAACGGTAGGCTTTTGTCATTTTTGTGGTGCAAGCAGATGTAAGTGATTAGAATATATTTCACTGTTAGATGTAGCTTAATTTGTGATTTTTATTATTATTTTGAGGGGTAGAGGTTCATATTTGAAATGCAAGCCACATTTAGACTAGTCATTCAACTTGAAAAAGTTTCTTTCTGAGCTTAATTCGTAATATTACTAGAACAAAAGTAAGGTTAATGCAGGAAACCCTCAACAGTAAAGTGTTTCTGTAAGATTTTTACAACTATAAAAGTGTTTAAAACAGCAAAGGAGAGGAGGTACTTTTTGATTGTGGGTAGAGAGGAAAACTGAAATTGTCTTTGTTTTACCGGGTCACTCTTTTAGAATTAATGAACATTTTAATTGTTAGTTGAAACACACTTACATTTAAGTGCTAACATGTTATTTTTCAATCCAAGAAAAGAAGGAAACACTGTGAAAGATAAGACTATTGTGTGTTTGAGTAGGTGTAGTGACCTTTTGGAAGATGTGAAAACTGGAGTGGCTCCAAGCAGTTGCTTGCGGGTTTTAACAATGTTGAATTAGTCATTCAGTTGATTTATGATTAAGACCTAGCCCCTGAAGAGAAGCTGACATGGCAGCTGTGTTAGTTGCACTTGTGTTATGATCAGATGACAGTAATCATGATGTTGTATGGGGGAATCCACTGCAACCATTCTTACTACGTATTGCTATGCTCTAAATGAATGCTTAAGCCCTTCTTCTAATAATTCCTGATGGTTTTTATATGGATGTAGTACCTTAACATGATATACATGCATTCAAGTTTTACCATAAGAGTATTCTAAATAAGCCTATCAATTTTCTGTTAGAACTGCTTTCTGAATCACAGGATATCACATAAAACCAGGGCATGAGATTTATCAGCCCTTCACCTAATTAAAGGTTTACATTTTAGTCTTGCTAAAGAGGTTGCCTTTAGAGGGTCATAATATGGATTCAAATTATGAAATATATTGAGCTAATTAATAAGCAGATGTAGTGGACCATGCTTAGTACACTGTTTGATTCAGTATTTCTGACTGATTCTTTGCAGTGAGCACCAGCAATACTGTAAGTGTCAAAGCTGCATAGGCTGATCTTCTGATTCAACTCCTCAGGTCTAAACAACTGAGTTTTTTTAATCCTATGCATAGACTGTGGTTTAAAGAGCTGATTATGCTGCTAAAGATTTTCTACTATCTGTAGCATCGTAACTAAGTCATCTGGGACTTGATATGGATTTTTGAACATTGTTTTTCCTAATATAATTCAGAATTGTTGAGTATCCAAATCTGTGTTAACATTATTTTCAAGGGGTTGTTTCACAAAATGTTACGGTAGACATTCAGAAGTAAGTTAAGTGTTGATGGGATAGGGTGCTTCTCTTGAAGTATCTTACTCCTGTGTATCTAGAAAGGTGATGTACGTGTCATAATAAATAACCTTTTCCCCATTATTTTTTTATAGCATTTTTAGTGTTCTTAGAAGAGGCATAATTAGGTCAGATGAAAGGTCTTATCTTTTCTGGTATCATGTTTCTGACAGGCCACTAACAGATGTCCAGGGAAGAGTATAGGAATGGATTAAGCAAACAGAGTATATGCATCCAGATTCTTGCAATCTGTTATTGTAGAACTCACCAAGCCAGATATGATATACTTGTGGTTAATAATTTTTGACTGATTTTTATTCTATTAATTTAGGCATTGACCTTTTGAACCCAAGTATACTTTCGGCATCCCAATATCCTGGAGCAAGGACTTCCACAGTTTAACTATGTGCTATATGGAGAAGTACTTCCTTATGCTTGTTTTGGGTCTGCCACATCATAATTTCATTTGATGCTCCTTAGATCTTGTAGTATGAGAGTGAATAATCCTTTTCTATTCATCTTTTCCATATTGCTTCAGATGTTCCAAATATTAAAAAAAAAAGGGGGGGTGGGGTGGAGGTGGTGGAAATCTGACATGAAGAAAGAAATATCAAAGATAAAGTACAAGGAAGATTCAATAGGCTTGAGTATGAATTAATCTGCTTCACTCAGTCTTTCACTTTTAAAGTAGTTAGGAAAGAAAGTTCTTATCTGATGGTAGATGAAGACTTGGTGTTCTCAGTTGTATTTCTGTGGGTATGTGCCCAGTGGTAGTACAGATCTAATGGTTGTGTGTTTACCATCTTAGCAAAACAGCAAGGCAATTTCATGTGCTGGTAGAGCAAGAGGATGGTGAGAGAAGAAATGCTATCCAGAAGGTTCTCGTGGCCTCAGTGTGCCTGTTAAAAACAAGAAAAGAAAACTTAAAAGAAACTCAACAACAAAAACCCTTATGCTCTCATACCTTCCCTTCCACCCTTAAATAATGTCTGATTTTAGAGAAGTCCTAGAGATACTATTTTTGGTACAGGCTCTTCTTAAATTTGTTAGCAATAAATACTTGATATCTATGTAAAAAAAAAATAGTGACAGTTATTCCTTAGCATTTTACCTGTGCTTTGGTTTGAGACCTTTCAAAAAGACACTTTAAAAACTAAAAAAACCCCAAAATTAATGGAAATGGTAATATTAACATGACATACCTTGAATCAAAATGTGGTTTAACAAGCAGTGTCAGGATATGTATATATAAGAATATTAGTAAATAATTAGTAAATAAATATAGTTAAGGGAAAGAACAGCTGCAGGTCAGCTCAGTCTTTTTTACAACTAGAAATATGGTGACTCAGTGAAAGTGTTAAACATCTGTTGTAGTCCCATAGAAGTAAAATCTCTTTTCACTCTCCAAGCTTCAGCCCTTTTCAGATGCTGTCTGAAATAGATGAACTTTGCAAATTTTGCTAAAATAAAACAAAATCCCATTTGAATCAAATACCTAAGTTATTCCTCTTCTAAAAGGAGGGATGCTGCTGTTAATGAACCTCTGCAGTGCAGAGACAGACAGAATCACATCTCTTTCATATGTGGGATATAGCCTTAAACCAGCTACAGCCTTTACAGCAAACAGCTACTTGCAAATTCGAGCATATTAGTCATGTAGCAAGATACCCAAATGAGGGTGGAATGTATTTTCTTAATTACATTAGGTGCATACTTAAATATATTATAGATCATACAGTCATGGATGTTTAGGCAGATAATTTTTTTTTATTCTTATAAGTATTTTTGAGAGTGTACTTGATGTAGAATTCTTTAAATCATAAGTTGTAATGCCATCGTGGTATTGAGATGTTTTCTTTGCATAGCTGCTGTAAGATTTTAAGGCTGTCTTCTATGCTGATGGATTTGGAAAATTCAGAATTTTTTACATACATTGTACTTCTTGTTCCTGCCTTACAACTGAAATTTTAAAAATATTAAAAGATTATTTATAATATATGTGTGTAAATGGAATTTTTTTTACACACCAGTTGTGAAGTCAGATACTCAATGTTAACAACATCCAGAATTTAGGCTTCCTGTTGAACTTTGCTACCTGATTGAGAGTGCCTCACAACTCTAGAGGATGGCATATATTTTCCATAGAGCACTTACCTACTTTAGCAGGGGATAGTTCATGCTGTTTTCATAATAAACAGTTATTCCTTATTATGTCTTATACAAATTAATTAATGAATACAAATTAATTTATCATCCATCAACATAATTGCAGTGCCTTTTCTTTCCAGCACCTTTGTCCGACATTGCAAGTTGACTTTTTGTAGTCTTCTGTCTTACCAATTTCAGTGCCTTTTCATTCAGTTGTTCTGTCTATCCCAATTTTTCCCCCACCCTTTTTGTAGCTAAAGTGTTCTCCATGGGTCTTTGCCATATTGTCTCTCCCCCTTCTCTGGTTTCATCCCATTCTTGCTGGCTTAGTTCCAGCCCAGTCCTTTGGTCTGGATGATTTCTTTCACCAAAAATCCTGCTTTGCTTTGCTTTGCTTTCCTTTGCTTCCCCCTCTGGAGTTCCCCATCTGTTTGAATGTGAATGCATATTGTTTGGGCAACAGCAGGTGTTGGGTACATGTCTCTAAGCATGGTGAAGATGGGTCCCTGCTGTCAGCTCCGGTGTGTAACCTCACCCCAGACACACAAACACCTTCCAGGAAAAGTCTGGGTTCACTCCAGTGCTCTGCTTGCATACAGGTGCTGTGGTTTATAGAAAGAGATTAAATTGCTGAGGCACTTCAGTGTTAAATTCGAGCAGTTTTGCTACTTAAGGACATGAATTTTTGGTTTGGATGGACAAGTGTGATGGTTTATCTCTGATACTGTGTTTGCTCTGTGCCAAACGTAAAGTCTTGGGACAGTAAAATTTTTCAAATAAAAGGTTTCTGAGATGTTTTAAAAATGGGCAATGCTGTATGGTGAAGCTGTTTTCAGAAATTTCGGTCCACCTGGTTACAACATGGCAGTTATAAATAGCTAAAGTGTAGGTTGCGAAGTCAGGAAATAAAACCTCAGTAATTTACTTAGGATATATTGAGTCTTGAAATTGGTAAAAAGGGTGGTGGTGGTGAAGGGGAATCTCCTGTTTTTTAGGAAAGCCTGTCCTGGCCAGATAAAGGTAGCTTCAAGCTATTCTTACAGCTCCTCAAAGGCTTCAGACTGCAGAGAGTGGGATGACCAGCGTAATGAAGAACCGTTTCTGCAGTGTTGTGAGTGATACATGACAGCCCCGCATACCACAGCACCAGATGCCAACCCAGCACAGCCAAACCCCAGCGAGCCTCTTGTATTCTCTGAGAGCATCCGTGTGCGTCAAGCTGATTATACTGTCAGAGTTAATGCAAAAGGACTGTGTGTTAACAGTTCATATCGGTAAGGCTGTGCTGAGTGAAAGCATCTAGGAGTAACTTTCAACTTCATTACTGGGTATACGAATGATCCCCTTTTTACCAACTGCATGTCATACCAACCCTCCTTTTGAACAATTCAGCTTTGCTTTCCATCTTCTCTTCATTTTCTTCTCTTTCCAGATGCTCTTCTTGGTGTTTTTGGGTTTTTTGCCTGTCATCAGCATAATTTCTGGGCTGTTTATACACAGTTCCGTGGGTGCAGTTGTAACACTGAGCAACTGCAGCTTTGAATTCAGATGCTTCACCAGTCTTATAATTGGCTTGTGTCGTCTTATGAATTGCTAGCTGCTAATGATACTTTTAAATCTGCCGTGGCAGTTCAGAGAATCAGGTAATTTATGTGATATTTTATTTAAACACTTGGATTTTCATAGACAAAATCTAAAGCAATAGGTGCTAGCAACAAACAAAAACGTAACTACTTCCAAAATTAGCCAAACCTGTGCAGGGTAAGAAGGGGCATCTTTATTTGAATGTACTGTCTGAGCGCTTTTAGAAACTTTGTTTCTTCCTGATCTTCACTGGAATTGAGACTTCTCAATAAATATTGTTGTCACTTTTATACTTCTCAATATATATTTTTGTTACATGCTACTTAAGATAGATCGTAACTAGAGGAGAGAATAATGTGACACGAAGTTTCACCCTTCGCTTCATTCAGTGTATAGATAACATAAGCAGAGAAGAGAGGGACTTCCACAGAAAAATGGTGTGTGGTGACAGCCAGCTGAACATGAGCCAGCAGTGTGCCCAGGTGGCCAAGAAGGCCAACGGCATCCTGGCCTGTATCAGAAACGGTGTGACCAGCAGGAGTAGGGAGGTGATGGTGCCCCTGTACTCAGCACTCGTGAGACCGCCCCTTGAGTGCTGCATCCAGTTCTGGGCATCGCAGGATGGGAAGGACATTGAGGTGCTGGAGCGAGTCCAGAGAAGGGCAATGAGGCTGGTGAGAGGTCTGGAAAACAAGCCTTATGGAGACCAGCTGAGGGAACTGGGGTTATTTAGCCTGGAGAAGAGGAGACCTTATTGCCCTCTACAACTACCTAAAAGGAGGTTGTAGTGAGGCTGGTGTTGGTCTCTTCTCCCGAATTGCTAATGACAGGACGAGAGGAAATGGCCTCAAGTTCCATCAGGGGAAGTTTAGGTTGGATATTAGGAAGAAGTTCTTTACTGAGAGGGTGGTCAGGCACTGGAATGGGCTGCCCAAGGAGGTGGTGGGGGCACCGTCCCTGGGGGTGTTCAAAAAACGGGTTGATGAGGCACTTGAGGCCATGGTCTAATGGTTAGGAATATGATGGGATAAAGGTTGGACTTGATGAACCTGGAGGTCCCTTCCAACCAGAATGATTCTATGATTCTATGCCTCAGTTTTCTGTACTATTTCACTAAAACTGTTGGTGCTGGTGAAATCACAGACAAAATGTTTTTTGGAAATGTTCTCTACTTTAAAATCAAGTTACTCAATAAAAATACTGATACTGTCTAGTAATTGTGTATGTTTTCCTGGAATTGCATCAGTGATTTATTTCCTGGGTGGTGTCTCCTCTTTTTCAAAGGCTTTCCAAATGTGCTTGGAGTGATTTAAGTGTATGTCATATGAATCACAGAATCACAGAATCTAAGGGGTTGGAAGGGACCTCGAAAGATCATCTAGTCCACCCCCCCTGCCAGAGCAGGGTCATCTAGAGTACATCACACAGGAACGCATCCAGGCGGGTTTTGAATGTCTCCAGTGAAGGAGACTCCACAACCTCTCTGGGCAGCCTGTTCCAGTGCTCTGTCACTCTCACAGTGAAAAAGTTTTTCCTGATATTTACATGGAACCTCCTATGCTCCAGTTTAAAACCATTGCCCCTTGTCCTATCATTAGTCATTACTGACAAAAGCTTGGCTCCATCATCCTGATACTCACCCTTTACATACTTGTAAACATGGATGAGGTCACCCCTCAGTCTCCTTTTCTCCAAGCTAAAGAGACCCAGCTCCCTCAGCCTCTCCTCATAAGGGAGATGTTCCACTCCCTTAATCATCTTAGTGGCTCTGCGCTGGACTCTCTCAAGCAGTTCTATGTCCTTTTTGAATTGTGGGGCCCAGAACTGGACACAATACTCCAGATGTGGCCTCACCAAGGCAGAATAGAGGGGGAGGAGTACCTCTCTTGACCTACTAACCACCCCCTTTCTAATGCACCCCAGGATGCCATTTGCCTTCTTGGCAAAGAAGTTGTGGTCCTTCACTGAATGCAGCTGTTACAGACTTAGCTGGCGAAGTAATGTGCTGCTTGGCTGCCTGAATGCAGGTTGGCTTCCCTCTTACTTAGTGTAGGTTAGAGCATAGCTTTTGACAATGTATAGTCAAGCAACCTGTATTAGTTGTATTGGCAACTAAATGAGTTTGGGAATGTTCAGTAGCTTGATATCTTATTTGATATTCTAAAGTGAGACTTTTAGCTTCAGAGTGTCTCATCTTGCTTTTCTTGGCTTATGTTTTTAGATTCAGACTAACTTCTACTTACGAGAACAGGCATCTCTCTTTCATAGTACCCTGAGCCAGTGAAGTCTAAACATTGAAATGGAAAAAGTGAAGGAAAAACAATGTGTTTCTTGCTAGTCTCTGTTACAGGATGGAAGATAGGGAAAGGGCAAGCTACTTAAGAACCCAACTTTTATATTGAGGACCAGATTCCGTAATTTAGCGTGCGTTCCAGTCCAGGGTTGTTAGTCCTGAGCACTATTAATGCAACTCCATCAACAGGTCCTCAGGTGTTTTGGAGGAGACTGGGGTACTAACCACTGTATCGGTGCTGTCTTTTCTCTACAATATCACTACCTTGGATGCAGGTTTCAAATCTTGCTTCCAACTGTAAATAGTTCAGTAATTATTTCACTCATACTCATTTTTGAATAAAGCAGCTTGACTATGTGTGTAAGCCTGTAGATGTTGGTGTCAAAATCTCTTTTGCGTGTCAAGTTCCTGATTAGAAACAACATTACTAATAAAGAAGTAGAACACTTTTTGATTCCTTACTCTTTTGTGTTGTGTGATTTACAAGCATAGCCACCTTTGCTGCAGTGGTTTTTGTATGAAATAATATTGATGAATTAAAGAGAAGGAAGTCACGTGAAAGTCTACTCAATTCAATTTCCCAGGGATTCTTTGATTTAAAATGAGTGTCTAAATCTACTTGGGAAAGAGGAGCTCTGTTCTACTGCATTTCTCTGTTTATTGTTGACTTACAAAAGTTTTTTATGTCTCCTTTGTGGTATAAATTACAGAAGTCCAGTTACACTTCTCTCATTGCAGTTAAAATGCTATCTGCTAATACGCTGTAGATGAATCAAGTTACCTTTTTCTGCGTATTTGACAGGGAAAGAGGGTTTGGGACTGATCTGTCTATGCCATGGTTTGGTTTATGAGCTCAAAGAATAATCCTAGAAAGTAACATTATTATTTTTTTTAATAAAGGATGGGTGTCACCACCTTTAAAATCTATTGCGTCATTATTTTCATTGTATCTGACATGGTGTTTATAAACCACCAGTTATTTTTGTGTGAGTCCTATTGAGAATTTGGATGAAGGAGAGGAAGGCTGTTGAACAACTGTAGAGTGGTGGGTGACTGTGGTCTCATTTGGTGCGATGGAAGCAACACAAGTAGCTCCTTCCCTGTGTTAGGATCTGATACCTCCTTGCTGCTTGTAACCAGGTGTTTTTTGAGAGGAAAGGTGGTCTTTTATTCGCATGGTAGACACATCAACAGTTGTAACAACTGGCAGATGAGCTTTCATTTTAGATTTTTTTAAGCAGAAAACCCTCTGATAATATTGTCTCTTATTCTGAAATTTGATTGGACATTGCTATCAGTATCACTATAATAGTATCTCTTAAACAATGTTTAAGCTAATAAGTAGCTTTCCTTTCATAATCTGTTACTCAGTATTGGTGTATCTGATTTGCAAACAAGTACGTGTGTGTACCTCTGAAATTCTGCTTATTGAATTTGCCTAGATCATGTCTTGAAACATTTCTTGCCATCGCATGCTACAGACTTCTGTTAATCTCTTTAAATACTTACAGTGGAAGTTAATTTTAATTCACATACCATTTTGCATCTCACTGCAGTTGATAATTTGAGATATTTATGGGGTCTGGGAGCGATACTGATCTTGAAATTGTTCTTCATGAATGGTCTGCAGCACCTCCATTCTCTGGGGGAATACTTTATGAATTATTGTCTTGTTTCCTACAAATAGGGCCTAACTGGAACATCAGTTAATCAAAAATCATTTCTTAAAATAGAAAAATAATGTTTGAGAAGGAAAATTCTTTTATACAATTGGAAGTACAGGGTGCTGTGGCTTTGGCATCCATTTTCCAAGTTTACTTTTGCTCTGATGTAAATCTTTTGTATGACAATTAACATTGACACATTTTTCATTGATGATTACTTTGAAAATCTAATGCCTTTTTTAATTTTAAAATAGTTTTCCTTTTAATTTTATGGTTATTTACAGCTCAATTTTATGTATGAAGTATATGGAAATACGTTTTCATTTAACTGCTTGTTTTTCCCAAGAAACATTACTTATCTTCTGAAGTTTTGCCAAAGTGTTTTATTTTCACAACTTGAGTTCTTCTAAAGACTAGTGCAAATGACTAATGTTCAAATGTTGATGGTCAGTAGTTCTACAATGAATACAACTATGTATCCGTGTTTTGAAACCAGGATTAGATGCTTTCTCATGTTTAAATTGGCAAGACAAGTTTGTAGGTTATATAGGTTTAATGGAAGAACTGTCAAATGACACATTGGGATGGGTATCTTACTATGCTTTATTAACAATGCTTGACTTTAATTATTGTTAATTCGGAAAGAAGTTAAATCAAATAATGTGTGGGATTTACTGTGCTCTGGCAATAGTTTCTAAAACCTGAAGAGATGTTTAGAAGATCGATATTTGAAAGAGAGGAAGTGCATGTGCTTATTTTGTATTTCATTGAGTTGAACAATGAAAATGCATTAATCACACTCACTGTATATTAAATCTCACTCTTGTTCTTATGCACTGGCACAATGCTACGCTTCTCAAGTTAAAATGTATTTAAATCCAAACAAATGGCTTTTATTAAAAAAAAAGAAAATCTTGCACCTAATACATTGAAAAACTACACAATGTTGTCAATCTAAAACACGTGATGATTCTTCCAGCTTATGTTTTATTTCAGAGGCTCATTAAAGCTATACCTGTTTTTATTTAATAAATCTTTATGTCCCAGGACACTCAGATTAATGAAGTGTTTGTGCGTGCACATGCGTGTTCAGTTTCCCATGGGTTTTTTAAAATTATTGTTAGTATTATTATTATTTAAAAATAACTTTATGGAGGGTAAATGTTTGTCTTTGGCTCCCTCTATCTGCCTGTCACTACTTGTCTTTGTAAATTAATGCTTTTTCATAACTCTATCCATCAGATAGATTGGAATCAGCAGATAAGATGCCTGCTAGCATTCAATATAGGTGTTCTGTAAAATAAATAAATAAAAATATGGTAAAGAGACATGGAGGACTAGTAGGGAATTTAGTTATTCAAGCTTAAAACCCAAAGTTAATGTGTTTGTGCTTTTCCATTCTGGTTAAAGTCTAATTTCTGTATTAGGTTTTCCATAAAGATACAGTTATAGGCTCAAAGTATATTAAATAGAAACATGGTTTTAGCTGCCTGTCTTGCAGCAGTGTGTGGTTGTGTGATAGCCTTTTGTTTCTCATTTCTAGTTATGTTAGTGCTCTGTTGACATAGAAGGTAACTAGATTGTTCTATTAGTGATTTCTAACAAACAGAAATTATTTGATGTGCTAAAGCCATTTCTGACAGAAGATACAAAGTTTTGACAAACATGCATGGCACAGCAAGTGTCCAATTCTAAAGAGCAAAATAAATGCAAACCACTATTATGGGGAACACAAACAGCCTGAAAGCGAGTTATCAGTAAGCAAATAATTGTTGAACTGTTATGAATGGAATAGGATGTTGAAATAGGGCATGATTGGCTGATGTTACATATGTCCTTGATTACCTTCCTTGTGCTTTTATCCTAATAAGTGACATTCTTTGTATTCCCTTGGATGGCTAGACAGTCTGACACTGAAGAAGAATAAATATTGCATGTGGTACACATTAAGCTGTCATCTAGGACAGCATTTATAAAAAGTAACTAGAGAAATTCATAAGAAATTCTGCAGTGCTACAGTTTCCTGGCTCCAGTCATAATTGTCAAAGTTCTTGACACATTCAGGTCTTCAGAAATGATTTGGGTTTACAGTTACTTGGTGTATGAATAATTATTAAGGATTCATTTTCTCTGATGATGCAGACTGTTAATGTTAGTTCTAAAAATGTTGTATTTTCATTAAAGGCCATGTAGTAATAAAAAACACATACAAGTGTGGCATATGTAGCTAGTCCTCTTGCAAAAGTCAGAACCATCAGATGTATATGTATAAAATAAAAGTAACTGAAAAAATTAAAAAGCTCTTTTTCAAATGCTGTCTTTGAATCTTGGAAAATTGATTATGAGCACATTACTAGTATTCAACTTTGGAAGTAGACCTAATTTTATGTGTAGAACATCAGCCTTTTTCTTCACTGACTTGAAATTAAGACTCAAAGCAACATAGCAGGATATCATCATCTCTCCAAGGGAAGTGGAGAAAAACCCTTTTGAACTATCTAAGCTGATGAGTTAGTGTTTGAATGGCAATTATTTTAATCTTTAATTTTGAGAAGAGGGGAGTGTAGTAGTTACGTTCTTCATACTTGTAAATCTCTGAATTTCTTGTGACACTTGTATGGTGACCAAAAAATAGTCAGTGGCTCCTTTGTCTTTCCGTATATTTGTCTATTGCCTAGTGTGATACCAAACTCTGGAGTTTGACCCAAATTACTATTTCACTAGAAATATTTTAAAGGATTCTTACAGCTGTATCACTGGCCATGTCAGTGGAGCATTCTTACTGTATACTGCATTCATGGTATGATCTGGGTTTGCTGCATAGGAAAATGTACCGTTCTTCCATTTGTGGGTACGTCTCTCCATTTGTGACAGTATTACCTAATTCATGTGATCAGTTCTTCATTATTTTACTGAATTAAGAATACCCTGTAAGGAAAAATAGCCTGTTGCCACCTCATCAAGTTTCTTGAGGACTAGCATAATTTTATAGCTGACATTGTGCTGATTCTCATCCCTCTTCCAAGTAGCCTATAACTTACAAGACCTCATTGTGAGTAGCTTGGAATTGGAAAATAGAACCATTGGGTCTTTCATAAATTTGCATTTAATGTTAACTGAAAAGCCTTAAAATAGTTCTTAGAACAGGGTTGGAAAAAAATTTGTATTCATGGGAACAGATAAAGCTGAAACACCTGTTTGGCTCGAAGAAAGTTTTCTTCAAGTTTAACACTGCTCAAATGTTACAAGTGACTGTTAACTCTGTAGACCACTACAGAGCACAAAATATTTGCCCAACTGGTAAACTGAACTGTAAGTCCCACTGTGGGAAATTGCTTTGCTTTGCTCCAAACAGCAGTTATCTTAGTAATTGTACCTGAATTCTTTTGTGGCTAATAGACAGTTGATGTCCTCCTTACCGTGATAGAATTATTTTATTGCAATATTATTAACTGTAAATATTTCAGGTAAGGTATGTTCGTGTAGTTTAAGATGGGCTGAGTATGTTTTTTAATTGGTGCTCTGAGAGCACTGGTTTTTGAGTTGACAATGTGCATAACCTCGCATTTCACATTCTAAACCGGCGCTCACAACAAGGAGCTTATCAGAGCAAATTGTCTAGTCCATCCCCTTCCTCACTCAAAACCTAATGACCCTTTATCATCATGGTTTAGATTGCTGGACACAGATGTGAGAAAATACAAGTAATCTACAGGTAACTACAGTAGCTGCACCGATGTTCTCAGAGAACTGACTGCTGGGAAGATAAAAAGCTTCCCACAGAGCCAGTGACTTTCCAGCAGCAAAGCACATCATGAGCTCATACATGAAGTTTTATTTGCTGAAGATTCACAATAAGATGCATTAGGACATTCAGCAGGGTCCCTTCTTAGATGAGCACAAGAATTCAGTGAGGTTGTTAGTTGATGCGCTAGTGCATGGCTTCACACTAAAACTAGAAAGTCCAACAATACCAGTAATGTTTCTTTTTGAGGACATTACAAACTACAGCTGTAACGTGATATTGATGTTAACATAGTTTGTCCTTGATAGTAAATGATCTAATGTTGTTGGACTTTTTTTTCTTGTTATGGAAAGTATCCAGGCGGGAAGCAAATGTTATTTAGGAAGAAAAGCTGCTGGCTGTTGAAATACCGAGTTAGCAGTATATGCTAGATATGAAGGTAGAAGTTAAGTCTTTCATGAAAAGACTTGCATATGATTAATTACAGTCTTTTTTCTCTGCAATTATGATTACAACAATTTTTTGTTGTAATCATGAAGTAGCTCTAAAAATCTCTGTATGTGATTGGATACTTTGCCAAGGAATGGGAAGGAAATAAAATATTTTTCAGATAAATTTCACATACCTTAAGGTAAAGAAGGTAATGATCCTGTTTACTGTTTTTTAAAATGTTTTTTGTAATTCAAGAAGCTGCTGTAGTACAGTTTTTATTTTTAGTGATTCAGTGAGGTTGAAATGTATCTATTAAAACAGATGGGAATAATCAATGCGAATCAGTGTGTTTGCACTTTCATTCTCTTCTGAAGTAACTTAAGTATACAAACAGTTGCTTATGTAGAAAAATGGATTTGGATGCTGANCTGTAAGTTCTGGGTGTGTGAGGAGAGAGGTAACATGGCATGAGAGGTACAGATCCTCCAGAAATGAGGATCCACAGGGGGTGGTATTAATTATTAAGCAGGCAATAAGCATTATAGTGTTAATCTTTACAGAAAATGCTGATCCTGCAAAAAAAACTAAAACCTAAGCCAAACAAAAACTGAACAGCCTTGTCCCACCCAGAAAGAAACCAAAAAATAAATCCTACAAACATCCCCCTCCTCTGCTAGTGCGAATAAGACAAACTTATGTCTGTTTCTTAGTTTAAGTCCTTCTACCCTCTTCAATTACCATCAAGGCTTCTGTGTTCCGTTACTGATCTCAGGGAGTTTCTCCATGGAGATTCAGTGCTGTTGTCGGTGGCAAACCTTTGAGCAAGAGCAGGCAAGGCTGATTCTGGGGCTGTGACTCTCAAGCTGAGCCAGTGAGCAGCAGACTCCTTAATTTTCTGTTCCATCTCTGATCCTCCATGAGAGGAAACTATGAGACACTGTAAAAACTATATACTGTTTGCTCTTCATTATTGCTACTTGCCTCTGTTCCACTTTTTTATGCCTATTTTCCAGCTTACACCAACCTAAATGGTAACAGGCAGAACTTTGTATTGCAGAGCCCAACAGACACTAAGAAATTATTTCCAGTTATTACACATACCTTTTGGTTCACGGTAAAGACATGCAGAAATGTTTTCTGTTTTTCACTAGCAAAAAGGAGCTACAGGAAGAGATATATATTCTCTTGTTTGATTTTTGTCTTTTGATTGAAGACGACAAAAGAAGTAAGGGGGTATACATATTGCGAGATTGATTTCTCCCCCCCTTCTTTTTTTAATCTTGTGATTAATTATAATAAAATCCATGTACAAATTGCAGAAAATACTTGATACATTCTTTTTACGATCTGTACTGTGTTTCATATTCTGTAGAGGCTTTAATTCTCAACTACTGTAGACATACAAAAAAACAGAAAACGTTGGCTGTTACAAAGTTTTGTTTGAGCTTTTTAAACTGAGTGATTAGCAGAAATAATGACCCTGTCAGCCTTAATCACATTAAAATGTGGTTAACATCATTTAATTTTTTCCACTTAATATGCGAAAATTTCCAGTAGATTTGCAGTGAAGGCCATTGAAATTCCATTAGAACAAGAATAAAAATTTCAGGCATCATTTATTCAGAGAAGGAATAAAGGTCTTGACTGAAAACTGCTGAATCTTTCTATTAGGGAAACTATGAATCATTGCATAGAGCAGTACCTTCAGCTTCTATAGTACTAAATCTGGGTTGCTTCTGAATGAATGGAATGCATTTGTAGTGTGGTGCTTTTCTGAAAATTGCAGCATGTAAGTTTTGCACCAATTCAGTAAGTGCTTGTTCCATAAAGGATCATTACATAGTATTTTATAACTGCTGTAGAGCTGGGGAAATACTTGTGTTTTAGACCTCACATCACTGTGAAATTCCATACTTTGCGTTATTTTCATTAAAACATTGAAAAATGTATCCTCTTTCTGATTGATATGTAATGTATAGCTGTGGTTTCTTTGTGGTAAATAGCAAAATGAGGATATAGGCAGCTATGACCAGAATAGTAAGTCGTATCAGGTCTCCTGCACTCTTGGCATTTCTTGTGTGCTCCACAGTATGTCTCAGAAATACAGCACACAATAACTATATGAACCTGCTAGAGAAACTATCAACTGCATCTTTTTCTAAGAGAAATTTCTCTTTCTAGGAAGGATGCAGTGTTTGGTAGCTTTACCATGTTCCAATCTTTTTTTATTTAGGTGTCTATTTCTTGTCCTTTCCCTGTGTAAAGGGAAGATTTCATCTGATAAGTGGAGAAACTAGAAGTACAACTGTAAGTTCTGTGCTTTTCTAGACTCTGCCAAGGGACTTGTATTGAATACTTCTTTAAAACAAATATTACTGTATGTATCTGGTAAGGTATAATATCTTTACTGAATTGTTTTTGTCTCTTTGGTGCTTTAAGTAACTATACAGTGGATTGGGTTTTTTTGTTTTTTAAGTTGGTATTTTGTTCCTGAGCCTAGTTCATTTCAGCCTATGACATAATTATTTTGTCGTCTTTCTAGTAGGAAAAATCATTAAAACTCATTGGATTTGTGCAGGACACAAAATTTAAAATCTCAGTACTTCTATGATTCATTTTTTAAACAAAATGTAAGAAAGTGCAGTGGTAAATATTTAATATAGTGTTAGATACTGTGAGATACACAGCAGCTAAAAAATTTTTCTTTGAAATAGCTGTTACTAAACATAAGAATTGAGCAGACCTAAGGGGAACAAAAGAAACTGAGTAGAAGAACTGTTAACCCCACAAATGAGATAAAAGGAAGTAGGAGTGTGGGAGTGATCAAAAGCTGGGCTAGGAAGGAGGTGCTAATTGAATGGAGTTCAATTCAGGGTGTAAGTTTTGTGTGTTGCATTTGGAAGCATCTTGCTAAAGAGCTGTTAGACCAGGATGGAAAACTGAAGACTGGAGAATGACACTGGGAAAAGAAACCAGAGTGAGCAACAGAATGTGGAGAACTTTCGGGTGGAATGGGAAAGGGGCAGTATTTTAGGAAGAAGAGTTGGGAGAAACTGTACTCACTAGATTTTTCTCCTTACAAAGCACGGCATGAAATTCAGAGGTACTGTGTCTTTTTCTGTTTCTGTGCTCTTAGCAAATATATGTGGCATCTTATAGCAGAACACCTTACCTCTTATGAGTACATTCAGTTTAGAATTGAACATATTTGTTGGGGTTTGTTTAGAAATTGGAAATTACATACAGCTATATTGTGTTTCATTGTTGTAATGGAAAACACTTTGAAGTCAGAAAACATCAGAATGAAGGGTGCCAGTGCATTTCAGAATCCATATCCTGCCCCAATGGATTGTCTACGCGTGGGTGTACCAAACAGCTTGCTTTCCTTTACAGCCAACCTTCTCTTGCTCCATGGAAAGGACAAGCTTGTTCTTGATGTGGTAGGGTTCGATAGGAGACTTCTGATGATGGGATTCCCTTTCTCTGGAACAAAACTTGATACTGATGTGGCACTGGAGGAGGACATGGAATGGCTTTATGTTAAAGGCATCTTATATGCCTGGAGATTTAGTAATGGAGAACTGGATTTTACTTCTGTCTCTTAGGTTTCTGTTTGTGCTGACAAGTAAGAAAATTCCATTAAAATTTTCATACATTTTTAAATAATCATAATGTTAATTTTTCTTCATATGACCAGTTAGGCTAATGAAGTCCAGTGTTCTCATTAGGGCTATTTTAAAAATCTGTACCTTGCCCAAATTTTGAAATTACTTACTGCCAAGCTGTGGTACAAGTACTTGCAGCCACCTCTTCTGCTTTGCCCGTGGTCTCGTGAGTGGTACTGGTAACTATACATAGTGTTATGGGCTACTTTTGATTTTTATTATATTTTATTTTGGAAGAACAGAACTCACAAAATCCAGTTGTTTTCCAAGAGTGACCCTTGTTTTCTTACAACAGTGATTCCTAATTTGTACTCATTCTTGACAAAGCAGTGACATGGTGCACTGAACAGTAGGTAGCCTCGTATTGTGTGGCTTGGGAAGACTTTTTGCATGATGGTCAGTCTGCCAGCCTGCTGCTGCTGGTCAGCTGGGCTAGCTCCAACCACGTCAAATATGTGATGGGTGAGCTCTTCGTGCCCTTTCCCCAGTGGAGATGTTGGGTTTTCCAAAATATGTAGGAACTTGATTTGTAGGAGATTGAGACCTCTTTGTCCCACTTTTGCATTTACAGAATCACAGAATCTAAGGGGTTGGAAGGGACCTCAAAAGATCATCTAGTCCACCCCCCCTGCCAGAGCAGGGATTTCTGTATAGCCTTTATGTACTTCTGAAGTGCTTCCTTGTAACTATATGGTAATCCCTAAATTACTGTAACCCCTCCCCTGCGTTCAGTACAGAACCAGTTATTGTTGGTAGCTGCACAGTAGAATGACTTTCATAAATTAATTGAGGTTTTTTCAAAAACAGTAGCTGATTGTTTTGCACTTAGGATTGGGAGGCTGTTCACAGGACCTCGACACTGCCTTGGGTTGAAACTGATCTGCTAATTCCCAGCCTATGTTTTTCCATGGCTGGTTTATTTCATTGGTGGTTCTGGCAACTTAATCCTGTAGATTAAATAGTATCTTATCTAATTGGTGTTTACCTCCAGTACTTATTTAAAGCAGGCATTGTCAATTTTCTCTGTGTCTCTGTCATTTACATGAGGTTTCCATTCCCCTGATAATCTTAGACCTGTTCTGAATTTAGCTGACCACACGTGCACATAGTACTTACTCCACATGCTTTCCTGAATACCTTGTGTGCAGACGCAGTACATCCTGTTAAACGGAGAGAAGCATTTTCAATAGGATCTGTAGATTGCATTTGCCTTTTCCCTGTTACTTTGTCTTGGTGGCTTAGGGTCGCTCTGAAGAAGACTATAACCCATCGTGATCCCCCTTCTATGTCACTTCCAGTTGAATATGACGACAATGACTTTCCTTGAGGAAAATGTCTCCTGCTCTTGTATCAAGCATAACCTTTGCAAGGAACTAATGTTTGTGTCAAGGTCATTAATGTATTTAAACAAGATCAGTCCTAAGCATGATCCCTGTGAAACTTGATGAATGATATCCTTAAATACCAGTTTGCTCTCCTGTTAACAGATCCAGTGTGTTACTCAGTACATGGTCTGTACAAATCCACTTTTTCCTCTCTTTTCTCCCCTCTGGCTGAATGAGCAGTTTCAAACAAAGCACAGTATCAAATGTTTCATATAGATGTATTTCTCCTGCATAGAAAATCATATGTCGTACCAATGAGAGAATAAATTTTTCAGGGCATGCTTTATTTTTTCCTTTAAACCAAATTACTTATCTTTACCGAGGTTATTTTCTGTGATCATTTCTTCTCTGATGGTGTCATTGCTTAACCAAACTAAGTCTAAAATAGCGTTGTATCTGTTGATTCAGTGACTCTTTGGTGGAGAAATGGGTAGACTATCATGTCCTGGAATAACTGCCCACTATGATTTTTTTAGTATTTTTTCTTTGGATAGGTCTGCTTTTAACTATATATTACTTACGAGGCTTCTTGCCTGTCAAGCAGGCCTTTTCCAAATTTAGATTCTATGGCACTTCTCAAATAGAAGAAGGACCCATTTGGGCATTAAAATAGGAATAGTGCTTTTCATTCATTATTGAAACTTTCTTACAGCTTGTCATAAAGAGTGCAAGTGATTGCTTTAAGCAAATAGTGTTTCTTATGGTAAGAAAACACCTGGATGCAAGTTGAACAATTCAAAGTTTCACTATTGCTTTGGGTGTATGTATTATTTTAGTCTTCAATAAATAGCATGATTGGGTCAAGTATTTTCAACTGCTGGTTTGAACAGAAAGGGTGAATATAAAGAAAATAGAAATAATTTTATAGAGGCTGTTAGAAGTCTAGATTTTTTCTTTTTTCCCCTTGGAAGCTGATGAATGCCTTAATTTTTAATGACAATGCACATTTATGTCATAGTATTTTTTCTTTTTCAGTGTAACTGTAGATCAGACCACATTCCTTATAGTATATCCCATGCATATTTGAACCACTTTGAAAAAGTGAAATGATGTGATGTTTAGTTACAGAGAAATGTCAAAAACAATGCATTTATATGATATGAAAGATTTGCAAGTGCAAGCTAGCAATTGATAGTAATATTATAATTAGCTCCTTATACAGCCTGTTTTTTATTCATGAACATTTTCATTTATGTTGACAACTATCATGTATGCCACCACACGTGGAGCCCTTTCTTTACTCAGAAGAGACTGAACATGAATTAGTATGGTTTTGGGCTTATGTTCTGAGTTTCTATTGAAAAAATGCTTTCTGGCTCAAGTTATAAAAATTAAAGTAGCTTGCATTTTAGGTTTGGCTTTTTGATCCTATTGTTGTTAGTGCTGATGTTTGTAAGGGTAAAACGTAGCACAGAGAGCTGTAACTTCAAGGTGGAACTTCTTTTCAGTCAAATAAATTTTTGTTGTTAAAATTGCTGGGGGCATTGAATGCATCATAATTCCGTAATCAATAAGAAAATGAGGATAGGTAAATTAGTAGTTTTATTATAAATCAAATTTTAGTTTTGTTTGTGTATAAGTGTTTTGTACACACCCACCCAGAGAATAAGAGTATTTATTTCTGACAGAAATTTACTTTGTCATTCCATTTTTAGCCATAAAAATTGTCGTGTCTAGCAAATCCTTTACAGTTTGTCAGATAAATGGAGCGTAATTTCAGACACTGATCCAGATACTTATTCCTGCTTCTAAAAAAAAATATATCAGTTAGTTGTTCCCCTAGGACAAGTGTGTTTTAGTAGATGATTCAGATATTGTTAATTTTTTTTTCCATTTCACCATAGTTTAGACAGGTGAACAGAGTGTGTCTGTAGAACTGAACATTGTGACAGCTTTTCAAATTAGTGAAGTGTATTTCATACAAGGCATCTCTGCACACTGTGAAAATCCCTAACTCATTTAGTGTTTTACTTGGACATGGACATGTTCATATGACAGTACAGTATGTGTTGTATTTATTAGACAGCATTTTGGGGGAATGTATCAGCAGGAGGTAAGACTGAGGCACACCACATAATTTTTCATAAACATCTTAGGCGCTTAAGGTCAGGGTTAGTTTCTGAAGCAGCCTATGAAAAGGGGAGAGGGAAGATGCTTTAAGAAGAAAGTGAGAACAGGAGCCCTAATTTAAGTGCTTTGAATTGCCTTCAGAAGAGCCTCCTGCTTCATTAACTATATAGGGGGCAGAGCAAGATTAAGTATCTAAATCAGGTGTCTGAAATTAAGCCTTGTATTCTTTGAGTTGCTGCGGTTTGAATATTAACCATTCAACTAAATAACTCTTCCATTGTTCTACTGAGAGCTTAGGTGATGTTCTTTCTCTGGATAAATATCAAAGTTAATTTCTAATTTATTGAGCAGCTTATTCTAGCCTAATAACAAGTTGATCTTTCCTTCATCAACACCCCCCCCACAATGTAGTCCAGTATCGCCAGCTGCTATGATTCTTATTATTAGTCTCGTTAAAATTGTTTCTTACAGCGTTGCTCACAGTATCGTGTCATCACAAAATGTTAGCACTTGGTAATGGTCCGAGGGGGTGGGGGGAATAAGCAGGGTTTATTATTTTAAATCTAATGCTCTTACTGTGGTAATATTTGACTCTTGCAATTTTAATACATAGTTTTTAGCAACTGATGGAGGGAGGAAGAGAGCATTTATGTGAATTCTGTGGTCTGCAGAGGCTCTGTAATTAAGATTACACAGTCTAATTCTGGAGGAACAAGGAAGGCATCTCCCTCTATCATGTGTGAGCAGGAGAGGGTATTTCATTGAGACAACTGGGGGCTAATGTTCTGACCCAGTTTGTTTAGGTTTCATTAAATTGTTGTGTGACATTAGCAAAAACCAAAGCTAACACATGCTGTTGTCTGCATTTGTGTTATTCATTGTGGCATTTTTAATTAGCGCTAGTGGGATATATTCCCAGTTACTCTTTATAGTGTCTTATTTCAAGTGTTGTTAGGATATATTTATTTCATTACACAGGGGTTTTATGAGGAACATATTTTTTTGTTTGGGAGTGTGGCCTTGTATTTGCTTGTGTGCCCACAGTACATAGAAGAATCAAAGAATATTAATTTAAATTGGTGTTGTCTATTGTACATTTCATGTAAAGTTTCTCTTGTTAAGGCATCACGTGTTTTTTGATCAAATATTCTATTTATGCATGGCTTATAATTTTTTATGGGATTACATATTTGAGGCTTTACTATAATAACTTTGATATAAATTGTCCTATTTTTTTTGTACAGGACCTCTAAGAATACAGTTTTCCATGTCACATAAGAAGCCCTTACAAAAGACAAAATTACCGTGTTGTTGTCTAAACCTGACTATGGAATAGGGATTCTTTCTGCTGATCTCTAGTAGTATCTCAATCATCATCACGTCTTGTGGCTGCGATTTGCTCCTTCTGCTATAATTTATGAACAAGCATTTGTTTAATTATTTTATTATAGTTTTCAAGATAACATTTTAAAACTCTGCATTTTATAAATGATAGCAGGAATAACAACAAGATGTGACTTTCCAAAGGCATCTTTTCTGTCCAAAGTATATGTTCTGCAAGTGGAGCCTGTTACACCTGTAACTACCAAAGGTGATGTGCATGATTTGTTGCAGTCAGCATTGTTATGCAGTTTCATCAGTAGTTGATGAGGAACTTTATTCTTCTTTTCTTGATACAGTATCAGTTGAAATTACAATGATATAAAAAAGTGTGAAATCCAGATCTGGCAGAATGAAATACTTTATATACCTGTTCTGAGATCATGGGATAAGTCACAAGTCCCCGAAAATGTTGTGGCAGAGGATTTTAAGGACTATTCCACTGCACGTTTCAAGGCTCAAGTCAATCTGTGTTGGAGATGCGAGTAACATCTAACGTGTGAGATAGGTTCTCCATGTTGGTCTCTTGTAAGGTTCATCTGGATGCAGTGACTAAATACTGGAGAGGATACTGACATTGGACTCTGGGAGGGTATCAAGGAACTTAAAGAATTCAGGATGCACAGGATAAATGGAGTTCTGAGTTCCTGAAGTGCTTGTTCTGAGGGGCTGAGAGGAGGCTCCTGGCCAAGGAGCAGCCCAGTGTGTGGAGGCAGTGCTTTCATTCCGAAGTGTTAGTAGAAAGTATTTGCAGGTGGAGGGTAGAAAAGAGCCTTTTGAAATCCAAGGATTTGTGTGTTCCTCCTGGCCATCTGGGAACAGGGAATGAAAAAAATAAATGTGTGTCACTGATAATTTGAAATGGGATTGCCTAGGTCAGTATCGGGTACTCCCTAAACTTGTGTATATTTGTCATCTTCATAAAAGTCAAACTCATGGTGGGGAATAAGTACCTTTTTATTCTTTAATGTTTTCCTGTTTAATCTTCCTCTGCATGTATTGCAAGAAGAAAGGGACATCTTAAAAAAGGCAGGTAGCAATAAGAGTTTCAGCATGTTAATCTATTATAGCAGAACACCACCTGTGCTTTTGCTTCCCATTCTTAACTTCTGCCACAGACCTGCTTTGTGATACAAAATGATTACATACGTTGGTTTTGTCTTTTTCACCATTCCATTCTTTGTTGATTATATAAATTTGGAATCAAAGCTTACTGAGGTTGTGAATGTTTCTTATATATGTAAGAATACATATACGTGTATGTAGGACACTGAGAACAGTGGGACCTGATCTTTGTCAAGTCTATGCATGCTAACAGAACCAAAGGGAAGGACATCACTTATGACCTGTGTCACACAGTGCTGGTGCTTAGGTAAATTAGATCTTCCTCTCCCATCCCACCAAGTCAATTAAACCTAGTGATACTCATAGTAGAATGTTTTGAAACCTGGCAAAAAAAAAAAAAAAAAATCCTTGCCTAATTTATCATCATTTTAGATAAGTTGTGGATAATGGCTGAGGCTTCAAAAAACAAAGAAAGCTGCAAAAAGGAAAGAAGACACAAGATTCTGAAGTCCAGGAATTTTCCTTTAATTTCAAGAAAAATGTTGGAACAATTCATCTGTTTTTAATCACCTAGAAGCAAACCAATTGTCTTCACAAATTCACGTTGGCTGTGACTTGTCTAAATTGTCAGGTGACTCTAGTATTTTGTTTGTAATAAATTTAATGGTCTTGCATATAGTGAAAAAATATACTACATATTTGGATTTTTATTAGACCTATAAAGGTTTCAATGCTGTATAATATTCTCGTAAACAAGATAGGAAATATTGACTGGATCAAAACTACTGGAAGTTGAGTGTGCAAGACTGGTTGGAAGGTGAGGCATAGAGCATAGTTACCAGTGGTTCACTTTCCAAATGGAATAATATCTCATTATGAGATCTGCAGAAGCGGCTGCTGGTTGAATACTCTTATGTATTTCCATTAATGAGCTGCATGATGAACATTCTTATTAAATCTGCAGATGACCCCAAACTAGGAGATGTCCAGGTATATATAGAACAAAATTAGAGTTTGGGAGCATCTCAGGAAATAGAAGAAATAGTTAAGAAAAAAAAAAGAGCTAGAATGCAACTGTAAAATGCTGCTGTAAAGAAATTGGGAGTGTGTATTCCCAGCCCACAGTGTGTAGGCTCAGTTAAACTGATGCATTTAAACCAAAATACAGGTGACTTAGGCTACACATACTGAAAATTTTTCAATGGTGGAGAACAAAGCAGTAAACAGACTGAATTTGAAAGGTTTGAAAAATCCGGGGTTGCTCAGAACTGCCAACAAGAGCCTGTTGGAACTGCTAAGTCCTCTTGTTCTCAATCCTATCTGTAGATCTTTTTTTCCGTCTTTCATATGTTTTTATTACTTAGTTTGATCTTACCTCATTGTCTACATTTGGTTCTTTCCTTCTTGTGGTGCTGCCTGGTATTTTCTTTTTCCCTGCCATGCTGTTTTCTTTCTGCCAATTTCCACTTCTAGTTCAGGTATAGAACAGAAAAACAGTCATTTCTATTCCATGAGTTAGATGGGGTGTTTTTTGGTCTTGCTTGTACGAAAGCATACTTTCACAAATCACCTTTCTTCTCAGGGGTCAGTTTTTCAGATCATCTTGTCTTGCAGGTGTCCATTGAGCTTAAGTTCTCTCTGCAGTGTCTCTCTTCCATCACTACTTCTGATTTCCAGCTGAACTCTGTCTCTTTTCCCAGCTGGATCCCTCATGTGAAACTGTCAAACATTGGTTTCTAGTTAATGTACATTCTGCAACTTTCGTATCTCTTTATTTTTGGTTGTCTGCAGGTTTTGGTTTCTTGTGCCTCAGGAACCATCACCATTTTGAAGTGAAGGCACTCCCTTCTGCACAACTCCCCTTTCTGGTGCTCTTTGCTTACTGGCCTTCTCAGTGAGTGCCCTTATTTTTAAACCTTTCTCTAAGGTCTGTTCTGTGTCCTGATTTAATATCAGGAGTTAACTCCGGTAGTTTGGTGGTTGTCTCGATCCTTCTGCATGTGCCCTTAAATTGATGCCTTCGTCAAATTTTGGAATCTAGTAGTGGCAGGTTAGTACTAGGTATGCTGAGATGCTTTTGTCCTTTGTTTTCTCCTTATCAGCCAACAGTAACACTGTTAGGTGAAAGTGAGTATCTTAATTCCTCTTCAACATTTTCCCTGGTCAGAGTTTTGAGTGCTGCCTTCACTTGCATGTTGTTCAGATCTGGTTTTGTTCTTGTGTCAGGTTTTCACACAGTTGTCTTTTTAACTTGAGCTTTCAATTCAACTTTCATTTAAGATTTTCTTTTTGCCACCACAGAATGAATGGCTGTCTTACTGTCTCTTTTGTCTATATTTTTTTCCAGAAAGGATATTGTGTCCATTTCTGGTGAATAGAATCAAATTTCCATTCAGTAGCTGTCTGTAGTTGCTGTTGGCACAGTTCTCCTCTCCACTGAGCACCTGGAGGGAAGAACCAAGCCACCTCTGTAGGGGAAGGTTGTTGGGTGTCCAGAAATGCTCTGAGAGATCCCTCACTGTATTACTGAGTAGTACTAGAAGAAGCCTTTCTTGTTTCTGCTCTGTGTTTTATAATCAGAATTTAGTTTTAGCTCTATTAATAATGGCATTTTTAGAAATCTGATTAGGAAAGAGGATATTTTTAATTGCTTTTAGTGTGTACACTGTTTTCACATAGTTTTAGTTTTACTTTGTCAAGAAGGTTTTCCTCTTGAGCACTGATTTTCACTTGAAGTAGTTTCAGCTGTTAATCATGGTCATTGGTTCTGCCAGTTCTACTGTTCAGGGTTTTTTAAATTTTCATTTTGCTACATTTCAGTGTGTCTGGTTTTGTTGTTTTTTTCCTTTTAATTGATATTTTCTGAAGTCTTAATAGTCTTTTCTCTCAGCCTAAAATCCAATACCCTTCGTGAGTCATTATCAAGTATAGCATGAAATAATGGAGAGATACTCCAGGATTTGTTTATCGTAACAAAGGCTCAAATGACTGTACCTAATGCTGTCCTTTTACAGACATCCAGCATTTCTATGGAAAAATTATGTGCTCAAATGAAACAGACTTTGACATTAATTGTTAGCATTTGTTAAGAGAATTTTGTTCTGTTTAGCAAACTTGATAATCCCTAACAGGAAAGCAAACTTGCACTATTGCTTTATTGATTATTAGTCAAGTATTTTTGTTTTGGGGAAAATTTCATTTAGAAATAGTACTTATATTTGAGTGTTTACTTATTTTTGTTTTCTTTATTTTTAGGGGAATTCCTTGGTACTTTTAGAGTAATTCCTGTGACACTGAAAGTCACAGAAGTGAAAGACTCGGACAGAGAATCTGACTGTCTGTACAGAGTGGGATGCAGTACCTTATTCTTTTAGTGAGGCTGTAGCAGGTCTGATGTCAGTCACTTCAGAGACCTTTAGACCTCAGTGCTCATTTATTGCTAAAATGTACCAGCTCTGCTCCTGCATTATGAAGATCATCTGTCAACACTTTGAGATATTCTCCTTTGTTATTAAGCTTGTGATGCTCTACACTGTCAGGTTTTTTGCCAATTATAGTTAAGGTACAATGGTGTATTCACTGGATCAAAGTCTCACACTGGCGGTAGAGGAATGATTTGTAAGTCTTTATTCATCTGAATTGTACAATAGAATACCTGAGGAATGCAAATAATCCCTCTAAGGACTCAATAGAAAAGCTGTTAAAATGACAGTCTAAGACTATTATTATTCTGAATTGGTGTTTTAGCCAAAGTAATTATTTCTTATCTTGTTGTTCCACAATAGTTCTTAGTTTATTAGTTATGATGACCATATTTACCAAACAGAATTTGGATGCAATTTTTGATCATTTCACTTTTTCAAGTTTGCATGTTTCATACTGTCTCTCACTTGGTACATTATTTAATTAGTTTAGAGACCAGTGTTAGATACTTTCTTAAAAAAAAAAATGTATGCACAGATGTTGAAGTACACTTATAATCAGCAGATCCATTTCTAGATATATCTTCTGTAAAAGGTTGGCATTTATAAGCTCGGAACTTTGATATCCAATTTGTTAGCCAAAATAAATCAGTTAACTACAAATGTCAGTTTTTGAAGTGCTATTAAATGTCACGTGTCACATTCAGAAATGCACCTTAATTGTGATTTTCAGTTCAGGCGTTTCTGAAGGCAATACTGTTTCAGTATGAGCCCTGGATACCAAACTGTATTTTCATTGGGTAACTGGAGGAAAAAAAGATCAGTATAATGAGGATTGAAAACCACTGATGGGGTATTTACATAAGTAAATGATAGAAGACCAGCCTTATATAACAAATGTGTGAAAACTGTTGAGTGAACTTTTATATTCTTTGTCCCATCTAAAACCCTACTCAGTGGGCCATGCACTTAATCTCATAATAGCTCTGATCCCCTGCTATTTTCTTTGACAAATGTGTGTTGATGAACTTGTGGTTCAGTTCATTTTTTTCTGAAGTGACATTTGCATTGATTATTTAAAGGTTTGCAGGCCACAGTTTCAAAGCACTTCAGTATAATAGCAGTTAAAGCCTTACTCTAAATCTTGGAGATTAGCGGGACTAAGAAAAAGAACACAGCAAGCATAAAACCTTGTGCTGTGTGGTGGGTGCTTCAGGTCTGAAACATCTACAGCACCCAAAGTACTGTATTTTGTACTTTGTGTCTTAGTGTACAGGAAATATTCCTGTGCCTCTTGAGTTTTCTTGCTGAGTGTACAGAGTTGTCATTCTTGCTGGTCATACCTGTTCAGAAATAGTGCCCTATAAGTAACGCTGAACTCCTTACAGGCAATTTTTGAATATAGCCCTTAAATTTAAAATATTTAAAGTATTTGCAGTCATGAATGTGATGCCTGTGTTTTGAAGATTGTTTAAACATCAGCTGCTGGTGCAAAAATTTTCTTAATTTTTAATAGGGTATTGAACATTCAAATATTGAACTAGCACCATAAATACATAGCTCTAAATTTGTAGTTTTGTTCAGCAAAAAATAAATAAATTGATGGACAGCAAACTATTACTGATGCTGCCAGTTATTGAAAATTGAGATAAATAGGAAATTTGATTCTTTATTTAAAAATAATAGTAGCATAATATCTAGAAGCTTGGTCCTGGGGAGATAGTAGGAAGGTGGGAGAAACTAGTAGAAACACAGCCCAGTATTTGTTGCCTGTGGCATACTCCAGGATCAATAGCCAGAAAAAGCAGGGTGCTGCTTCCTATCTACCAAGTTGATAGAGTGTAGTGTTCTTTTTTGTCTGCTAATATCAGCTGCTCTAGCAACTGAGATGCTTTTTTTTAATTTTCTGGGTGTGGGGAACAGGGGGGTGTAAGTCAGAGGGAAAAACTGAAGACTTGCAGTTTACCGCATTTGATAAACACCACTCTTGGAAAAATTTATGTCTACAGATCTACAAAGTTTTATTCAGTTAGCATTTTAGATTGCAAGTATTTAACCTCTACCAAAAAACTAGTTATTGTCTCAAATTATGCCTATTTCCGATAGATTAAATGCCAAACAGAAACCAAGAAACAGTGAAATGTTAATGGAGTACACCTGAAGCAATTGCTGCCTGTTAATGCCTTGACCTTGGAAAGCAATACACAAAAAGATGGCATCATAAAACCGTGCAATTCTTATGAATATGTATGTGCTACTTGATAATAATGAATGTGGTACAGCCATGCATGCACTACAAGATAATGTTGTGCCCTTTGTTGTCTACAGGTTGATAAAAATTAAAGAGTGGGTGGACAAGCACGACCCGGGTGCTTTGGTCATTCCTTTTAGTGGGGCCTTGGAACTCAAGTTGCAAGATATGAGTACTGAGGAGAAACAGAAGTATCTGGAAGAGAACATGACACAAAGGTTAATTAGCATTCATTTTCCCTACACTTTATTATCAACTATTTCCTTGCAGTAATTTAATTGCTTGCGCTGATAGAATAATAAATGACAGAGTAATTACCATTATAAAGAGAGAATCTTCTCCTTTCTTTACCATGAGACAGAGTGAAAAGATTTATTTTAAATTAAGTTTTTAACTGTCATCTGTCATCTCTGTACAGTGTTTTAATTATAACATAGGTATTAGTTATGTATATTTTTGAGAAGGAATGATCACCAAAACTGTTTCGTCATCCATGGGGATGGTAGAGAAAATTTTGCCATAATTTTTCTGAAGAACTACAATAAATTGTTTCAATATTGAATTTCAGTCAAACAGTTACGCTTTCATGACCTGGATTCCTGAAAATTGCATGAGACCAAAAGTGCTGCCTGATAGGGTGATTTAAATTTATCCCATATTTCAGTATCCTGCCAAATAAACAAATGGAAATACTGTCTTACGATGCTGCAGTAAAAAAGTAGTTCTTCTGAAGAGTTCAAAGAAAAAGGCTACTGCGATTATTGCTGTGCTTAAAAGTAGACCCGATGTCTTCAAAATATGTGATGTCTTTCCATGTAGATTGATTACTTGGAGCATTTAGCTGTTTTATGTGTATATGTTGAATGAATTGGATTCATTTTTTTTTCAGTGCTTTAGCAAAGATCATTAAGGCTGGATATGCAGCACTCCAACTAGAATACTTTTTCACTGCAGGCCCAGATGAAGTGCGTGCATGGACCATCAGGGTAAGATTCATACTTATTCATCAGCTATATCCAGTTCCACACTATTGAATTCAGATTGATATCACTGACTTTGAAGTTTGTCATGGTGGCGGTTAGCTAGTCATTACAGATGAGGTTTTTGTCCAGGATAACTTTAATTATTTGTGAGCTGCTGAACAGTGAAAGTGGAGCTGCATTGATTGAGGCAGGTAACAATTGATTCTGCCTATTACATAGTCTGAATTTCTTCATCCTGTAGAATCTGTCTACCCTCCTCCTGTGGTCAGAGATAAGACGTACCAGTATTGTGCTTGCTTAATCTGTGTGACTGGGTTTGTCTGCAGTGAAATTGATGTTGCTTTTCATTTTGTATTCACTAAGTTTGTTTGGGTTGCGGGTGGTTCATTCCTCCTTTGCTTTGCTCGGATTACATTTTCAGCAATAAAAGCAATATAACATCATTATATTCCTCATGGATACACAGTTGGGCTCAAAAACCTAAAATCAGTGTGCAGTAATTCAGGTCTTTTACTGGCTTTAATATTTAGACCTAGTTTATTTTGGTAGTTTTATATGTTTATCTGGGAACTTATGCCTAAAATCATATTATGAATTTTAAATATGAAGTAGAACGATTACAGCTGTAGAGATTGCCTAATTTATTCCCAGAGGACAGTAAGAGCTGAGCTGTAGTAGTTTGCCTTTGAATGTAAATATGTTATAATATAAAGATGAGTATTGAAAAATATTTTGAAATGCACATAGTTACAAACTCTGTCTTAAAAATTACAAAAATGACAACTTTTGGAGGTGCAGATCTGTCACTGAGCTGTTATTTTTCACATCAGTGTATTTAGTGCTGTGCAGTGAATTTCAGTGCTGTATTTAATTTCATTCAATGGAATTAATTTGTTTTCATTAATCAACATAATTTCCAGTAAATTTATATTTCTATTAATACTGCTACAGATGTTTGTGTATATGTTTTAGCACGTTAATTTCCTAAAAGCACATTTATTTTTTTACTCTTTTCATCTCATCTCCTTTTACATGATAACTGCTAGCTGAAGTCCCTGAAATAGCTGCCATAATAATATAAAAGCAGAAGTTTTGTTGTTCTGATTCTTACCATAGCTTTTAAATGCACATTCTGAAGCTCCACTGTTTTCAGTAGGAGAAATGCTTGCTCTCTATTAGGAAATTTGAAAGCTGGTTTATCTTAAGACTGATTGTAAGTATCTTTGATTTAATGTGCAAAGATATTTAGTCAGGTAAGCATCAGTGAGTAGCCATATTAACCCAATACATCTTTTATTGTAAAAACTGTGCTTTACACTGTCAGACTCCTTAGCACTTTAACATGCTTTATTAAGCAGCCTTTAGGTCACCGTTATTTCTCAAATTTCTCTCCATGGTTGTATGTGCACAGAATGTATGTCCTTGTAATTTAAAGCGTGCAGTTATAATGCATTCTCCTCTATTGCATAAACTTAAATTATCTTATAAGAGTTTATATCTTATAAGATTTTTTAGTTTTTAGTGATTCAGTTGTTTTGGTAAGAATACTCATTTTGTTCTATATTAAACTTGCTAAAATTATTCTGAAATAAAAATAAACTAATATGTAGAGGTTGAGATCCATAAATAATTTTTTATTACAAATGTGGTTTGCCAATGAATGTTATCATTTAATTGAAGTTATTTGGATGTAAGTAAAAGTCTTGAGTAATTCAGATTTTAAAGTTGTTTTAAAATCTGTATTTTCCTCACTTTCTGTGTGGAGAGCTAGGGATCGAAGTGAATCCCACAAGAAAACACAACCATAGCTTCTGAAGTCAATACTAATGCTGATACCTATTAGGAAAAACAAAGCTGCCCTTCTTTAATATCAGTCGGTTTGTCTGTGGCAAAGGCATCTATCTGTGTCCCCCAATATTGAGAATTACCCAGCTGTATATGCGACATTTTAGCTGATATGAAGCAAAGTTTCAGCAGATCCTGAAAGCATATCAAAAAAGGAGAAACCTCTTTCCTGCAATAAATCTTCCTAATGCAATTAAATTTCTTTTGGTCTTTCCTTTGACAGAAAGGGACGAAGGCTCCTCAGGCAGCAGGAAAGATTCATACAGATTTTGAAAAGGGATTCATTATGGCTGAAGTAATGAAATACGAAGATTTTAAAGAAGGAGGTTCAGAAGCTGCTGTCAAGGTGAGCTCCCCATCTTTTTCCTCTCTCTTACTCTGTATGTGCCATTTTTCCATTCCAAGTTTATTTTTCACTGGGAAGAAGTTCTTGATGCTAAGCGAAGCTTAACAGTCACTTCTATCAATAGACCAAAATCCATTTTCTTCTTTTTCTTAGGAAAGAATTCAAATGCACCAACTTACTGAACAGGAATGCCACTATTTCAGTATCAAAGATACAACAATTTATGGACTAAATGTCCACACTAAGACCAAATGCTGTGCTAATTTTTTCTTTTCTGTTTACATGTTAGTGTTCAGAATTCAATAATCTTTAAAATTAACTTGGTTTTGAAAAAAAACCACAAACAAACCAACAAATTTTTAAGATGAGACAGCAGGTTTTAGAATCGCCTCTAAAAGGAAAATCCAAGAAACACAGAAAATCTGTTTATACTCATAATGTGTCATCTTGTTTGGAGTTTGCAGTGAAGGTATTATGGATGTCAGATGCAAATGGTTAAGAAAATATTGTATTACAAAAATGTACCTTTTTTCTTTCAGGATTAGTGGATTCCACTACTAAACTCTGATAGGCATAATTAGAATCTTCAAATTTACCATTTCAGTATTTGATTCAATCACCCTTATTAAAAAATGCCATTCCTTACTTTGATTGTTCAGGGTGTCAGTAATAGTTGTATGTAAACCACAAAAATATGTTAGAATAGCTGAAGTTTCCTAGGTGTTATCTGCTGAATAGACAGTGAAGATATTTAATGAAAAACTTTTTTCCTTGAGCTCACGCTTCTTTGTGGTGACACTTGCATTAAGAGTTTTATCTGCTTTCTCAACACTAGAGGGCAGAGACTGATTGGGTGCCCAAAGTTGTACCCTTCTTATAGCTGACAAATTATATCTGATTTTAAGTTATTAAATATGAAATGAAATTGTACATGGCAAATAAATGTCGTAAGAAGAGCTGTTCTTTTCTGCACTACTATTGCATTATTTCCACTGTCTTTAAGCAGAGAAAATTCCCTTTATTTCATACATGTGACTTCTCTTTTGGCATTTTTGATGTTTTATTAAGATTTGTATTTTATAAAATTATAATTATAAATCACATTCGTTTGACTTAATCAGTCTCAGTATTTGAAAGTTCTTACACACTATAATGTGTTAAAGAATTTAAAAGGTTCATCTTTATTATTTGTATCTGATAGCTTGAAAGGTATGCTAAACTATGATTTCAAATTCAGCTTATTCTCAGTGGTATCACTAAGGAAGATCATACTGAGCAGCAGGACTTTAATAGGTTTGTTTGAACCCCAGGAAGGGAGGGAAAAAAATCCCAGTATAATTGGTTCATTGCGGCATGTGAACTGCCTTATGAAACGGGAAGTAGAGTTGTAGCTGTAAAGTGAAACCACACCTATAAATAAATCTAATATTCTGCAGTCAGAAACCACTTTGTGAAACCAAGATTCAAATTCTGCCAGCAAGAGTTTGATGTTCAAATCTGAGTGTTTTCCCTGAGAAACTGCGTCAGTTAATACCTGTTAAATTAATCTATAAGTATTTTGCTTGTATATATTTGCTTTTCACAATGTGAGATTGTAAATATCAAACTTCCATATTCAAATTATATTTAACCTTTTTTTTATTGTTTTGAAGTATCTGTAAAGCAAGCCTATTTGAATTTGTTACCCAGGTTTTAAATCAAGGTTAGAAAAAAACCCTTGCTCTTAGACTTTTCTCATTTGCATTTAATACAATGTTTCACGCCATACACAATACCAATTATTTTTATATTGCTGGTAAATTTTAAAATTAAATTTGGGGGCTTTTAGGAGTCAACCGAAATAACAGCAGTAATGGGAGTTGCTTGCTTTGTATGTTATCAAGTTGATCGATTTTTAAGTTTGATTTTGTGTGTGTCTAACACCAGTACAGCATAACTAATTTAATGCCAGTGCTGTGAACTATACACTGAATAGCTCTGTGTGGGCTTTGTAGTCTACAGGGATATCACATTATTAGCAATCATATCTGCTTAGGCAAAGCTGGCTTCTACAGATGGCTGCTTTCAAGTGCAAATGAACTGGTTAGACGTGTCTTGTTTAATACATACTCAAGATTCACAAATGGGTATTGATTTTTTCAACCAGTGTTTCTGATAGCAATGGAAATGGATTAAATGGTCTCTAGAGAATTTAAAGAAACACTGTCACTTTTAATTAACCGTAAACTGGTAACAAAAATACATAAACTTGCATTAGAGTGTCAAAATGTATTTTATTAAAGAAGTCTGTACCACTTTGACAGTGTGCAATAGTGTGCTAAAAAAATCCGCATTGTTGCTTTGTGGAGGTCAGTTTTTTCTACACATACTGGTGAGTAATAAATGTATTCAACTGAAAATGTCTCTGTACCTGTGCCTGCAGCTTACGCTTACTGATGATTTTTACAGCACCATTTTATTAGTGTTTATGCCATCAATTAGTCTAATTACTCTTGACTTTGAGCATTATTAGGATCTTCAAAGGAAAGAACTATGAAGTCTACTTGAAAGAAAACCTTTTATAGTCTAAACAAATATCCAGGAGGTAGAAATATAAAAAGATTTGCAAAGTATTACATATCAATACGGTCATAAGCAATAATTAGAATTGTACTATGTATTTATTGTCAAGGCTGTTTTATCTGCATTTTTCTGTAGGCTAGTGTCACTGGTGACAACATTTAAATAAGGAACGGCAGCAACAAGGTTATCAAGCCTCTAAATTCCTAGACAGCAATATGAGGAAATACATTGCTTTACAGAGCAGGTTTTGTGAAAGAAAGGTGTCTAAGTTAACTATGTACCATTAATCTGATCTGTTCTACTGCAACTAAGGTCATTAGTTAACAGCTTTCCTGTAATGGGATCTTGGCATGCCACCACTGTGATAGTGTCATTGAGAATAATGGCACAGTGAGGTCTTGCATGGAAGCACTTTCTCCTGCAAGAGGAAACTTCAAAACAGGAATGGTTATTGAACTAAAGCAGAAGCTCTCAACTTTTCCATATTGTAGATCACTTTTCAAGATAAATGCTTCTGCAGACCACCTCCCGCCCAGTCTGTCAGTCCTAATGCCACAGCTTCTCTGTAGCCTCTATAATACTAGGTTTAATTATGACAAGATAAAGATAGAAAAATATAATAATAAATTCTAATGCAGAGAGTACTGATATTTAATAGATTCCTTGCCTATTTTCTGCTCTCCTCAAGTACCACATTTTCATAACGAATTTTCTTTTCATGTCTTTGGTCTATATGCCTTCTCCTGTATCCTGGTTTCACAGCCTATCTGCTCTTACATCTGTCCTTCTGAAGAAAATTTCTTCTAAAGGAGTTTTCTGACAGAAAGCCTAAGCTTGTATTCTGTGCTCCTCAGTCCTTCATTATCTGGGCACAAGCAGACAAGAAAGCCCCTCTTGAAGCATGAGGCATGTGCGGTTGTGACTTTCGCGTAGTGTTCCCGTCTTTAGTTTTGACAGTACTGGCTTGTTCAGCCCCTCAGAAGTAGTTCATATACCAGTCTAACAGCCATGCAGCCGATCACCCTCTCCAGCAATACTGGTTTAGATTCCTGCCACCAGTGTTTGCTATCTGCAGGATTTCTAGATAAAGAAAAAGAAAGCCTGAAAGCTGGGGGGGGGGTGTGTGTGTGTGAAATTGAGTTGTGTTAGTGTCCTTTATCTCAAGACTTGCCAGGGTTTATAGATTTATTGCTATATAATGCAGATGGCATTCAAGCACCACTGATTCAGTGGAGGTTAAATTATTTTTGTATATATTTTATATGTATGTAAAACCAAATTTTGTCAAACAGAGTAGTATTGTGGCTGTCGAACTCTGAAGCTGAAGTAGTACCATTTCTTTACCAAAATGTATTTAAATAATTACAACTTGAAAATACATTTTATAATGTCTAATGAAATAACCTATTCTCCTTTTGTCTGTTCTGTTTACAGGCTGCTGGAAAATACAGACAACAAGGCAGAAATTACATAGTGGAGGATGGAGATATTATCTTCTTTAAATTTAATACACCTCAACAACCCAAGAAGAAATGAGTATCAGATGTTGTTTATTGCTCAGAAATAAACTGTGCTGCTTCAAAAATCATATGAATTTTTATTTAGGATGGAGTATCTGGATACAAAAAGCTTACAGTTTCTACCTAGGGAACCTCCCCTCCCCCCTGTGAAATTATTCTTGTTTGTTTTGAATTAAAATATGGCACCTCCAGTGAACATGCAAGTTCACTGAATGTGAACAGCTTTGCATTTCAAACGATTAAGACCCTACTCCAAATTGTAGAAGCTTTTCAGGAACCATATTACTCTCATGATACTTCATTAATCTCCATCATGTATGCCAAGCCTGACACGTTTGACAGTGAGGACAATGTGGCTTGCTCCTTTCTGAATCTACAGATAATGCATGTTTTACAGTACTCCAGATGTCTACACTCAATAAAACATTTGACAAAACCAGCCTTGGTGTGTTTGGGGATGTCTGTATTGACTGACTGTGGTGTGCTGAATGCGATACGGCACCTGGTGGATGCTGATTACAGAATTTTAAGACGTGTATGATACAGTAACTGGCAGTGTGGGGCAGCTGCAATTGTATCTTGAAAGTGAGTCTTTCATAGGAATCAGAAGATTAGAATGCCAATGATTTGTCTCAAAAAAGTTAATGAATTTGTAAATGGACATTCACTGAAAGATGATAGTAAGGATAATAAGAATGATGCAGCATAAGTGATTTTTACTGGAGAGATGAAATGTATGTAGAAAAACCATGTTATCTTTGAGACTGGAGCTTTTTTGTTCAAATAATTTCAAAAAAGTATTTCATTCTTGCCTTGAAATTATTAAATTGCAGAAGCTGGAGCAGTGGTGCCTGATGTTGTGTGTTGTCCTCTTAGGTCTGGTTCTCAGGCCAGCGGAGGGTGACGCAGATAGTGTTGTGAAGGAAGAGGTCACGCTGTGCTGGGTAGGTAAAGTGTTCTGCTGAAGTAAGACTGCAGCTGTGAGTACTTTTTTACCCCTTTAGCCATGATGGAGAGCTAGTCTCTTTGGGGGTAACACAGAGTAACAAGTTGTTGGCAAAAATAAAGCCAAGTTTGTACATTTAATGCAAGCAGTAGAATTGCCCTTACTTGTAATATGTTTAATGTATTTGAAACAGCCTCACTTTCTGAAGTGCCTGTGTTTCCAGCTACAGATTCATTAGGATCAGGGCTGGGAGAGATGCTGATCTTACCTGTGACTCCTTGGTGTGCCAGACCTTTCATATCACTGTGATAAATCTGCTTGCCTAAAACTTTGAAAAGGCAACATATCACCAGCTAACCTCCCCTCTGCGTTTAAGATATTGGGAGCGCTGGTCATGTCCTGCTCCGAGGCTTCCCTTGAGATGCCACCTTTGAGCTTCATTGCTCATTTCTGAAAGAGTAAGACATGGGTCAGCCAGAGGCACGAGGCTCATTGTTGAAAAGTTGGCATCATGCCTTTAATTGCACTGAGGAGAAAAAGGGAGGGCAGATGACTTCAATGCATAGTTGTTGATTTTGTTTTCAAGAGCGTCTCCTTTTTTCATGGTGGCAGGAGGGGGGAAGGTATTGTAAAGCAGGGAAATTAGGACTCCAAATGTTTTGGAACCCTGGAAATTCTCTCTTGTATAGTCTCCCTGGCGTGGCTGGTGTTTGTTCTTGGCATTATTTTGTTGTTATATAATTGAGAAAAGATTAGGACTACCAAACCTTGTGTTAAAAGTTGAATCCAAAAGAAAGCGGACCCTACCTGTTTCTCTTGGAGGTCAGCAAGGTGCTAGTAACAGAGAAGAGCTCATGCTGGGTTTTAGACACAATGAAAGGTGAGTGAGAAGTGGAGTGCATGTGTTGGTGAAAGAGAAGTAACCTCTTTACTGCACCAGTACCTGCTGAAAGATGTTTTCTTGTCCTGTCTGAAATTCATTCTGGTTTCCAAAGTATCCCCATGCTTCCTAATTATTACATGTCAGTGAAGAAGTTGTTAGAAAGGACAACACAATTAATGGATTGGTTGGAGTTTTTTTGCATCTCTTAGTTACATTTAATAAGCCATATTTGTTTAGGTTTGAATGTGTGTATTTCACAAAACCTCCCTGTCTCAAAAATAACTAAAAATTGAATGAAGTTGTTGATAGACAAGAGGGGTTGAATTTATTACAGTATCCTGAAAATAGAAAACTAACTTAAAATATTTGCCACATCTTCTCTAAAATATATTTTCTATAATGTTTTATGTTTCACTTTCTAACTTGTTTGCATAGTTTATCTCTTCAGCTGTTTTAACTAATATTCTTTTAACTACTGAAGGTAATTGATTATTCCAGAATAAAACCAAGTTTTGTTAAAAGAAGGAATAATCTGACATGCTCTGTAACTTCTCTCACTGGGGTCTTGTGGCAACTGCCACATTAAGGGTGTGCAGCCTGTGTTTCTCCTCAGTGGGTCTATGCATTTAGGATGCACAGCTCCTAAAAACTTGTACATATATGCAGCAAATTTCAATCACTGTGTTTTAAATAGAATTGTGATTTAAGCCAAGCACACATTATTTATGCACAGGTGACTCCAGGTGCAATGTATCCATCCTACTCACATTTGCTATTAAAAAAAAATAAATTAAAAAGAAAACAACAAACGAAAACTGTGAAACCTGCCTGTGTCATCTTCAGTAGGTTTTGGTGAGCTGTACTCGCTGGGGATGATGATGGTGAGTAGGAGACCTTTTGTTTCTTCAGCTGGAGAAGGGTGAGCAAAAGTAGGGAATTTTGCAAAAGAGGAGGAGTACTTACCCTTCCTCTTGCGCTCCTCCATGCCCACTAGCCGTGGTGTTGATGGCACAATTCTGGGATTAAACCAGTGCTAGTGGAACAGAGAGATCATTGCTACTGACTTCAAACTGGCCAAAAGAGGGTCCGTGAAAGTTATGTGGAGATGTCAGTGAAGGCAGCTGTGCCGACACTGGCACATGGGGTGACCCTGTAGTAGATCTGGAGGGCAAAATGGTTGGAATGGAGGACCTGATGTTCCCATGGCATGTAACTGAGGGGCTGCTTTGGACTAGTTGTAGGCTGGTCCCATGAGGAGTTAAGAGTGCAGTTTTCGCTTCATTCTCAAGAGATAATCAGTTTGCTGTAAGATACCCAAGGGATAACCAGTTTGCTTGTTGTGAGACTCCTGTGCAATGCAGAGCAAATCAGGGAGAGGGGGTGTGTGTGTGTGTGTTAGTGTTAGTATTGTTTCCATGGTATGTTACCTAAAGTAAAACAGATAGTGGGTGTAGTCATTCATGAACTAGAAATAACCATCTAACTGCCAGAAATTCAGGTGTGTTCATCCAGCTACTTGAAAACTGAAGTCAACATTTTACCTCAGCACGGGTGAGGCCGCACCTTGAGTGCTGGGTTCAGTTTTGGGCTCCTCACTTCAAAATAGACATTGAGGTGCTGGAGCATATCCAGAGGAGGGCAACGAAGCTGGTGAAGGGACTGGAAAATGTCTTATGGGGAATGACTGAGGGAGCTGGGGGTGTTCAGTCTGGAGAAGAGGAGGCTCAGGGGGGACCTCATCACTCCCTACAACTCCCTGAAAGGAGGTTGGGGTGAGGTGGGGGTCGGTCTCTTCTGCTGTGCCCACAGTGAAAGGATGAGGGGAAACGGCTTTAAATTGCAGCAGGGGAAATTCAGATTGGACATCAGGAAAAACTTTTTCACTGTAAGGGTGATTGGGTATCGGAATAGGTTGCCCAGAGAGGTGGTGGAGTCACGATCCCTGCAGGTGTTCAAGATGCATCTGGATGTGGCACCGGGTGATGTGGGTTAGTGGTGATGTAGGTAGGTGGTTGGACTGGATGATCTTGAAGGTCTCTTCCAACCTTAATGATTCTATGATACTAGGCCAAGAGCCACCAAGAAGGCCAGATGTAGCTGGCCTTCTCTAGGCTATTCTTTTGAGCATCTTTGGGGTCAGAATATCCTACAGAGGAACTCAAGGATTACACGTCTTCATAAATTCAGCGTTCAGGCTACTGTGGGTGACAGGCTAAAACAAACACTTATTTTACATGGTTTCAGCTGTGCACCTCTGGCCACAAGGTGATGTGGATGCTGAAGGCTGGCAAGGGTTCAAAAATGCTTGGACAAAGGCACAGGGGAAGAAAAAGTGAGTTGATTGGGGGGAAAAAAGGCCCTGTGAAAGACACAGGTATCGCCTCTGTACTTGGAGTATCCTTAAATCACAAACTGGATTTACTGGATGCTGGGAGAAGGACTGGTGTGTGTATATCTTGTCTCTGTCAGGCATCTGCTGGCCACTGTCAAAAACCAGGGTGCTGGACTGGATGGGCCTCTGATCTGACCCAATACTGCCATTCTCGTCTCTTCTCCAAAGAAACTTTTTTCCAAAGACTATCCCTAAACACCAGTAAAGAGCATGATCCCTTTAATGTCCTTCTGGGTTCTGATGTTGATTGAAATATTTATTAAAAAAAAAGTATTGTCTTAATTTCATGTTTATTTGCTCTTCCATTGGCTGTGTCCAGCCCTGTGGAGGTAGTAGGGTTATCATAATTGTTTTAAATTATTTGCCTTCCCTGCAGGATCCTATCTTACCTGCTGCATGTTTCCATCTACCTTCTCCACTGCCCCAGCTCACCCTGATCTCTTCCCGGAGCGCGGGGCCTGCTTGGTCAAGGAGTCTGTATGCCATCCCGTGAGCCACACTCTCCTCCTTCCTCCTCTCCACAGAACAAGTTTCCAGCTGGAGCGGCTGCACTGTAGCTGGGGTAACTTAGAGAGGGCTTCCTGGTGCTGTATTGATGCTGCCCATGATCTCCTGGTGGTGCTTGCCATGGTGTGCCCCGGTGCAGGGCTCCCGGCTGGGCAGCAGCCCCCAGGCACTCATCCCGGTGGCAGTGTGCTCTGCTCCTCCCGCCTCTGCCCTAGCAAGCTGGCAAATAACCCTTGTTGCTTCAAAAGTATCAGCAACGTGCTTTCTCTGTGCCGTGTCTTATGTTCTTGTGGCTGCCAGGCTTGTTCAAACCATCCTTGCAGAGCTCTGTTGGTCCTCACCGTGGCGGTCAGCAGTGATCCTGCACGCCTCTCTGTTGGGTGGTTTAAACACTGAGGGTTTCGCCTGCCAGGTGCAGGGTAGGACCATAAAACTGCATTTGGAAAGAGCAGTGTGCGTGACAAGGTTTTCGGTTTAAAAAATTTTAGCTAAATTTTAACATTTCTCTCCACTCATGAACTCTGCTCATAGAGGATGAAGTGAGGGAAATCATTGCAAGTTAGTAATTGCTTAAAACTAATAATAACTTGTTTGAATTTTTACTCCATAATAATTCCATATGTTTGATTATGTTAATCCACCATTTCACTTCAGTTAAACCAGGAAAACCACCGGAGGCTTTGAAAAAATAATAATAATAATTGAAGTAGTGGTATTCGTCACAGTATCCCAACGGACTGAAACAGTGGTGTGCTGGTTGGGCTTTGAAAGGTTTAGAGGCAATTCTGTGTTTCAAGGCTGTCCTTGGAGCAGTTACTTCTTGGCTTCTGTTTCTAGGTAGTGCCCATTCCCGATCCATGAGAACAGACACATATGGCAGCGTGTTGCATATCGTGAAATAAGTTACATGTGTGTGCTTGCCATCATAAACCGATGATTTGGTAGGTGCCTGCTCACCAGAGCTCTGCATGGTTACAGAATGCCTCTAGCGTTCTATTTTCTATGTGCAAGATGTGTGTGCTCAGCACAGGGAAACTTTATAAACCATACGGAAAATAAAACCTGTGGTTGTTGCGAGAGCACATGCGATGTGTAAGTGAACAAAATGTGTTCACCTGAGTCTCAGAAAGCGAGCAGGCCCGCAGATCCGGGCTGGCTGAGCAGGAACACGGGGCTTTCCTGCCCTGCGTGGCTCTGCCGCCGCTGCGGGAGGGGAAGGGCTTTGGCTTTGGCACTGCTGGGCCCTGCGGGGCAGGAACTCTGCACAACAGGGGAATTGAAAGGGCTGGGATTGTATACAGGGGTATGTCCAAATGCAGATAAATAACACACCAAGGGCTATTTCAGTGAGGTGGGGATGGAAGAACTACTGCCCTGTGCTGACCAGGATTTTATCCACAGTGACCCAGACCCTTCAGCTCCAGCAGAGCCAGGTGTGGGGTGCGCTGGCTGCAGACCACCACAGCTGCTGGCAGCGATGCACCACCTTGCCCACAGCAGCACCTCCAGGTCTGATCTTACACCTGATTTAAGCCTGGGCTTGAAAGTGCGGAGTTAAATCCCTGCACTGCCTCTACCTCTTACACCGAGTTCACCGTGAGCCTAATGATTGTGGCAGCGCGCATGGAGGAGGAAAAGTTTGTGAGGGGGACTTGGGAAACCCCTTTGTGAGGACCTTCACCACGTCATGGCTGTGGACACACAGAGGAGCTGCCTGCACCCAAAGTACAGCCCGAGGTAAGTGCACATGGCCCCAAATTTGGTACCTACTCTGAAAATGGTTAGAGTTAGATTATGCAAAGGGGTTCATAAAGTTCGATTTATGGTAAACATAATCATTTAAAGGTTAACAAAATCCTTGCTCAGTAATGAGGAAGGCTGTTGCCCACATAAAAAGGTTCCCAGGAGCGAGCTAGTGCTGGGGTTTAACTGCAGCCAGACACAGCAGCCTGCCCGAAGTGGGCACAGGACAGAGGTGATGCAGGTGCCCTTACCCAGGACGGGGACCTGCTCCCCTCTCATCCTCTGCTAGAAAAACTCACCCGTGCTGTGCAAAGACAGAACTGGCTCTTATCAGGGGCTCTGATGCTGCTGAAGGGCCACCTTGCCAACTTTGTCAGCAAAAGATGCAACATATGCTCTCTTTTGAAAATTGCACATAAAAACCCTTTAGATGGCGAAGAGTTAAACTTCCCTGAAATCTGAATCATGTGCAAAGTATCCGAATTTGGTTATAAATCCTGTTTAAGTTTCAAAGCACAGCGTTATTGGAGGTAGCAATAGTAACATCAAACAGCCTTGATAAGATCAACAAATTACTAAGTATAATTGTTTGTGCTGGGGTGTGTGCAAGGAGATAAATAGCTCATAAATTAAACACCAGTGCCTGAGGGCGAGTCATTTATGGATTCAGAGCTGTCCTGATGCTCACAAGCAAAAAGTAATTTTCTCTTAGTTCAGTAATTATGCAATTCAAAATCTAAGATCAGCAATCAATGCTAGGTGCACTTGCAAAGGTGGAAGGTACTTCAGCTATTGGAGTTTTCCATACATTGATTAACAAGAAAAGTCTGCTTGTCCCTGTAGTGGGGAATATTCTGACCGAGGTACAATTCTTCAATAAGATAATGAAGACTTGCATAAAAAAAGGGATTAAAAATAGACTAAGTGTCAATTTTTACTGATATAAATTGGCAGCACTCTCTTGGCTTCAGTAGAGTAGTACTAGTTTATGCTAGCAGAAAATCTGGCCCGAATTATTGAAGAAAATCAGCAACCCCCCTGTGATAACTGCTGTTAGTCATCCGGCCCAGTGCCTGTTCCTGAGAGGCACCCGGCACCTCGCTGGCTGTGCTGCAGCTCACGTGTTCTCACGCGGGGTCGTTGGGGCCCCTTCCTGACTTATCTGTAAGACCCTGTGAGGATCTTGGTCTAATCAGGGTTTTCCTAAGGAATGAGAATAGTAATGTAATCTGTTAGTGTAACAATATCATCTTGGTATGCTTTATTTACTGATGTTTTACCAGCCATTAAATATTTTTCTGCCAAATTCAGATGAAGATCACACTGAGAAACTGTATTTTTTGGAAATGCAGTGTACATCTCACAGCTGCTCAACAACAGTCACTGCTGGTTCAGGAGACAACTTGATGTGTTACCTACAACCCTCCTGACCACTTGGATCTCAAATAGCCTTTACCCCGTCTGTCTGTGGAGTGCCATGATGGGGGAAGAGCAGTGAGAATCCTGGAGAAGGATGGGAAGTCTTTAAACTTTCCCACACAGATAGCCTGCATCCCTTGACTCTGGGCTCCACCCTAATGGACCAAATGTTTGGAACCGTCTGGCAAGGCAAACAGGTACACCATGAAATCAGCAAGGATAAAGACTAATCAAAATTTAAAATTATTTTTGAAGTCCCTTTTCACTTGTCATGTTAGGATTAAAAAGTTTCTACAAAGACATTTTACTTCCTGACTGGCAGCCAAACCCTGATGTCTCCTTTGCTCATCGGGCTTCAGTCAAATCCTCAGAGTGGCAGCATCCAACTCGTGGTCCCCGCAGGTTATGGTGCTGGTGCATTCAAGGGCTGCCCCGAGTCTGGGCTCGTGCTTGAGCAGCACGGTGGTGTGACCTTGCTGCACAGGGCTGTCCCACACAAACCGCAGGAAGGGCTTTTCCCTGGAGGAGGAGTGTCCTTATCTCCACTGCTGCCAACCACAGCTCCCACCCCCTCCTCCTGTGGATGGGGAGCACATAGAGGGCAAGGCCGAGCTGTGAGGACACTTCTGACATGGAAAGGAGCTGGAAGCCTGTGCAAGGCACAAATAGGGTTTTCAAGCTCCTACCAAGGGATGGCTGCTGTTTAAGTCCAACTGTTGACATATTTATATTTTGCATAAATAACAGTGGGATCCTGCCCTTAATGTTTGTGGAGCCTTTCACAGAGCAAAGACTTTGACTGTCAGCTCTTCCCTGGGATGAGTTCCCTTACTCATCAAGAGGAATAATGGTGCATTAGTTTTTGTCCAAAGATATACAGGAGAGATGGAAACACAGCTGGTGTAAAATTACATGTGTGACGTATGTCTGCCCCATTAAGCGACGCCTTCTTCTCATGCCACCTCCATCCCTTCGCACCAGCCTGGCTTTTGAAGGCTTGCCTGAGCTCTCCGCAATTCCTGCCAACCCAGTGGTATGGTCACCTGGCGCTCAGGAACGTGTCACCAGGTGTGAGGACACATCTCCTGTTGCAGGCTGCCTTCTACGTGCTGTGTTGCAGGTAAACCCTTCGCCTTGGGGAGGCTCGTGTCTAAAGCCAGCGTGTTGGTTTGAGACACACTTGTGGAAAGTGTTGGAGGTCAGCCCTGGCCTCACTGGCAGATGCCATTCTGGGAATGGCAGAGAAATGTTTAATTTATATTTACTATTTAGGAAAATAGCTGTAAGTGTGCTCTTTTATTCCAAAATAAAAATGCGTTAATGACTGGAGTGTTTAGCGCATTGGGGATGTCATTGTTTTCAATTACGTGCTATTCTGATGGGAGAGCACAGATTCTTAGGCTGAATGGAGATTTGTGCTGCAGCTATTTGTGCCTTTTAAAACATTTTCTTTACTACTTTAAGAGAAAACTGTAAAATGGCAATAATGACATATTATTACAAGTAAATTACACTGTAAAATAGCATTAATATTGCGGTTGAAACCTAGAATTTGAAATAAGATGGAAATATTCATTTGCACACAGCTTTTGTTCTTATCAAAAGCGATTTGGATTAGGAATGAGATTTACTTAGCGGCTGCACTCGTAGGCGAGCTAATGCTCAGTCACCTGGTTGTGGCACAGGCTGTCAAGCTCATCTGTCACGAGCCACCACTGGAGCCTTGGGCAAAGCCCAGCACCTCGGGGGTGGCACAGAGCACCACGTGTCCCAGGGGAAGCAGAGGTGCTGGGAACACAGCTCGGGAGGAGCCAGTGTGTGAAGCAATGCCTTGGGCTGGGTCCCTGGTGAGCGGGCTGGCCGGCCGGTGCTCCGGTCGAAGGGGAGGTGGCCTCCGTTTTCTCTCCATGACAGAGGTGGATCTGTACTGCAGCACGTGAAACCCACTCTTCTCCCATCTAATGAAGAAAGACTAATAGGAATTAGAAATTAATAAACCCAAAGTGCGTGCAGGATAGTAATCAGGGACCTGGTGCTTAGGGAGGGCACTGAACAATTTAATATTCCATTTCATAAAAACAGTCCCTTGAATTTGATGAGCCTGTTCTTAAAGGTCAAGGTTTTTTGGTCTTATTTTTTCCCTTCTTCCACTCATGCATGGAAAACAGTCAAACCCTTGAAGGGTCACTTTGTACAGAGAAATTTTGCACCGGTAAGGTCTGCAGGAGAGCACCTTCAGAGGGTTGCATAGACAGGATGGGGTATCAAACTGCACTTAAGACATATTCTTCTTCTGGGCTGTGTTGGCATTAAAGAGTAAGGAAGAAAACAAACTGTTTTATCTTCATTCAATGTAACCCCTTTAGTATACTGATCTGATGGTAGACCTGCATTTCCAAAGGCCTGTTTGCCTCTTGCATATCCTGCACCAATGTTTGCTCACCTCTGTCACCTTTCAAGTAGGACACGTTGTTATATATTTAATTGGGACCCATGAACTCCCTGTGTCAATGGGCTCTACATCCTTCTGTCCCCCCATGCTTCATCCCCAAACAGAACAGAGCTCCCTTTCCTCGCATCTTAGGCGAGGGGAGCCAGCTCGGTGATCTGCCCACCAAGGCATGGCAGTGGCCATTTGATGGCCATGGGACAAAAGGGGAAATCCCAGGAATCCAAACACCTTTTTGTCACGACTTTTATTAATTTGTATTCCTATCAGCATGAAAAAAGAGATTAATAAATATGGAATTGATCCTTTGAGCAACTTCCATTCGATATTATGCTTCTAGCACTTCTCTCTGCCAAACTGAGCAATGCAAGGGAGGCACAAAACCTCTGTGGAATAAGGCAGAGTCACCAATATCTCTGTAATGCTTCTTTGCAGCAGTGATATAGCTCTGTTTTCTGTCTTTGCAGTAATTTTACTGTGGCACAGAGAAAATGAACTGCCAGTCGCTGAATCTGATCTTGTGACCCCCCCACAGGGGTTTTGGGCCACGGATGGTGTCTGTGGGAAACAGAGGTGGCAGGGAGACCAGAAAGCACTGCTGGGAGGTGCTGCCATCCTGGCTCTGAAAGGTAAGCTCCAGCAAACTTCTCTCTCCACTGGGTTAATGGGGCTGCAGGGAGGTCCATGCTGTGGCTGCCAGACTGCTCCTGGTCCTGCAAGCAGCCTGTTTACTCCTGCCCTCCTGATACACAGGGTGAGCTGGGATTAAACCAGTGTATCCTTGTTGGAAACACTCTTATTCAGTAATTCTCAGAGTGTAAGAATGTGTTTGGCAAAGGATGGAGAAGCACCTCGACCAGCAACCTCTTGTTGCTGCTTCCCAGTCCCCAGTGCAATGTCTGGAGAGGAGCTGCGAGAACAGACGTGCCTGCAGAGGAAGCAATCCCCAGGGCTGCCTACAGCAACCTGAGGCAGCCCCTGCCAGGGCTCGGGGAGCTTGCAGGGGGCTGCTGCCGCAATGGCTCTGCCTCCCTCCCCTGCTTCTGGCACCAGCTGTTTTAAACCTGGTAGTAAATATCCTGCATGCTCCTGGAGGCATGGGCCTAATGGCAATGGATTAGCAAAACTAAGAGATGTTCAGCCCTGTGTGTGCTTTGCTGCTGGGCCACGGTTTCTGCAAGATCCAGTGTGTTTCTGACGGACAAATGAGTTATTTTGGCAAACTGCGGTTTTATAATGTTATTCTGTTCTTCCATGAAGAATAACGTGAGGTGTCATATAAGACAGCCCCATAAAATGTGTTTATTTCCTAAGTGAGCTCCTGGAGAGGTTTGGATGGGCATTGGCATTGCAGCCATTCTGAGATGGGTACATTGTCTCTGAAATTAGTAGGCCAGTTTTCAAAGGCAATGGAGGTCTATTTGCATGACTGTTGTATTTTAATGCTACGGTAAATTGTATCTTAGGAATTATTTGTGTATTATTTCTAGCAATCAGTAAAAATTTGTATATTTTTATTTCATTTGATGTCTCTATCTGGGAGGAAATAACTTTAAAAGCATTAGAAATAAAGATGTGCTGTATCCCTGACAGTCAAGGTGGGCACCTTTGAAATAAGAGAGCTGATTCCTTTTGGGGGCCCAAAGACTAGCCCGTGAGCCCAAAGGCATTTGGTGCCTGAGCCTTGCTGGGGATCTGGCTGAGGACCCCAGCACCTGGCAACCGTGTTTGTTCCCTTTGGTGTCCCCACCGAGCACCCACACCTGAAAAATATCCATCTCTTTTCTCATTTCCATATGTGATCTATGGAGCAGAAATATGCATCTGTCACACTACTGGTTCCGCGTGTCCCCTTCGGATGTAGCAGGTGACAGCTAGGAATCAGTCTGGGAATGTGGGGTGCAAGAATAGATGTCCTTCATTTGACACTATTGAAAAAAAACCCAAAACAAACCAAAACAAACCTCAGCTGGTTAATCATGTTTTGAAAATGTCTCTAAGAAGCATTTTAAAGCACTTTGTCTAAGTTGCCTCATTATAACAATGAGTAAATAAGCAGAAATAAGCACAGGAGGTCCTGAGATAGGAGAGAGAAAATGTTGTCTAGGTCTTCCATGCTAACAGAAGAGTTTTTATGCTTCATATCTGAAATAATAACTAAAAAAGAAGGCAATGTCTCAGGCCAGTTCTTGTTATGGTTTGACAGCAAATGCAACTCTAATCATCATAATCCCATCGTGTTCAGTGAAGCTATTCTGTGCCTAGAGTTACAGATGCACCTAAGTCTGCCTAGAGACAAATGCATTTTTATAAGCAAATTAAGGCTATTCATGCTCTAAATCTTGGTTATCCTGGTTAGTTAAATTGGGGACCAAGGAAGCTTTTCTGGGTGAGAATTAGAAGAGACTTTTGTATCTTCATTATCTAAATGTAACAAATTTGATATTTACCAGTGCTCAAATGATGGATGGGTACGTGGGAAACACAGTGAATTATTAAAATGTTTGTGACATATTCTTGCATATTTAAAGATTTATGGATTTTGTTCATTGGCTGGGTTTATGAACCTGCAATACTGACTGTGCATTTGTGCTTTCAGTTCTTCCTAAATCCATGGCAACTTTTCTGAAAAGTTTTAACTACAACATGTCAATGCACTATAAAGGCAAGGTTTATTTTGTATATACCCTCTCTACCTGAGGTCCATGGTTAGACTCTGCATTAGAGCTTCTGGTTCTCATGTGCTCAGTTTGTGCTTTTGATCATGCCACTCTTTGCACAAAGCTGAGAGAATTTCTGCTTCATAAAGAGGAAAATACAGACACGGTTTGATGTCTATAGAAATGCATGTTTGCTCTTATTTTTGAGGCAGGAGAACTTAGGGTTTAACATCTCTACAGTTCTTCCTAGGTCTCTGTGCAATCAAAGTTTCCAAGGAGGACTTAATGGGGAAGAGAAATCATCTGGTTGTGGTGATGATGGTGTACTTGATACATTTTTCTTTAAAGGTTGTACACTTATAAAAATAGTAAGTAACCTAGTCTACTCACAACTGCTTCATCTTTAAGTTCATGCAAGTTTAGGGAGCTGTAAGTGACTAAAGGGATGAGTTGCTTAAGATTCACTGAGTGATACTGCAAATACAAGGACTGAAATACCAAAGGAGTAAAGGATATATAGACCTTTGCCCATTACATCAAGAAAATGAAAAAGTTAGGAAGGGGGAGGGGGGATTCCTGTGCTACATTTTTCAAGTCCTACTCCAAAAGGGGTAACCAGCCCATTAGTATAGGTGCCAGGAAGCTCGCTTTTGTGACATCTCGCCAAACACACCTACTTTCACTGGACCATAGAAAGATCAATCCTGTCTGAAAACCACCCATTACCTAAGACACCTAATTTATATTAGAAGCTCACTAAAAGGCACTGTCTGGCCCCCAACCTTCACTTCCAATGATAAAGAGGATGTTTTACGCCGTATGTGACACTTAATCAAAACCGATATTCTTTAACAAACCCTTAACCTCTAGCACACAGGAGTCATCTGAGGCCAAGGGACAAGACACAGATCCAGCTCAGGGTGGCATATCCTTTGATTAAGATGATACAGATTTCCCATTTTTATCAGGGTTATGGATTCTGGATATATCCCTTTTTGATTTGTCAGCATTAAATTTCAGTAGAGGTTCAAGCCAAAGAGAGACCAAGACTAGTTCTGTCTTCAACTGCGCATTAGGAGATAATTTCTCTGAATCCTCTGCAGTAATGATCCTCAGATCTTCTGATCTTTCTGTAAGCAAGTTTTTCTGGGAACCTGGATTTAAACTATGGCACAAGCCTTGCTTGCATCTGGGTCCTTTCTTAAGGAGGAGTATCTAAATACACTTATTCTGTGAGCCCTGAAATGGACCTTTTTTTTCCTTTCTTCAGGTCTTTTTCAAAGAAGCAAACCTTCAAGTGAGTTCTTTCACCCTCCCTTGGATTTCTGGGGCAGGAGGTTTTACTTACGGAGTATACAGTACTTTAGACGAGAATTGCAAACTTCAGGGGGTTAAACCATTTTCACTGCCTGCAGTACATTGGAATCTCAGTATAGTCGACTTCACTCCTGGATGAATTGTGCCCCCACCTCACTTTTTTTAGGTAACCCCTTGTTCTAGCATTTGTATGTGGCTGATTTGGGCATGGGGAAATCTCTCGAATTCCTCAACACAGGGGAAAGTTGGGCTGTTTTCCTTCTTTTTAGTCATTTAAGTTAGAAGTCTAGGCATTAGTAGGAGCATTGTCCTCTAGAAATTATTTCTAGTTGTTATTTTTCGAAAATAACATGCTGTTTGACTATTAGTGTGTAAAGATGATCTTGGAAAGGGTTTTGGTTTTCAGTTGTATATTTTTAAAACACTGAAACTGCACATCTGTTCTGTGAGGCTCTCTGGCTGGCTGGAGAACGGCTGATACAGGCTCACTTCTGCCAAGTGCGTGACATCCTTGTTCAGCACCCAGAAATGTTTCTTATTTAGACTATTTTCATTTTTATGATCTTTACTAATATATTTATAAGAAAAGCTCTTTTTGTGAGGAACTGCCTTTCTTCTACTTTTCCAGGGAGCCAGGAAGCCCCTCTCCCCTTGTGGAGAAGCCCAGATCATCTACAAATTTCTCTAGCAAAAAAAGGAGGACAAAATTTTTGTATGACTTTGGGATGCCAAGAAAAAGAGACAAGCAGGAAGCATTGGTTCTCAAACTTTCTGGCTTTTTTTTTCTTTTTTCCCTTAACATTGTAAAGGAGCTAGGGGCAATGTATATAGGCTACTTCTAAGAGAGAACTTCAGTCTTAGAGAGAGAACTGTAATCATGTTAAATTATCTTTAAAGGCAACTTCTGTTTAGTAAATGCAAAGCTGAAAGCAAAAGTCTGGAGGACTGGTTCTAGTTTACAGCATACCACATACATCAAAGTTCAGCCTTTTATTCTCCTGTACCTTGGGTTTTGAAACTTCATTAATAAACAGAAGCATAATCAAGGAGAGAGACTCGCATCTCAGCTGCCACTCCCAGTTTCTTACCCATCTTGACTTCTTAATCAGAAAATTAATTGGGCCTTGAAATCTTATTTTTTCTTAAATCTCTTTAGATTTAATCAGAGTGTTCTGCTGGAAGCAATCTTTCACTTAAAATTTCATAGCAACGTAGCTAGAGAAACCATGTTATTTCCTGCATCAAATACATCAAAGTTGTGTGTGTCAGGTTTTTTTAACTAAGTACGTCCCATGCTTCAGTTTTGGCCTCTTTGCTCTAAGGAAAGTGTGTGTTTTATTTCTTATTTCTACTGGGGGGTGAATCTGCTCTACTGCAATGCGGTCTAAAATTAATAAATTCCCAGGGAAGGAGAAGCAGCCCCCTCCTCCTGTGCAACGTGCTTGGATGGGAGCTGACAGCAGTGGCAGTGATGCTTTCTTCAACCAACACCTTCTCTGTGGTACGAAGGAGAGCCTCTTTGTACTGTCATCTAATCAAAAGGCAGACTCTGCTGTGAACGGGTGCTACCACCGATAGTTACTGACACTTTCCGAACGTGAGTGCTTTACTGGAGAAAGGAATAGGTAGCTTGTGAGGAGCCTGGGTTGGGCCTGGTTTTACCCGAGATGGAGAGATGTACAATCACATGGCAAAGCCGAGCGGGTTTGAGATTGTGTCTCACTGCTGTTCCTTGCAGGAGGATTGAGTCTGCCCTATCCCTAACTCAGGCATTTGGTTTACTGCTCGTTATGTCCCAGCCAATATTTTCATTCTCTAACAAGATGGTAGTGTGGTTAACGTTTCCAGATTTAAAGCTTGCTGTGGTACAGATTTGGCTCCAGAGTTCCCTGGAGGAAGGTGCCCCTCGGGCAGCGGAGGAGGGCTGCATTGAAGTGTTTAACAGCTCGCTCAGGTTGACTTTCCATATGGGGTCAGTTAAAAGCTGTGCAGTCCCATGGCAAAGTGCCAGGTTTGTGTTTCATTTTAAATTGAAGAAGCTTTTTAAAGAGGCGTATGAATGCTGAGGAAAGGTTTTCTTTTTTAGCTTTGTTTTAAACCCAAGATTTGGCCCCAGTGTTAAAGGTGTTGCCCTGTGAGGAGGGAAATCTTGCTTGGCTGCACAGGTACAAATCCCATTTCCCACCCCTGCCCGATCTGTGGCTTCAGGCTCCCTCTGCTGACCCTTGACTTGGGGGGGCCCAGGGGGCTCCTCAGGGCCAGGGGTTCCTCTGAGGCTTTGTTAAACCTGACTTCAGCCCAGCTGAGGATACACAGGCGTGTCAAGGGTCCTGGGATGCAGCTCACCCCACCGGCACACCAGGCACGGGCATCCTCACCCAGACAAGAGTCACCCAAAATTACCCTCCTGTCCATTTATCCCCTGGCTGAGGTTCCCAAGGGCTGCTGACTCTGGGATGTGGCACACCACTGTGCTGGGTCACCCACTTCGTCCCAACCTTCTTTATCCTGTGGCTGAAAGCAAGCGCTGGGTACCGCGGCTGGAAGTCGCCCCTTGCTCTGTGAATGGGGGGCTGCTGTGAGGACAGGCCGTTGGACTCGAGTCCCCTTTCTCTGCTCTTGCCCCTGACAGGAGCCGGCAGCAACTGCCTTTCTGTTCTCTGAAGCTCCCCTCCTTGCCTGCACAAATTCTGGAATATGCAGATCCCTGCATGTGCCCTCTGCTTTGCAAGGCACAAATTAGGAAATGAGTAAAACACCACCTGTCTGTTCCAGTGATCACAATAGTGTCCACAAGGCATGGACATTTGTCCGTGTTCACAAACATTAAAAAAAACCCCTTTTTCATATTTGCCCAGGACGCAAGCTGGAGCTCATTACAGCTGCATGCTCTATGGGAGCTTTAAAAGTGGTGAGTACAAGATACCTGGTAAAACTTTAACAACATATAATTATATCTGAGTTGCCTATTTTCTGAAAAATATATTGAATTATTTGCCAGTTTTGGCCCTGGGATTAGGTTGTAATACAGAATGCTGAGAGTTTTGAGAAAAATCAGCAGTGAAAATACAAACCAGCTTGACATGGACTAATAGGAAAAAAAACAAAACAGAAAAGTAAAAAAAAAGGCTATCTTAAATGCGGGTGGCAGGCCACCAGCAGTATTTAGAAATTAAGTCCTAAATCTGATTTGTGGACTAGCAGCAGCTTGTGCTAAGGGGCTGTGGGGGGGCGAGGGGCAGCTGGGGGTCCCTGTGGGGTCCTGGCTCTCTGCCAGCTCTGCAGGTGCCACCATAGGGCCCAGTCTGCTGGCACCAACTCTGCCTGCTTCGCCCCAGCCTCCCGATGGATTGCACGAGTGCGGAGACAAATAAGAAAACCGATGACACCGCTGTGGAAGGATTCAGACATCTGTTGATGCCCACCTTGGCCACGCAGCTACAGCCCTGCTTTCGAAGGAGCTGAGGCCCTGCTCTGCTGGCCGTACCTCCCTCCCTCCATCCCTCCCTCCACCGCTCGCAGGCACACAGGTCCCACAGGCTCCCGCGCGTTTGAGGAGGATGAGGATCTTAAGTCTTGGAAAAAGACCAGGAGAACAATTTAGAGCAGCCCTGAAACACATCATGAGCTCATCTATGGCTGATTGATGTGAGCACTGAGAAGAAAGCGAACTCGTTCCATGGGAGACGCAGGCTACAGCAGGTACGAGGCTGTGGAAGGTGTGAGCAGTGCAGTGCCTGAGGAGGGACTGTGCTGCTGAGGGCCCTGCACACCTGTGTGCCATCAGGCCTTGGCTGCAATGTCCCCTGAATCTCCACCACACATTTCCTTTCACTTCCATGGCTAATTGGCATTTTTTACCCATTTTTGCATGTGGAGTGTGTTAGTACAGGCTAGGGTTGTTATCAAATTAATTAGGAGCTCCCTCCAATTATTCCTGCTGTGCCTGACGGGCTCTCCGTGCTCCCCCTGACAGGCTGATTGGCTACTATGAACTCTCTGGCTTTAAATGACTGCGTGGTGCCACGGGCTCATTAATGTGCTGCCTCACCATGCCCCTGCCCCGTCACCTCCCCATCACCTCCCCGGCAGTGCCTGGCCCGGTTTGCCTCCCTGGTGCCAGCGAAGTGCCTGGGACCTAGCAAGCCCTGGAGCCCCATGGGGTTTGGATGTTGCCCCGAGAGGTGAGAGCTGCTGCCCTGGCTTGGTGCCGGGGAGCTTGGGGATGGCACAGGTCTCCAGGATGGTCCCACACCCTGGCAGGGCAGGGGCAGTTGAGCAGCATGGCTTTAGCTTTTAGCAGGGGCAGTTTGGCAGCGTGGCTTTTTGTGATGGGAGGGGATGGCAGGGGACGAGCAGAGTGGAGAGGTTTATCCCAGCACCAGCATTGTCACCAGCGTGGGCGAAGGGGCAGTGCCTGGTGTCAGGAACAGCCAGCTGAGGCTCTCAGGCAGGGGAGAGGGATTTATATACTGGATCTTGCAACATACAAAAGCAGCTAAAGCCAATCAGAGTGTGGAGATTTGCTTAATTGAGAAATAAGCACATGGTTGTGGGTCAGTGACTACACAGCTGATTGGCTGGGGCTATTTTATTTTGGAATAATTTATAGCTGTTAAATGGATTTGGAAAAGCCTTAATAGTGGTTATTAAACTATTGACTTAGCCTGACGTGTTCAGTGTAGTAATCGGTGTTTGTGTTTGTCGCCGTGATGAGGCTGCCGGGGCCGGGAAAGGTGCCGGAGCGCTGCCAGCCCCAGGCAGGGAGCTGTGGGGCCACGGGGCCGGGTGGGCTGCGCTCCCCCTGCGAGCCGGGCAGGGCGGCAGCACCACGCTTCGGGCTTCAGCTGGGTCACAAGCAATGCTTTGCTTCCCCACAGTTACAAGTTCATTATGTGCATCTCCATCATCATCTACTGAACTTAATGTAGTGTCAAAAACCCCTCTTGTACAAAGAGTGGGTTTCTTGCGCCTGTGCAGAAGCAGACTCATTTTGAACTCACCTTTGCAGTAACTTCAAGCGCAGTGCTTGTCGAGTGGCCTCTGGCCAGCAGCTCATTTATACCACAGTGCAGGGTATGTTAGCTAAGGACTAGAGAGCTTGTGTTTGACAATGCTTAGAAGAAATCCCTGCAAATTAACTAAATAACTCATCATGTCTGCTGTCCACAGGTGATTTACAGAGCAATTCTTATTTTCTTTTTATTGTTTTCTTTTGCATGATGGTTAAAAAGGCAGTGGACCAACACTTCAATGAGAAACCCCCTTTTTTTTTGCTTAGTTTAACCCCTAAAATGTGCACAGTTCTACATGTTGGTCTTGCCTGACATGCCACTCTGTGGACTGGCAGCTCTGTGTTTAGTACAGAGGCTTTGCTAGGAGGAGTGGAGGATACTGGACGTTTTACAAAGCACTTGTTTCTCACAAGTGTCAGTTGATGACTGAACTCCAGTAGACATTAACTAGGAAGAAGGAATGCTAAACAGGCAGAGTAAAAACAAAATAAATAAATAAATAATGCATTTTCCCCTTTAGACTTTCACTCCTCCTCTCGGTCAATATTATTGTTTCATTAGTTGCCCACTTAGCCAGAATCCCTTCTGGGTGAGCCAGGACCTATACTTCCACAGGAAAACAAACAAATAAACAAACCATCATGCAGAACCTCTCATCTATCTCTCCTAGTTTTCAAAGAGAAAAAAATCAAGAGTCCTTTAAAATGTGAGAAAAGGGCAGGGGGAGGTCAGAGGCTGGCCTGCTGCCTTTGGAGTCACCTCTGAGGGCTGCTGCGCTGCAGCCAAGGGCTGCAATGTTCGTATTCCCCATCCTCTCGTAAGATTGCCACTTTGGAAACGCACCTTCAGTGTGGACAACTCACTGGACTAAAAGGGGATTTTTAGGTTGCAGTGGAGATGAAAAAACCCACCTATTTGGTACCAATTATAGAACTGGTGTGAAGTCTGTTGCCAGCAGTATTGGTGTGAAGTGCCTGTGTACAGCCATGTTTCCAGCTTCAGCAAACCCTGACCAGCAATGGGAAACTCCCCGTTGTGGCCCATTTACAGCTGAGACTCCTACACCAGCCCAGGCTGCCAGGCATGCTCGTTGGCATGCCAGCAATCACATTATTGCTTTCCCAGCCATTTCACAGGTCAGATCAAAAGAGTCCTTTTCTGGCAGTGTTCCCAAGTTTTCGTGTGTGCTAAGCAATGCAAACCCAAGTAACAGCAGCGACGAAGCCCCCCATGTCCCAGTCCGGCTCGTGCACCCAAGCAGTTGTGTCTTGATGTGTCCTGGTAATGCAGGAGGGTGCCTCCAGCCTGCAGCCAGGTAAGAGCTGGGCACTGCCTGCAGTAGCTTCCGCAACATCAACATCTCTAGGGCTGCAAAAAAGTGGGGAAAAGGTGTTTTGTGAGTCAGCAGAGAACATCATGGGCATTTCCTCAGCCTGAGTCCCCTCTTCTCTTGGTCATCTCCCAGTAGCTTGGATAAGAACTGAAACTGTGGGCTTTGGGAATAGTCCAAATAAAACTTTGGTTTTATTTATTGTTTTCTTTAATATACCTGGATGTTTTTTCTTCCTTATGCCTTTTTACCAATGCTTGTTAGTATTTCTATTTTAAAAAGACCATGCTCTCATCTAAACTGTGCTACAATTGTTTTTAAGTCTTTAAGTTGAGAGATATTTCTATATTTTATGTATATAATGTATATACATACACAAATACATCCTATAGCTACATAGACACTACTGCAAGTGGAAGTTGCTGCTTTTTACACATACTTAGCTATTCAATAGTAAAGAACAACATGACAGTTTTCTATCACAGAATGAAAAGCACACACAAATTCAGGGGCTCCTTGTATTTCAGAACTGTGTATTTACCTCCAAGTACCCTGTGAAGTATCCTGTGTGATGTCACTAATCTAGATAGTTTACGTAAGACTGTGGAAATTCAATTCCAGAAATGAACCTTCGCATCTCTAGGAACAGCTGGAGAGGCTCGGGTCTACTCATCCTGCTCAGAATGGACATGAGGAATTTGGATTAGATACAGATGGAGTGGGGATTTCGTTAATGACAGAAAGAGAGGCAAACATGTTGAGGCATAACAGCCTGAATACAAATGCATAATATCCGTGCATATATTTCTGACTTTAAACTATGAACACCATAAATACGCTATCATACAAGAGGTAAAGCATATGCAAACATAACAATATCCCATTACCTCTCCAGAAAAAAGAATTTTCATAACTCATTCATACCCCATTGAATAAATGCTAAGATTCACTGCTGGCTGTTAATTATCCTCTACAAAGACCTGGTTATTGTGTTCAATCTTAGTAAAGGCGCAGTTGTTATTGTAGTGTACATAGAGAGAACGGTACCTGAGGGAGCAGGGAGGAAATATGCTTGTGCAGAATATTAACAAGGAGAGCTCTATTGCACAGAAGGGATTCATAGGGTGGGATTTTGATATGTGCTTCAGGAAATTAAGCTTTTTCAAGACAAAAACCTTGCTGTGACTCTCTGAATACATGATATCGCTCAGTATTTGAAAGATGCCAGCCACTTAAAAATTGCTTGCTGTTATTAAAAGGAATTTCTAAGACTACTTTAACTGAACAAGTAGAAGGGAGGAACTGGTCTGTTGTTTCCCTGAAGGTTATGACCCCATAATCATATCAAGGTAGGTGCATGCAAGAGCTTGCAAGGCCCACTCATCCTGCTGGGGTTTTTCAAGAGCACCTGGAGGCCACTGGCCAAAAGCAGCAGCCTGCTTCCCCCACACCAGTGCAGTGGAGGAACTGGGACCTTACACGGGAGATTTCCCTGCATGTGCCAGTACAACAGCAGCGTAGGAGAGACCCAGCTGGAATTGCCCTCTGGGCTGGGTGCAATGCCAAGGCCACTGAGACTCACCAGACTTCAGAAAAAGGACTGAATGAAGGTGACTTATTCCAAGGAGCCTTGTATTTTCTGCGCTGAATTGTTGGGAACGCTGCGGTTCTGTTACATTTCAGCAGGTCCAGGAAAGATCTGCTGAGGGTGTTATTTTAATGGGTGAGTTCTTTCCTACATGCCCTTTGCTATCTGAATGTCAGGCAGGAGGAGGCAAAGCCTTGTGATATTTGGGTTGCTAAAGTCATTGCTTCTAGTATGAAGTGTGTTGGTGGCTCTAGGCTCATGTGGGAGGACTGGCCTTGCTCAGAGGCAGCATGGTGGCTGCAAGGAAGGCTGCCTCTCTCCCTATTTCTTTTTCTCATTTCTGTTCTATACCCTCTTCTCCTTGGTTGCACAGGGACAAGTCTAGAGCTCACACAGTTGTGCTGCTTGTTCCAAATGTGCATGTTGAAAGGAGAGAACAAAGCATGTAGCTTTGGGTGGAAATACTGAGAACAACAAGAAAACAGAAAAAAACAAAACTGAAGAAGAGAGAAGTAAAACTTCTATGAATACCAAGCATAGCTAGGGATGAAGAGAACAGAAAGAGGGTATCATAGGTCAGGAAAGTGAAGCAAGAACTTTGGGGTGGGGTATAAGAAACCATGAGACACCACAGGTTGTTCCACTGTTGGTCTGGCTTACCAGATGCTGGCTATGGCACAGGCCTGTTGAGCTGCCCATCCCTGCAAGGCCGGTTGGGTATGACTCTGGTAGTCCCACCATTGCCAGCTTGACTGAGCTGGGTGCTTTCTTTTGCTGTCCCTAGTGGCTAATCCAGTATAGCAGTTAAGAAAGCAACACCAGAAGCTATAGTTCACTTAGAAGGTATTTGGCTCCTTGACTGGTATTGAAAAGGAAGGACCTGTGTAGGCTTCCTCCAGAATCCCAAACTCGGTCTGACTGTAACAGTGAACACTGATTTTTATCTTCCTCTCAGTTGCGTTCAGCATTAAATCCTGTCTGACCTTTGAGAGACATTGGGGTTTTTTTGCACCACTGTAGTTGAGAAGATTAGTATCAGTTCATGCTCAGAGACTTCCAACTTATAGCAACTAGAAACAGTTCATTAGTAAGAGTTTAGATAGTGCAGTAGGTTCATTTGTTCACTTCTTTTAAGTTCTTTAAGAACAAGCTGAGTGATGCCCACTGCCAGGAGCTGGAGAGCGTCTCCTGTGGTGAACCCACTTGGTTTAAACCTGATGGTTGCTGCTCATATGTGAACACACAGGATCCCAGTGCATTTCCACTATTCACAGCTTGGGAAATATTGCAAGACCATTTGTCCGTAAATCTTGTTACCAGAATTAATTTTTGCATTTTGGCACACCTCTGGGTTAGAAGGGAAGAGTGTAAATATTTGGGGGGTTTTAATCGTGTTACTACAAACTGTGTAGTATTCTAATATCTGCTTGCAAAGTTCATGTTTATTTGGGAGCAATTCATAAGTATCACATCTGTACAACAATGTTTAATATTAAAACATCTTGAGAGGATTTTAAAGATTTTTTTTTCCTCTGTTGATTTTTGTGATGAGTCAGAAAATAGTTTTGATGCTCCTTTTGCCTCTGATTTTCCTGACCCCCAGCTGTTGTCCTGCAGCCGAAACAGACGCACACCACACCTCCTGGGGTCTCACTGGCAGCACGAGGGGAAAACAGCCCTCAGCGAAATTCCATGGGAGGCATGCTGTGCTCCATGTGTAAAGCTGGAGGATCAAAGATGTAAACTACAAGTATGTGGGGTTTTTCTTCAGTTCCTGCAGGGGGGTAAGACTTGCTGTAACTAGATTTACCTTCTAGGAAAGCAGTGTCAGTGGGGAAGAACGCTGGGTCTTCCTGCTTCCTCAATGTCTGGATTGTATTTATCAGCCTTATAATAAAAGGATACAAACGTGAATATGCAAAACGTTGAAAGGCAGAGGTGATCAGCTGGCCAGTGTCTGAGGAGCATGTTTGTATTTGTGCCTTAGAAGGGCAAGCATGATAGCATTCAGGTGCTGAGGCAGAGTGGCAGAGCGGGCAGACCGTCAGGGCTCCAACCCAGGGAGTGGTGAGTGTTTGCTTTTCCTCCTCCCCTCCATTTACTACCTTCATTCAACGAAGCAGCATAACCACCTAGCACTGCAGCATTTGAGGGCTGTTTTGTAACAGACACGCACACCCCAGAGTGCAGGCTTTTCTGGTATATGCATTGCATCTTGTTACTATGACTGTCCTAACCTATTTCTAAGTGTGCTGCTCCCAGTGAGCAGCTGCCATTTTCTTAGGGCTCAATTCATACCACGATTAGACATTACGTAGCAGATGAACAGCCCATTTGCTTGTGTAGCCCTCAGTTTTGGCCTGAACAGTGGCCTATAGATGGTTAGTCTTTACACAGCAGGGAAAGAAACACCAAGGCAAATGTTCTCTGCAAGTCAGAAAGCTGCTGAGATGAGCTGGGCTTCTGAATGTTCAAGCAAATGTGCATCAAAATACAGAATACCTTATCTCAGCAGTATTTGTGATCTTGCTTTTCACTTCTTGTCTTGCAACTGTAGAGTGTATTTGCTCAAGGGCTGCAGTTCCCTGGTCGATGTTGTGCTTTAATGTGATTCAGGGCAGCACTGCTGGGAAGGAGCAAAGGAGCTCAGCTGGGACTGCCAGCTCTGAAGGGTTTGGGCCCCCATAGTGAAGCCTGGATCAGTCCAAAGCACCTGTCTCTTCTCCTGTAGAAGGCTGTGCACAACTGGAAGAAGAGCTAGAAAAAGGAGGAGCTGTATCCCTACATAAAGAGGAGGGAAGGGTATCGAGGGCACACCTGGAAAGAGAAATCTGAGCAGAGCTGGTACACAAGGTAGGTGACCACAGCTTTGGGCACCTGGTACACAGCTGGTTTGTGTGGCGTAACAGAGCTCACTCGAGACTTCAGCATGGAAGCAAATGCCTGGGGAAAATAAACGTGTGTCAAATGGACAGGTGATGGATGGCGTGAGTAATGTCACAAGATATGTGAGAAAAACATGGAGATGAGATCAGACACAGGGGAAGCAGACCAGAGACTGGGTAGAAGTGGAAAAGAAACAAGGGAGGGAGAGTCGTCTCTCATTTTTTGACAGTTTTTGGAACTAAGACAACTATCCAGTGTAAGCACTGAATCAGAAATGTTTTTTCTTCTTTCTGTGAAATAAACTAGAATGTTTTTTAGATCAAGAACTACCATTAAAATGTGAGCCTGCTTCCTGCAATGGAAAAAGAAAACTTACAGCAAGAAGGGGGTTAAAAAGTAGCAGGAGGAAGGACTTCATCCTTCTCCTACTCATCCATAACCCTTTCCTGACGGAAGAACATGTCACATTAACCAGGCAAATTGGTTTTTTATACCATGATTTCATTTTGTATTGGGTCGTCAAACAAAAAAACAAGTGTGCTGCTCTGGGGTCTTTCTGGGCTTTCTTAGGCGAGTGTGTGTGCCTAAGGCACGCTCCACTGCCTCACCCTGTCCTGCACTGCTCGGCGTTGCCAGAGCAGCCAGAGAGCAACAGGGCAGAAAGGCAAGGGGCCGAGGGGGAGCTGGGGGCCTGTGTCTGGAACCCTGGTGGGAGCAGAGCTGGTAATGCTATTTTCTACATGACAGAGGCAAAATAATGGCATAGACCATTTCTGTGATGGCCAGACAGCTTGACAGTGAGAGCAGCAACTGTGAGTGAGTCTGGACAAGGGAATGTTACATTTTTGTTTTGGTTACTTTTAATATCTTCCTGTTATTAGCAATCATCCTGCTGAATGCCCCTTCCGACATGCCCCCAGGCTGCTGGGAGGCAGGCATGCCAGCGCGCACCTCCGTGCCCCTGGGGAGCCTGGCTGTATCTCATACGCATACCTGGGTGAAGGTGTGCATGGCCACCAGGTCAGGCTATGGTGGGGGCATTCTGACTGAATCGTGTCTCGTATATGGCAAGGATTATCATTGTATTTTTCAGCTTTGCTTTTTCCAACAGTTTTAGATACCTCATGTGGGGAAAGTAGTATATTTTAAAGAACATATTCTATATTTGGTAATGATTTGAGGCATGTGTCTGAAGGAGAAAGGTTTTTCAAGCAGCATGCTGCTGGCTCAAAGGTTCCTCAACAAATTCTGCCGGGCTCTACCTCTGAGCCGTGCTACCCTCTCACCAGCTTGACCCTTGAGGGATCAATTCGGGAACTGCTTGAGACTCTGCATGATATTCTTCAATGGTCCCTTTCTTCTCTGGAAGAAAGATACAGGGAAATGTCAGAGAGAATTAACAACTTAGATGGGCAGGTGGCAAGGCTTGAAAAGCATACAGAGATGATTGAGAGAGGAGCACTGTCCCACAAGGAAACAGTTACTAATACTGCACAGGTGGACTTGGAAAAATTGGGTTTGTTTGGGTTTTTTTTAAAGTACAGCAAAACCTTAAAGAGAAAAATAGTGGAAAGCCAAATCTAACTACTGTCCAGCCAGTATCTTGGCAATAGTGCTAATGACAAAATGTTGCGAATGGCTTGTATTAACATCCAGGCTGAAAACCTCGAGGTGGCTGTAACACCCAGGGGCTGTAATGATACACTTCCTACGCACAAGTGTGCGTGAAACAGTCCAAACCAGAGAGCGTGGGCCAGGCAGCTGCAGGCTCTGTGTGGGCTTTGCAGGATTCCACGCTCGGACACTGAAGTGCCCAAGAGGACATGAAGCTGTTGAATTCAGAGCTGCTCCCACCATTAATGCCCTGAGTTGTTTCCCTCCTGCACACCTACAGGTGGGTGGTGCAGGCAGAACCTGGGCTGGTGCTGCCTGGGAGCTGGGTCTGTAGCTGGCCTGTAGCTGCTTCCCAGGACGTTAACTGATGCTGTGTGGCAGCAATTTGCAAATTGTGAAGGCATGTGTATCTGGAAAATTTACTACAGGAAGGAAAAACATTTTCCAAGGAACAGAATGGAGCAGTAGCCAAATAATTCGGCTCTTACTCAAAACAGAGCATAAGGAAGAATGTTGTTCCATTTTTCTTCCTTGAGGTGGAAAGATGGTGAAAGGGAGGATGGGTTGGGATCCAAAAAATAGGAGCTTAGTTCTTGGTTCTGCCATGACCTCTGGCAAGGCTCTTGATACTCCTGCACATCTCATTCATGTCTGTGAAATGAGGATAATCTCTTCCATGATCAACAAAGACTTTATGAGGAGAACATCCTCAAAAGACTGAGTCTTCAGACAGGGAGGTAGAGCAGTATTGGAGGGAGTTCTCCAATTTCTATAATGAGCACTGCTGAATTAGATAAGCAACAAGCCAGGATTTCAAACAGTTCTGGAGTTGAACAGTGTTGGTATCCAACAAAGAGTAAATGTTTTATATCGTGAGATAAGGATATTTTGTTTCTCACAATGTCAACAAGAAAATATTTGTCTTTGTAGATTAGCTGCAGTAATGAAAATACTTCACATAGTCGCTAGTTGGGAGTTCTCAGATTCTGTTAATACATCCCAAACGGTTTGGTACAGACTGGGACAGGGAATTGAATTAAATATGAGGTACTGGGTAGATTGAGGCCTTTTCACTCAGGATACAGCAGCTTATGTTCTCTGTGAAGTCTCTTCTCTGCTTATAATTGTCACACTGATGACCTGCGTACCAAATGTGGTCAAGCTGCAGACAAACCGATGAGGAAATGGGAGAAGCAGCATTAGCTCACTGTTGTGTTGGCTGCCACTTGTTTTTGATGTGCAAGTGGCTGCCTCTCTGATCCTGCAGAAAATCATTAACAGACTTTAATCCCTACTGATTTCTATGTGGCAAAAGTAGTATCTAACTCACACTTTCCACAGAAGCCAAATTGGGGCTCTTTATGCTGCTTTCTCAAATAACTTTCTTCTCCCCATGGAAGGCTCAGAGGCAGATTACAGTTCCACAGATCATTCACAAACACCTAAAATTGTGTTGTTGTGGGTTTTTTTGTTTTTTTTTTTCTGTGACCTCAGAAACCTGCTTCCCAGCCTTCCTCCTTCATTGCCTAAAAATCATGGGAATAAGGAAACGTTTTCTGACTACAGCCCTTCCAGTTAAGAGCATTACCATGAACTACAGAACTGTGAGGGTCTGCATCCCAGAAACTCTGAAATCAAGCACATGTTTAGCTTCTAGTCCGTGCAGAGTTGTACTGTCCTGGGGTCTTAACTCTTTAGGGAATAGTAAATAAGAATAAGGCAGCTTTCCCCCTCTGGCCTAGAATTAACTTGCAGATTTAACTGACCTGTTTTATTGCAGAAGTTTATGTTGAATTGTCCTACTACAGAAATTGTCATTCATCCAGGAAATAAAATGGCTCAAATGACTGTCACATAAAAAAAAGTAAGTATGCCAATTTTCTAAGGTTTTATGATACTGTTCCCTTATACTGTTAAAATGAGTGTCAATTTGTTAAATATTTACTTATTCAACAAACATGCTGTTCTAACTTTCTATAACATTAAGTAATGAATGACAGAGCACAAAAAGAAGGCTGCTTGTCTAATTTGTTTTAGATTACTGTAGGAAAAACAGGGACTGGCAGGTTGTCATGGTTTAACTGAAAAGTAAAATTACTAAAACAGAATTAGTTCTGTCCTGGCTCAAATCAGGACACAGGCATATTGTGCTAAATAGAATAGGTATTTATTTTTCCATAAAATCGCAAAATGTAGCTAGCTTAGAAGACTGTAACTTGATTTTATTGCTCTAAGCCTTGCAGATTCCTATTGCTGTGCCAGGTCATTATTATTCTCTTAGCAACAAAAGATTAAAAAAAAATAAAAAGTTCATTAAAAATATCTCAGGCTAACCTCACACATGTGCAGCAGCAAAAACAATAATAACAATGCCACACACATCCCTTTGTCATTCTGTGACAAGAGTGGGCACTTGTTTTTCTTGGAGTTAATTTTTTTGGGAAGCAGAGGGGAACTTAGCTGCTGAGGGGAATTTACCTGCTGAATTCTTTCATTATCTCTCCTTCGTGTGGTATGAGGGACTCTGAATCAGAGCACTGCTAGACATGGCTCCGGGTACCCAAGGCAGCCTAGGTGCATTGATTGCCTCAGCACCTACAAGCAAGATTGCTGAGCTTAAGAGCCAAGTTTCCTTGCTATAAAACATGAGGAAGAATAAAAAGTTCCTGGATATATTTTTAGAGACATGAACCTGCCTAGGAAAGGAGGGTCTGAAGCGTACAGTGCAGAAAAGAGGTATAGATGAAAGATATCTGAGTTACTGTGACTAGGACATAAAAAGGCAGGCAGTCATCCAGAGGGGATTGCGAATGTTGGAGTACCAGAGTTTGTCCCCAGATAGGTGACTGATAGGTGATGAAGTAAATAAACCTTGTCAAACGTGTCCCAGCTATGAATGGGGAGGAAATGTGACTGAGACAAGCACTGTAGTGGGTAAGTGTTGTGAAGATGGTGTGTTTATTGGTACATCATGCAGCATGTGGTTTGGATCCTCTCTTTCAGTTTTCCTTTGGCATCCAAGTGAGATGCCAAAGACACATGGCACCGGTGTGCATCTCCCACAGACCAGCAGAGCTGAGGGCCCCGCACTGCACCGGCAAGGGACAACAGTGTCGAGAAGCCTAACTTAATCCTTCCTCCAGCTGCATCTTCTGCATGGATACCACACCTCTATTACAGAAAAATCAGGAAAGTCGATAGGCCTAAGATGTGTCTCACCAAACTTCTGAGAATGGTTAGACCCTTGGACATCAGTGATGTGACAGGTTAGAAAGTGGGATGAAAGGCTTTTTAACAGCACTGGCTCTTGTTAACTTAAACAAGATCAAAGTCCTGGCTGCCAGGGCATGAAGTTTTTCTCCAGTCTCCAGGATTCAAGAACTTGAAGATGCTGTTTTCTCTTTGTCTAGCAAGTTCATGTGGATCACTGGTCACTCTGGTGAGAATACCCCCTGGGATCTTTGAGAACACATTCCCATCCTTCCTTCCATCTTGGGTTTCACCTCATCAGTTTTGAGAAATCTGTATGAAAAAAACCCCACACCAACCTTTTCTTTCCCAGAGTCAAAGGGCAAAAATTGAATACGTCATATTCAGAGCTGGACAGCAATTGGAATAGAAATTCAGCACAAACCAGCAGTCCCATGAGCTACGGATCTGATGGGGCTTGCTTTCCCTTGGACGATCTCTTGGTTGGATTCTTCTAGGCCTGTAGCTGGAAGACTCTGACTGCAGCTTTTCCTGTGAGTGAGTATTCCTAACATCTTTGCAGCTTTCTTGGCATTTAATAACGGTTTAACTCAAGCTGCAGTGGGTCTCTCTTCTTTTACTTAGCAGCCTGTTTTCATGCTATGTATAGGAATGTAACATTTTTAGCCTTTTATTGCTCTGTCAGATGTGGTTAAAATTGGCTACTGTTTGTTCTTGTTCCCTCTCTTCCTCTTGAACAACGTGCAAGTATGTACATGCACGTATGTGTGCACACATGCGCGTGTACACAGAGATTTACTATGCATATGAAGAGATAATGATCTCAAAACCTTTTTAATTTATGCAGGAATCCAAGCTAGGAAAAAAAAGTACTGTAATGCTTTTTCTTTGAGAGATGAAAAGGAGCATGAACTGATTTTTTGGTTGTTTGTTTTTTTTTTCTATGCAGAGACAGAATATTCAGTTACCACTCTGTTTAAACATAACACACTGTTGAAAATCTGCCACTACTACAGTAAAGTAAAAGCTGTAGTGGGATTCTTGTCTTGGACCTGCATACTTGTGCTTATGCACAGCACGCACGCTTTGCCTTCAGTGCCTGAGTGGTCCTGCTGAGGCTGGAGGAATGCGTAGGGAACGTGGTCTTGCCGTCGAGATCCTGTCTCCATTATATCTTTTGGAGTTTTGCCATGGAAAGGAAGGCATTTTACCCTTCATTGGTAAGTAATTAAGATGATAGTGGAGTTTCTGAGTTTCCCAACTTCGTGAAAGCAAACTAGTAGCAATGATCCACTTCAATAATTCAGATATTAATTGACACAAGAGAGAGAAACAATACATTAAAAAATAATTAACTTTTGTTAATTAATTTTTAGAAATAGGAAGGACACCTGCAGCAAGTGCAGACGTTTGCAAGTGTCATTAGATTGGGAAGGTTGTGCAGTAATTCTGAAATTAAAACAGGTCAAAAGGACCAAGAGTGATCAGTAGTGTGGTCTGAGTAGCGTGAACTATGTGCTTGCTAGTGAGCTGCAAAAGAGGTGATGAAGATGTGCATTTTTTAAAGATGTCTATAGAAGACAGAGGTTAATTAGCAGCTAAAAAAAGTCTATTAGTGTTTATGTCAGCACCATCAGTGTGTTAATTATTGTCATTTTTAAGCCTCAAATGTGCCTCTCTCACTTTTAAACTGAAATGGATTGATGATTCTTTTACTGAGGCATTTCTTAGCTGAACTGTAATTAGTGTACTTTTCCCCCCGAAACCAGTTTTTTCTATGACCAGCACTAGAATTTCAAATACCAGCTTTCTTGACCTTGGTATTTGTGATGCAATTCCACCACTTGTCTGTGGTATTGCAGGAAGGCAAGGTGAACGTATCTGTTACCATGGTCTCGTCTAAATTTTAAATTTTGGATTTCCTGCAACGTAGACACAGAAAAATGTGAAATGAACCCTAGAACCTTCCACTTCCTCTTTCAAAGTTCATATGTAGAATGGCACAAACCTAATTTGTTCCGTTGCTCTTAATGCTTATGTCTACTTTAATGAAATTATGCTTGTAGGAAAAACTACAAAGGCTTTATATGCCACCATGGACATGCCAGAACTCTTCAACCACTGGGGTTCCTCACAGGGGAGGGAGAGTGATCAGGCACCTTGGAGGCATCCAAGCCAGTCAGTCTAGAGATGACATGGGCTATGTGCAGTCCCCCAGTGCCAGCTAAAACAAAATGCTGAGAACCACTGCAAGGTAAGGTTGTTCCTACATCAGACACTTCCCAGGAAAGGTTCTCCCACCATTCATGGCCCCCAGCCCTCTTCTGGAAATCACTGTCCATAACTCCTTTTTCAAAGACCCTGTCAAGGATTGTTTTGGGGTTTTTTAAGAAACAAAAAAACCCTCCCACACCTAAAGATATGTGAGAGCTAAGAGCTGTTATCCAGGTTTATGAATCTCCTTTATATACGAAAATGGACACTCACTTGATCCTTCACTATTCAAAACACCTTAACCCTGTGGCCTTTAGGCTGCTGAAATTTGGGCTGCTCACCAACACCTTGAGACTTGCCAGCAAGAGCAGGGGATGTGGTTTGGACTGTAGCCACAGACTTCCTTCTCCCAGAGGGAGCCACAGAGTCTTGCTCACTCTTGCTTCAGGAATGGGAATTCAGACTCAGATTCTAAAAAAATGTGTCACTTCATCCCTCTAAAAATACTTCCTTTCAGAGTACATAACTCCTGCTATTAAGTTTTCAATTTTTCAGTAAACATATGTGCATGGATGTATATAATTTGCCAGTCTCTTTCATTTCCACGATGGCCTACTTTTCTATCGGTACTATTAAAAGTAAAATGCCAAACTGGGAGAAAGACAGAATTAACGCTAGGCAAAGAAGTACAGAACAAGACACATTTTCTTTCTTTCACGTGAGTTTATGTATGTATCTGTTTATTCCCATTCCAATTTTGTGATGGGCTATGGAGAAGGATCCTTAGATGCCATATTACAGATTCTGCAAGTCATGGACTTCTTCCTCGGAACAATTTCTCTAACCTTACCTAAAGGATCTATGATTTTTTTCCCAATTATTTCTATAATTAAAGCGTATCTGTTGTGATGACCTTGAAGGGTAGGAATAAAGTATAAACAAACAGGATAATGATGGGGCCCAAAGGCAGGAACTTTCAGGAAGCTTCAAAAAAGAGGAATGTATTTCTCATTTAAGTGAGGTGCAATGAAGAGTAGTCTACAGTGGTTTACCTGTCATAAGGCAAGTTTTCAGCTACCTATCTGCTTTTTTCTGACACCTCTCTGCAAACTGGAGACAGACTAGGTAATTTCTTTTCTCTTTGTAAGAATCAAATTTTGTTAATGCAAAAAGTTCTTACTCAGATGGAACAAGCTGTCAATTGAGTAAAAACCACCCAATTTTTACAGAGAAGATACGATTAATGTACTCTTTATTTATTTGTGTACACAATTGAAACCAAGACAATACAAGTAATGGAAAAAAAAAACAAACCCTTGTGCAAGTACATTGAAATTCTTCTCCTGTCTTAGTCACATACTTTAACACAAGAAAGAAAAAACAGCAGAATTAGTTTTCTCTAACATGTCATTAAGGACAGAGCCTGTTTACCAGTCAAATAATAGATGTCCCCATGGAATTTTACAGTTTGCAAAATATACAAAAATGTATCACCCAGGGAGCATTGCAGCTGTAATAAATGAGGATTAATTTCTGACTAAAAGGGAACATGACTTATTTTATTCTAATTGCTTAAAAAAATTCATAAATACAATGATTAGACTAGAAACAATGTTCCAGAGGACTGTCCACACATACTGTCATGTGTAGAGCCCAAGCAGACTTTCTGTTGGCCCCATTCCTTGAAGATCTGTCATCTGTGCTGGTGAAGAGTCACAGCCTTTAGATTTGTGCACAGACCGGGTTGTCAGGCCACTTATTCACAGGTTTTTCCTCTTTCTGTGGCTAGGTTGCCTATCTCAGACCTCCAGCCAAGAAAGTCTGGAGCTGGTGTGTTCCTGCTGTGGATGCTGTGCTGTCCATTAGTTTGCTAGGCCTTTATTTATCCCCTTGTTACAGCTTCCACTAGATGTGAGCAGATCAGTGGAATCAAGTATTTCCCCTGCTAACAGCTGGATCCAGGTACCAGATTTCTCTTTGATGTTTCTTTAATGGAGTTGTTTCAGGCAGAAACTAGTATTTTTAGAATTGCTTTCCCATTTAAAACAGAAAAATTGCTCTTCTAAAATACAATTTAACCATTAATAAATATTATTTGTCTTCCATATGGTTACACTTGGATACCGTCACACCCGTGTAGCGGACTATACCAATGCCTTGATATTTCAGATGTTCTCGTACTATTTGTGCTCCTCTAGAGGCTAGAAATCCCAGGCTACTGACAGGCACTTTACACAGACATAGCCAAAAGCAAGTTCCTGTGCAGGCTAGCAAGCTTGACTCCCTGAATTAATCTACTTGCTGTGCTGAGGGGAGTCCTACCTCTCTTCATCTGCTCCCACCCGTCGAGCCCTCTACCTCACTGTGTCTAGTCTGACTCAATTTAGCATGCCATGTGGGGAGCAGCAATTTTTCAGGGTTTGTTTTCTGGCAGTTGTGTAAGTTGATTAAATTATGATGAGTTCAATGAGCTATTAGGTTGGCTCAGCTTCTTCTGGTCAAACCACACCTACTGCTCGAGCCTGCTTCCGCCTTGCAAAATTTGTGCTCTTGTAGCCACTCATCTTGGACTAGGGAGGTGCTTTTTGAGGGTTGATGACACCATGCCAGCCAACACCTTTCTCTGACCGCTGCTGCTTCCTTGCTGATTTTACACCAGGCAAGGACTCATTTCTCTGTTGATTTCTAAAGAGTTGAACTCAAGTCATGCATCTATCTCCAGCTGCTACATAAAGATCTCTCAATATTCTAAAGCAAATGGGCCCATACGTGATGCAGAAATTAAGAGTGTGATGTCTAGGACTAGTAGCTAGATTCTTTTTCCCATTTGTTAAGAACTAAACTAATTGTAAAGGAAGGCCAAAATTCAGAATGAAGTTGAATTCTGGTCAGTTTAGTAGGTCTGGTTCAGAACCTTGTAATTATCTTGGTTTTTGTTGTGCCACGTAAATGTTTGGCACTTAGAAACCAAAACATATGTCCAGATTCTACTGAAATTTTAAACAGATGACTAAAGTAAAAGAAGGTACCTCAAATTCAAAAAGGATACCTCCTCTGAATTGTTGGGGTTTGTGTCCTAGTTACTTTTTCAGGCATAAGATTTACAGATAATTCTGCTTGCTGAGTAGAGGCTGCATTCTAAGGTAGCTTGTTGAACTGAATCCCTACTAATTATTCCATGTTGTTTTAAACCCAGCCTTTCCAACTCCAACCCGAGTCTGAGTTTTCCCAGTGGTACAGAAGACACCATGGCGGAACGTGTTCCTGCCCATCTTGTCCAATTGCATTCTTGGCTTCAGCAGGGCAAAACCACCACTTTTACAGAGGAATGGAGTAACACGGATGTGAAAATGGAACCCGACCACATACCAACGACCCTCAAATAATACGTTCCTTTAAATAAATGTAGAGTCACCAATAGAAGGGACTACTAAAGACAGATGTAATATGTCATAACTCCAAAGTTTCAAAGGAGTATACAGACAGAAATGACATTTCCAAGTACAGCCAGCACTGTACTGGATAGTAATTGTGTTAGCTGCTGCACTTCCTTCTGAACCCGTACAGAACCAATATCCTCACCGAGCCTGAGCTCCAAGACTTAAACCAATGAGACGTAAGTTACAGTGCCCAAATACAGCATTGAGCTAACAACCGAACTACAGGGTAGATGTTAGTTTTAGTGTTCTTTCCAACTTGCATCTTATTTGTTCTTTTAAAACCTTCCCTGAAGTTTCATCAGAAGCTAGTAGGCATCACTTCCTCTCCTGAACTCTACTGAACTCTACTTACTGCAAAGGCTGCATCTCAGTTCTGAAGTGGCTGCATTTTGGTATCTGGTGGGAGTATTCTCACTATGCATGGACCAGTGTTGCTTTCTCTGTAGCCATACAGCTCAAATTACAACACACCGTTTTCAGCAAATGGATTGAGAATTATCCCAGGACCTTCAGTTTCCCATAAGCAGCCTAGAAGCAGGAGGCAAGGGCTTAAAGAGGCGAGGCTCTTCAATAATAAACTGGTCATGGTTAGTTTACTCAGATCACATACTGATACAGTACATCTGGTGGGTAATCTCAAGAAAGAGGAAACAATGGCTCCTCTAATTGGGCATGGTGCTCAATCTCTGTGGAGATATTGGCACAGCGCTAACTCAGCAGGAAGATCCAGAACTTCCATCCAGTACAGATACAATGATCTCCCTGATACATCCAGGATTTTTCTGGTGAATGTCTTGATGCTAGGATATTGATAAGCAAAAAGTAATGTCTTTTCTAATTTCCTTTTTTCCTTGTTTTTTTTTTTTTTTTTTTCCTTGGCTTCTCATGTGTTCTTAATCTCTACTGGGAAGTGGTAAATAAGCACACCTTATTTTTATTACCAATAAGTTTCTATTTAACATTTCTAAGTTTCTTTTTTACACCTCTTTGTCATAATAGCATACCCTTTTGCAACTTTGTTATTTTAATCGTATATTTTTTAAAATAGTCTATTAATATTCTATTATGTTTCACTTCTTTTTTATCTGAATTTAGTATTACCACCACAATGCCCCCCTAATTTTAGGCACTTGATTGAAAAAGTTGGTCCTCAACTAGCGTTGTGAAGCTTATTTACATCCGGGTTTTATAGCACTGAAGAACTCTTTAATATATAAAAGCAATCCCATTATTGATATTTCACATCCTTCTGTCCTAAAACATTGCAGGTATGTCCCAAGTATGCAATCAGATCCATACATGTAAACTACTCTATCGACAGCATCTCACTGAAGCCACAGAGCTCTTAACATCCATCCAACCGTAGAAGAAAGACAAACTTTCATATTTAGTTTAAGTCCTAGACAACATAATTTTCCTAAAGCAAAACTCCATTGATGATGTCTGGCAATACCCTGCTCCTTAGCAAGGGCCAGTTTTTTACCATCATTCCCACCTTCACAGCATATGAACAAGAATTATTTATCTCACACATCAACCCTTAAATGAACCACTTCCTAGGTGGTTCAGATTGCAGATTTTATACTGGTTGTAAAGACTTTTTTCTTTTAGGTATTACAGTAGTTTTGTGGATCATGTAATCTTGCACCTTCATTTTTCTCCTTTTGCTTATGTACATATACTGACTCATTTTTAAAGGTTGTGTCTTTAAGCTTTTCCTGGTTAAAAATGATTTCTAACATCATATTATGTCCGAATAAATGCCACTTCTGTTCCTAGTTACAAGTTTTGTTTCTCAGAGTGTTCTGTTATTAAAATAAAAAATATGAATTGCAAAAAAAGCTTCCTCTCCTTTATGGCTATGCTATTTAACTTGCCAACAACTGATACTGAAGTAGAAATCACAAGAGACTATGTAAGCAAATACAGACATTTTAAAAGTTTTTGTGTTGGGGGGGTTTTTTTGGTTGTTTGTTTTCTTTTTACTACCCTGGTAAAAATTAATTGTGGCAAACAGCTTTGGGATTAATTTATAACTTACTATTAAAAGTCACCTGAAGGCACTCTCAACATACCGGCAAAAGTAAATGGGCTTAAAATAAGACTACACTTCACACAGTAAGAGCAATCTTCCACTCACAGGAAAGATTCTGCAGTCTTCCTCTGTAACTTCCTGATACTAAATTCACATCTTCTCAGTGCCTTTTTTCCTGGTTGGCAATAGTTTCTAGGCTAAGCTTGGGCAGTTGCTACAAGGTCACAGTGCTGGACTGATTAAAAAGCACTGTTTATTCTCTGCTCTGAAAGGCTGTTGAAAATTCTGACCGTATTTCTGGTTTCCAGTTACTAACGTCTCCAAGGGTTTATCTGGCTAGCCTGTGACTCCGAATTCTCCGCACAACCACAGACATAAGAGGCTATGCTCCTAGGTAATTCTCAGTGATAATTACGTTAAAGATAGTAACGGGAAAGTAGGCTTGAGTTCTCCAGTCTAATGTGTCTCAGGCTCATTCACAGGCTCCCTGAACACCCCCTGAAAGGTGACCAAGAACTCATTCACAGGCTCCCTGAACACCCCATGAAAGGTGACCAAGAACTCATTCACCAGGGGAGCCTTCAAGCTAAGGGTGAACACCACCCCCAGCCTACGCACAGCCCTGTCACCCTGCACGTGAGGACAGGCCAAGCTGAAGCTGTTCCCCTGTACAGGAACCCTTCAGGAGCTACATGGTGCAACAGCCACGCAGGCCCCACCAACAATCATCTCTGTATCATCGCATACTTATATAATGCCTTAAACGTGTTTCCTGCCTTAGTTCAGCAACCCGAGCGCTCCGAGTTCCCTTTGTGTTGCATAACGTGAGGGACAGAGCCGCAGGCCGATGTCACCCGCCCCCCCCCGGCGGGACGGCTCTCGCTGCGGGCACAGGTGCGGGGTGGGCCCCGCTCGGCGCCCCG
>VZRW01009312.1:0-48918 GCA_013398125.1 Aegotheles bennettii | reverse complement strand
CTGTTTCCCTCGGCAAATGGCGGGGCCAGACTCTTCCCAGTGCCCAGTGACAGGACAAGGGGCAACGGGCATAATGTGGAACACAGGAGTTTCCATCTAAACATGAGGAAAATCTTCTTTACCTTGAGGGTGACAGAGCACTGGGATAGGCTGCCCAGCGAGGCGGTGGAGTCTCCTTCTCTGGAGACATTCAGAACCCGCCTGGGTGCCAGCCTGTGCCACCGGCTCTGGGAGAGCCTGGGCGGTTGGACTGGGTGATCTCCAGAGGCCCCTTCCAACCCCCACCACTCCGTGATTCTGTGGGATTTAGAAAACATTTCAAGTCCTCCTCTTTAAAGAGGTGGTGTAACACCTGACAAGGTCTGGTGGAGCGTGGTGGCTGCTCATAACCCCGAGCTCTGCTCAGAGTTGGTGGGTACCTGGGGTTTGTTTGGTTTTGTTGTTTTCCTCCGTGTACCCAGTGGCTGCTGTTACGAGTCAGTACATTTTGGAGAGCATGTGTTGCCATCTCAGTTTAACAGGGAAAAAGGTCTAGAAGGGCCTTCAGGACATGAGTCTATTGCCTTGCTTTTGTTCCCTCCATGCCAGACACATTATTTGTTATGTTTAATTTGTTTCTGTGATGGAAACTACCTTCACAAGCAATCGAGTCCTTACCCTGCTCCCAGCCTGCTTCTCTGGCCGCCTCCAGCCTGCCACCCTGGCTCTGCTCCCTGCTCCTCAGGGACATGGGGAAGGAGTCTGAACCAGGCACGAGCAGAGACAAAGGAAAGAACAGGCAGGGAAAATCTAAAGAAAAATACAGTCTGGAAGAATGAGGCTTTTTGCTTCTCTTGCTGTGGGGAGGTGTCACCACCCCGCTGTGTCCTGGCAGCAGCAGGGAGCTGTGGCCGGCAGTGGAGGGCAGTCACCCAGGCTGGCCAGTCGTGCTGCCCCACCAGCCCGTCCCTGCTGGCCCTGCCATGGGCAGAAGCAGGTGTGTTTTGTTGGATGTCTCTGCCAGCCAGAGCTGGCTCAGGTGAGGTGCTTTGGTGACATTGAAGTAAGAGGATCATTCCATGTTGGAATTTTTGAATCCAGTTTATAAGGAATGATGCAGTAGTAGTGTTGGTTTGCATCTCAGCAGCTATTTAATCTGGTCAAAGAGAAGAAGCAGAGAACTTGTATAACATGATTTATGATGTCTTCAGTGTTTTAGCACTAATTTCAGCTGTATGTATTATAAAAATTAGAGGTGGTATCTCTGCAGCCTTCAGAGTGACTTTTGGCCAAAGATGTATCATAGTAAACTAATGTTCCAAATGCCTTTTTGACTGCATCTGAGACTAGATGGAGCAGATGCTTTCTCAAAGTGTTCTTCTTCAAGAACTGGGAAATTAGCCCTGTCTTACAGATACACTCCTAGTGCATTAAAACTGACAAATGCAGCATAGCCATTCTAAACTAATTTGTCTTAAGTGGGCATCTGATGACTCAATTTATCTGAACTTAGTAATTTGGATGTGGCTCAGCTGCTGTGTTGAAAGGATATCATCTGGATGCATCTTCTGTGTCTTGCCCTCAGCCCTGGTCTGGGACTGTACGAAAGAGGGCTGAGCTAACTCAAATAAGCTCCTGTTTGATAGAGACAAAGAGTGCACATGGGGTCAATTACTGCACATTGCCTGTTCCCTGGTGGTAACCATGAATCTAAACCAGAGGTCTGCAGAGAAAGCAGTATTCCTTTAGGAGAGTGTCTTTCAAAAGAAATAGCCATCAATGTTGCTAAATCAAGTAAGTACCTCTCAACCACTCTACTTTTGCTTAAATCCATCCTTTAAAAAAGGGATTTGCCAGAGCTAGCAAATTGCCACACTGTTTAGAGTATATTGATTCTTAAAATTAATAAAATGTGGCATTGAATACTACATTATCACTTCCAGTTCTCTTTGACCAATGTGTTTTTTACTAAGCAAGAAATCTGCAGATAAAGATTTCTAGGTCCATTTTTATATTTGACAGTATTTAAGAGATTGCCCAATTACACAAATATTTTTGGACATAAATTTCATAGCAGCCTGGCACACCAGCCTTCTCCCACTGGCTTCCAGTGGGGAGCTCTACATGTGGCTTCTCAATGTTCTTCTCCATGGGAGACCCAAGTGACCTGTCTGTAAGATGTCAGTTTCCACCCAGAGAGTTGCCGAAGCCATTTGTCGTTAGCAGTACAAAAAGTCATTTTCTGAAGCGTGTCACAGAGACACCTGCAGTATGTTCTCTAAACAAACACTGTCATGCTGTCTATTGTTAAAGAGACGTAGCCTGCATTGATGAAGTTTTAGTCATATTTTAAGAAGAAAGCACCAATTCTTTGGCTAAAAGACTGTTTTTACAAACACGAAGACAATTAATACTTTCCTGCATGTTATTATTGATTTTACATCTATTAGTTTCCCTCACCCCTTATTTAAGGAGATGACTGGCTGATTAAATCACTCCCCCTCATCTCACCTCATTAGACCTGTCCTGCTGGCCTTCAGCTTCGGATATTTTTGGACATCCAGGAGGGAATTTCCGGACCTCTCCAGGCTAATGTTATTTTTGGTGATCTGGGCTATAATTAGGCTTTCCAGCAGACTTGCTGAGAGATCTGACTTGAGCCAGTAAGAGCTAGGCTATTGGCAGGGCCAAATAAGAGTTTACAGGTCATGGCTGTGGGGTGAGGAGGCTTCAGTCTTCCCTGTGTCTGGTAGCGTTGCTGGAAGGCAGGAGTAGAATGGAGACGTGTAGGACACCTAGCAGAGGTGGACTGGGCAAATATCCCCGTGTTGTCGTTTACCCCTTGGCTGGGCTTAGAGCATAGCAGGCTTGCATCTAGGCTGAGGTTTTTTAGGTTCTTCAGTCTCCTGAGGCTAAGTGAGGTGAAAGGTGGTGGTTAAGTGAGATGAAATGACAGCTTTTAGGTAGCTGGGAGCAAAGCTAGGTCTGGGCTTGCAGACACACATCTACTCGGGAGCAGTAGCTGCGGAGAGCTCTTTGGGGTAGCTTTAGTCTTGGGGCCTGAAGGGCTTGTGAGCCCAGGGCTGGATGGCAAGGTGGCTTTCACTCCTGCTGTGACAGCGATCCTCAGGGCTTCTCCCAACGGCATATGGGCTGGCATCAGCAGGAGGTTCCCGTTACACTGCCTGGGGTTTACGCAAGGAATTAGCTCCAGCACAGCACCAGCTCCTGGCTGCTGTAGCTCTCCCTGAGAAAATGAGTATCATCATTTGCTGGAACAAAACATTTAGGAATCTCAAAATGTTTTATTGGATAGAATTATTTTCTAATTAAACTATACAAGTTTAAAATGTTGGGTCTGTGTATACATATGCCTGAATAACTGCTGCTGCCCTGAGACTGTACAGTCTTCCTGAATCTGGTCATTAAGATTTCCAAACCTTAGCTGTCCTCTCCCTATAGAGTTATATATTTTCATAGTACAAAAAATATTTTAATTAAGCCATTAAAAAAAGAAAAGCAGGAAATCTGGGTCTTCACTGGTTAGGGATGGCACACTGAGTGATGAAGGATTTTCTGTGGGAACTGCTGCCTGCTTGTCTATGGCATTTACCATGCAACTGATCTAGATCACACTGGTTCCTTCTGGCCTTCAGTCTACAAATCTCTGCAGAAACACCCCCCGCCCCGCACTCTCGCGAGCAGATGGCTAGGCAGATGAAGAGCAGAGATGTGCTACTTCACCAAGCGCCTTGGTGGTGCCAGAAAAATTTAAAAAGTGAGTTGGGGGAAGGAAAATGTGCAAGAAAAGTGCAACAGAATGGGCCGAAACTTCCCAGAGAGAAGTTCTGTGCTGGAAGGACACCCAGGATGGTGACCAGGGAGGAGCCGCAAGGTTTGTGGATTCTGACTGAAGGAAAAATAGGAAAGGATGGAAAATTTGTGACCTGAGGTGTGAAGGGCTGGGATGGTCTCTGCTGTGTTGAGCATGTTGCTCATCTCTTGCTGACGTGGGAGACATGGAGCTTGCACTGCTTCCCGTTGTTAGATGAGGGTGACAACATCAGTTGAGAGTCCCTTTAAATACTGTGGCACAAAAGACGCATGAATGTCTTAGAGAAGTGTGAATTTTGATATGTCAGGTGGGAAAATTAAAATGACAGAGAAGGCAGCTGAGAAGAGGGATGGTAGCTGGGATCACAGTGAGTTTAGCAATGTGTAGCAGAGGGGAAAGGATACTGACACGTCAGGGCAAAAGCAGAGGTGCAGAAAGTGGTTTATCAGCTGAGGCAGACGAAAGCCCTCTGTAAGTGATGTAGCTCTGGGATTTGTCATGGATTTAAGAGGATGGTGATTTATAACTGGTCCTGGGGCTCAGAGCCGCAAGAAAGATGGTGTCTTGCACAAGACACCTTCAGCACTTTAAACCAAAGTCCGTTAATAAACACTACAGTGACGGACATATTCTGCTGTTTATTGGCACGAGGAGAGAAGTGACCTTTCTGCTTGCTTTCCCTCTCCCTGGGAGCCGGGTGGGCTGCGATAACCCACTTAGCGGGTGCGTGGGCGGTGGGTGATGGCGTCAGAGTGACGAGAGGGAAGCAGCTCATGCCATATCCTTAGCACTACAGCACTCTAAAAATAAACACCGTCTCACGTCGGGAGCCTCTGGCTGTGCCTCGGCTCTTCCTCTCCCCGGCGTGTCTGTCAGAGCGGCTCTGTGGCAGCTGATGCACTGCGCTACCTCTGAAGCATCTGAGTCACTGGGGACCAGGCTGTGGGGAATCGGATGGTTTTGCACAGCAGGGGACATAGAGGAGCCGTGAAACTGTCATCAGGCCTCACTGCTGAGATTTCAGAGACTTGGGCACCCATGGCAAGCAGCGACTCTGGTTGTCAAGCTAGGAAGGGGAGATTTGGCCTCACCCCTAATCAGCACCAGCAGCAATGAACTGTAGAGTGGGTTTAATTCAATGCATCTGGCACAGGTTGGCAAAACCTTGCTGGGTGAAGGGAGCATCTTTGCTGCAGGGCTGGGGCAGGCATGCTGCTGAGCTAGCTAGGGTAGGAGGAGGTCCCAGGCAGGGCCTGACCAAGGATGGTACCAGAGGTGGTGGAAGCAGTGGAAGGTGGTTACCTCCATGGGCCATGTGGTCCCTAATGTACTCCCCACTCAATGCTCTCAATGTGTTCAAACGCAGGCAGTGGCAGCGCAGTCCCCGCTGTGCAGCTCTAACTGGCATCACACTTGAACACTTCACTGTGGGCTGTAGCAGCAGAGGGCATGACATGGGGCTTGGGAGCATCTGACACGTTCAGCTTGGGACAGGAAGGCTTATCTGGAGGGGCAACACTTCAACAGGTGACTTATTTACACATTGCAACTGCAGGATGGTTTCTGCAGTCAGAAATTTGAGAAGTGAAGGAGAACAAAACAGAAAATAAAACCCAGGAGGACAATGTTGCTGTAAGAAAAACATATGCACCATCGCTGTAAGAAAAGCACATGCACCATCGTATTCCTTTCTCCCCGGCTTTCCTTGTATTTCAACGATGGGCCCAGTGCTTCAGCCACCCACAGCACTCCAGCCGTGGCACCTATGACCTGTGAGATCCTCGTCATCCTGGCCATGGAGTTGTTGCTGACTCTTTACCCATCACCTACATTGTTCTGCTGCATCTTTTCTCCAGTCCTGAGCTGGGACCGTTCAGCCTGGAGAAGAGAAACTGAAGGGGGAATCTTATCTGTGTGTAAATACCTGCTGGGGGGGAGTAAAAAAGAACCAGGATCTCCTCAGAGTATCCAGAGAACAGACGAGAGGCAACAGGCCCAAACTGAAACACAGGAAATTACATTGAAACATAAGGAAAAGCTTTTTAATGGTGAGGGTGGTCAGGCACTGGAGCAGGTTGCCCAGAGAGATTGTGGCGGTTCTGTCCTTGGAGACATTCAAACCTGATCAGATGCAGCCCTGAGCAACCTGCTTTGGCTGACCCTGCTTGAGCAGGGCTTTGGACTGGACGACCTCAGGAGGTCCCTGATGTTCCCAGCCAATGTGTGGTCATGTGGTCCTGCTCCCTTATCCCTTGTCCAGCTCCTGCTGGCCATCTGACCTGCTGGCACAGCCATGGATAGTTTTCAGCAAGCTGTTTCTGGTGTTGTCTTTTTCCCTGTGAAGCCCCTGGGTCCTCCCCTCATTGAGCAGTGTCCAGTGAGATGGGTGCCTCACCTTCACTGAAGCACAATAAAGTGGCACACTATCTGAGGGAGATTGAGTTGTAAGTGAGAGAGAAAGGAGCCTCTCCTCTTTAACTGCCCGTGTGACATGAAGGCAAAGCTTGTGACTTCCAGCACTGCGCTCCCTGAGCAGCCCTATCTCAGAGATAACCAGAAGTAGCTTAGATTGTTTTTAAAATAAAATTTAAAAAGGCTTTAACTGGTATCAGGTCAGATATCTTAATGTCATTTCAGGCTGAGATGGCATTAGAATGTGCTGAGAAGAAAGACATCAGGTAGGAAACCACCCCTGGCTGCTGTGGCACTCATTTGGCCAGGCAGGTTAATGGTGGATGAGAACAGGCACAGGCACTCCTGGACTGGGGTCAGTGTGGGTAGGCTGTCATGCCTGTGGACCCGGCACAGCACTGGTGGAGATGGGACTCCATCTCCTGGGGTTGGGAACAGTTAAACGCTGACTTAACCCATCTTCCAGTGTGCTCTTGTGACTCTTGCTGCTCCTGGTGAAGGCAGTGGCACATTGCCCAAACCGCAACAGAGGTGTTCTTGTGCAGGTACGAGCGTAAGGAGCACACACACGGGTGTACGTGTATTACTCCTTACGTGACCTGGGAGTTGTCCAACCATCCTGAGAACTGTTTCCATAAAGAGGAGAAAACTGTGTCGGAAAGCTCATTTTCTATGATGCTATGCTGTTTATTCACAAAGAGTAAGTAACTCTTTTCTGCATCACAGAAGTAACTGAAGTGAAGGTAAGCTTCGACCTTCGATGGGCAAAGATGAGCCTCAGAAGAGCTCTTCCTCAGCTTTTCCATCCAAGCTTGCTTGTATCAGATGCCTTTTCTGTGTCCTTTTCCATTTTTTTCCACATGTTTCACAACCTTCAGAGAACTCCCCCGTACCTTGCCTGTGCCATGTTTTTGGGTTAGTTCAGGTCTTTGCATTTTGCTGTGGAATTGCGACTAGTTTCACAACCTGATGCTGTAAGAGAAGGCTGGGGCTTCCCACACCTACCTGGAAAAAGGAGCAATGTGCAAGTACTGTGCTTACAGCATGGCTTGTGGGGGCCGGTATTCGAAGGCATCACTAAATTCCCTGAAATGTCCTTCTGTACCAGCCTACAGAAGCAGCTGCCATAAGAAGCTCCCATATTTCATAGTTTCTTGCCACAGAGTCTGTGAGTTTATAAGTCAGTGATAACAGTAGTGAGCAGAAGAAAAAGGACAGAAAATGAGTGTCCTCCTGAAACTCCAATTTTGATGTTGAAGGAAAGACCTCAGCAGACCCCTGACTGAACTGGGGGGTTTGTCCTGTTATCTTTTCTCCAGTAACAACATCATAGCCAGGTCTTTGTATTTTAGCTGAAGCCACACTGCTGTGTCCTCTCCTGCATCCCCTCAGTTGCAGACTCCCATGGATCCTGGTTTTGGCAGGGCTGTAGACACCCCAAAATGGCCATGGCTTCCCTGGAGCTCTTTGCTGGCACCTTGCACTGCTCTTGCCCTGTGCTGGCAGAAGTCCTGTTTGCAGGAGGGTGTGTTGAACAAATAGACAGACCAAGAGAAGCAGAAATTTAAACCTGAACACTGAACCGCTCATCACCTTGCAGGGCTTGAAGTAGAGGGGGTAACATGCTGGAAGATTCATGCCGAAGTTTTGAAACATCCTGATCAGGATACACAAGAGGAATAGATCAAAAAAAGAACCAGCATTTTGAAATTGAAATTGAGTGGTTAGGCAATACATACATAATCACAGCTTGGTTTTTCAAAGGGAGGATGTGGCTGAAAGCTCTTGTTTTGTCAAGCAACAAAGACAAGAAGGAAGACTTGGTTCTGCTCACTTCTCCTAATTGCTTCTTCTATGACTGAAAGATGTGCACAGAGGAGGAAAAGGGAGAGGATGAGAAAAGATTGCAGGAACACAACATTTTGGGGATGTTGTTGGTGCCCATGGCAGCTCCAAGGGAGCCATCGGTCAGGGTCTCACCTCACTGGTGCAGGTGAAAGGCAAAGCAAGAGGAGAAAAATAATGGGGAATGGAAGAAATGCAAAGAAGAAGATTTCACACACTCAGGGCAGTGCCCTTTCAGAGGGACAAGTGGTTGGTCAGGAATCCCCATCCTGTGTATTGCCTCGAGTAGCGGAAGGATGTTAGAGCTTCAAAACCGCAGCCTGATGGGAGTCAAGGCTGATGTGACACTGCTCCATGGCTTGGGGAGTGCTGCCTGTCCTCTCCTGGGCCCCTTGTCCATTTGGGGGCCAGGCCTGCTCAGCCATGTTCATCTTCATTAGGCTTGCTTGGCGTTGGTCACCTTAGAGCAATTGATTCCCAGGCCCACACACTGACTTACCAGGTCCTCGACATCATCCTTGGGCTGCATCGGTCAACCCTGTTGTTCAGACTGAGCCAGTCCTCCCTGTCCCTTTCGTGTCGTCTCTTGTTGATGTTTGTACCTGCGATGTCCTGGAGCTCCCATCTGCTTTTGGCAGCTGAATGTGCAGGTGACAGCTCCCCTATTTCACAGGACCTGCTGAAATTATAGCAGCGTGTCTTTTCCCTTACGCCTTTGGTGAGCAAAAAGATGTCAAGTACAGAAGCACACAAAACCAAATGCCAGCCCTGAGCGCGCTCCCCTGGCACAGGCGCCTTTCCCACCACATTTTTGGAAGAGAGCAGTCAGGGTAACAGGTCTGACTCAGCCCGATGAGGTGGTGCTCAGAGGCAGAGATTAAGAACAAGTGTGAATTAAATGACGTTAGAAGTGTTAAACAGCAGGCGCTTCTCTAGTGTAAATATTTTGGCACAAAGCTTTGTCAGGGTTTTAATCTAAAGGAAGCAGCAGGACTGGAACAGACACATCTTCAGGTGGTTACACCTCTCCCCACCTGCGGCACGAAGTGGGGAGCACCTGCCTTGCTCAGGAGTCTTCATCACTTTGGCAAGCTGGGCCCAGTTCAACAGCAGGAGCAATACCAGCGTGTCCTGTGCCCACACCGCCTTTGCAGCAGCACGGCTGGCTCCCAAACAGCACCATAAACCCTGCCTGGCAGGGGTCCCCGTGGCATTACTTTTTCTGGCATGTTTTACCTTAACCGCTGTCAAAGCACGAAGCTACAAAGAATGTTTTCTCCACCCTCTTTTATTTATCTAGTGCATTGCAAGAAGAAAATTGCAGTCTTCTTTCTTTACATTTAATTTTTCTATCTGGCACTAGAGGGCAGAAGAAAGGAAGGTGAAGCCTGGCAACACAGCCCTGTCTCTTCTCAGCAACTATCTGAGGCTGTAGAAATAAATCTGGCTTGAAAGGCTTCTCTCTTTGCCCATTATGAATGCAAATAGAGAGTTCCATGCCCCAGCCTCTTTAGTGCTATTAAAGTTTAATAGTTCAATGTTGCATTTCACAGGTAACACAATGTGAGGCAGCCCTCGTGCTCCTCGGCAGACACCCTGCCGAAGCAGCACCCCCTTTTGCTCTGGATATAAAGTGAGCATTTGTGGTTTCTGCCATTTGGAATATGACTTTGTGTGGTGGAGAACTTGCTTCCTCCTTTGCAGCAAGGCTGCTTGCCCACCCATAGCATCCCTTTACTTTGAAAGTCTTGTGACCCCCAGCCTGCGAGAGGGTGTTTTGCAGCTCCACAGCAGGGTGTGTGTGGGGGTAAGCGGGGTGTACAGGGTATGACTTTTCCAGAGGTGGTGATGGAGCCAGGTTACGAGCCAGGAAATACCAAGTCTTCACAGGCTCAAGGGATTTCTCATTAAAATCAATGAAGATAGGGGCATTTTCATGGTGCACACAGCCAGACGCCTCATCACATGTTTCTTCTCTCTGCCAGAGAAACACTGTCTGGGAGCCACCAGGGCTGTGGCAGGGAGGATTAAACCCTGCTGCAATGCCCCGGTTCCCAGACTGCCTTTGTTGGGAGGAGAAAGGAGCATGTGAGCCTGGGAGGCTGAGCACCACGTGCCCTGGTCAGGAGGCCCTGTGGCTGCCAGGAGGTTTGTTGCCATCTGTAGATAAGGAAACCATGGGAAAACCATGGCAGGTTTAACGCCAGTTCTGGTCTGGGATGAGGAGAAGCAGAAACCAACTGAACCAGCTCCTTCTGCATGTCCTGCTGCCACCATTTGATGGGTGAAGCAGATAGCAACTCACTGGGTTTACGCCCCTTTGAACTAATTTTATATTTCTTCTGATTTTTGCAACGTCTGTAATTAACACACATGATATAAGTAGTTAGTTAATTGACAAATAAGACTAAAAATATTCTTCCTTTTTCATTTGGTTCATCTCTTCACTTACTAGGATGAAATGATCTGACAGTTGTGGGTAGTGGAGAGAAACTAAATTTCTTAAATTCAAATGAAACTGCACTGAAAAGGGTTTTCACAGTCTGCCACACTTTCAGAGATTATGAAATTTATTCTGTTTTCCACAGAGGAAGAGAAATCTTTCATACACTGACAGTAAAATGACACCAAAAGAGCTAGTAAAACTGGTCAGGACACATAATTTGTGGAAGAGCTGACATTGGGTTTATTGTCTACTCATTTTGACCTCTTATGCACAGTTTTTTAAGAAAAAGCACCATTTTTTTCAAGAAAATTTTGCTTTCAGCATTTCCTGAGTGGAGAAAACAACTGTGAAAACTCATGACCACATCCTACCACAGGAGCAGTGAATGCTGGGAGGAGCTGGGACAGAATCCAGCCCTCCCTTGTCTCACCACGCACTGCAGCAGCCCCTGGAAGAAGTGACATCCTAGGTCCTGGCTGTGCTAAAGCTGTCTGCAGACCCACCACAACAGTGGTCTTCTCTATTGCAGTGTCAGCACACTGATATTTGCATTCTGAAGCTAACTTAGCACCTCAGTTTTGTTCATGGCCTAACGCATAGTTCTTCATTCCTGGACTGGAAGGGCCAGTGCTGCTGGCCCTCAGGAGCTCCAGCTCTTTCTCCTGGCCCTAAGAGAGATGAACGGAAGGAGAGTATCAAGGAAGAGGTGTGTGTTGTACCTGAACTCTTCTTTATGTTTGGACAGTTCTGCAGCCAGGCCTGATTGTTGAAGTAGACTTTGCTTAACTCAAAGACTATTTATTGTCTTTCTGAAAGAAAACCTCAGAAAGTGGTTAACAAATGAGACACAGATTTTCAGGTGAACAAGTAATCCACTGGCTGAAATGGATTTGAAAGGCCCGTTAAGCAGATAACACATATTTTGATGGGAACTATTTATCAAATAACATAAAAAACCAAGTTCATTGTAATCTATGGATAAAGATTAACTGAACAATCCAAAGCATAACCTGTGCAAGGGGCATCCAGACTGGGGTTTCCGTGTCAAGTAAGCAAACATTCAGGAGGCTGAGTAAGTCATAGGAGTGTTTTACCCAGGATAATACTTGGAAGATGTCAGGAACATGCAAACACAAAGAGATGTGGGGCAGGCATAGGAAATGATCCTTGCTCAGAAGGAACAACACTTACTCCTTCTCCAGTGGAAATAACCAATTTCAAACAGAAGGTGTTTGCATTTGGTCCTGTTGGCCTTTAATAGCTACTGAGCACTCTGTGTTGGCTCTGTTCCTTAGCAAATGTGTTAGACCTATGGGTCCCATGGATAAGAAACTGCAATTTTACCTCTGGTAGTATTTATATATAACATAAAAAGCACCAGCTAACTCAAAATCACTGCAAGGTAACACCTGTAACAGATGCACATCCTTCCTAAAGTTTCTGGAGTCTGAGAGTCACCAGGTCTTCTCACTGTTTGGCCATAAACTACTCCATGAAATACTTTGGTTAGTAGAACATTTGTACATTTCTGTCTGATCTTTTTTCCTTTGGCTGCAATCTCTTTAGGACAGAGACTTTATTTGCTTTACTCCTTCATCCTCAGCTCAGGGGACTCCTAATAAGCATGAAGGAGGATGGCATGGGCTGCTTTGATTTGTATTGCTTATGGAACCAGTAGCTCCCCAAGTCTTTGTGTGGTGCAGTGCAAGTGTTTCACAGGAACCACGCCAAAGGATGAGCATAGCCCTGGCTAACCAGGGCTTCCTCCAGCCCTGTCTGCTAGCCTAGGGCTCTGTCTAACCCAGCTGTGGCATCTCTAGCACATGAAAGCCATCATTGTGGTTTGTAGTACAACAGTGCACTCGAGACAGCTAGAGACATGTGAGCTGGATAACTAGTGCATGTTTGTGGGGGAAGGAGTTAAAAAGGAGAGTAAAGAGGCTTTCTGTGGGTTTTCCTTGTGTGCGGGGTGCTACTACAGCTCTGTTATTCTGGCTAGTTTTTAGGAATTGAGAGGAATAGTTCCAGTGTTCACAACGGCATCTGGGGACACAGAGTGAGTGCTGGCCTTGCTGCAGCTACCCCAGGGCGCAGAGGCTCCCCCGCCTGGCCCACCACTTCTCTGCACCGTTGCGGCAGATGGTCACCTCCACAGACCTGTATGTGCCACTGCTCCACCTGCCCCTTCTGCCCCCAAAGCCCACCTGTTAAAGCCTCACTGAAAATACTAGAGTTAAAAAAGTGCTTAACTTGAATGGACTGATGAGAGTTAGGGATCAGCTGCAATCCCTGCCCTGCCGGTGGTGGTGCTCCCCAGAGAGGAGACGTAGCTCCAGGCAGCCTGACCCAGCCTGGCCCTGCTGCAGCTGCCAACTCGATCACAGAGGCCTGAGGAGATGCTAAGAAGCCTTTCCAGGTGTTTAGCACCTTCATGCGTTTCAGAGACCAGCGTGGCTGTCAGTGGAGCAGCTGGGTGCTCGTGGGCCAAATGGGCTCCTCTATGGGATGTAGCTCAGCACGGCTATGTTGGGGGCTCCTTCTGTGCAAGACAGCAAGGGGAGGGAAATCTGTATCTCTGAGCAACCATCACTGCTTCTTTTTTTCTAAAGGCTAAAGATAGACTCCATATGGGCTGTGTGCAGTGTGCTCTGACCATACATACTGTGGATCTTTCCTCCCGGCCTTTTTTCAGGCAGCAGTAGACCAGTGAGAGGCATCCCAGTGGTGGACCTACCCCTTCAACAGTCTTGACAATGAGTGCATCAGATGGCTTTTCAGTCAGGTCAGGACAACATACACTTCTATTTTATTAACAATAAATTGCAATTATGACCTGATACTGCAAAAACCTTCAGGGTGTTGGGTCCCCGGTCGTTAACGGGACTCAGAAGCTGGGGAGCACCTTTCTGTAGCTCTGTTTGCTGGCTGCATATCTGAGGTACAGAAATGCCAAGGTAAAACAAGCCAGAACAGAAGCAAAGCTGTCTCACTCCTGGCCTGGTGTCCATCATTCCCTGGAACAATCTCCCTTTCTCCATCACTGTGGAAATCATTTCAGCAGGAGACTGAAGATGCTGATGACTGTTGGAATGGACTGTAGTGGAAATGGTAATAGGTGGGCATTGTTTGTTTTCTGTAACCAGACAGTACCAACAGTACAAGCTCTGCTAACAGAACCACGTCAGCAAAAACATGTGAAAGTGATCCCTTTTTCTTTCTCTTTTGGCTTTTCAGACTGTGATGAGGGTTACCCAGCAGTCCCCACTCTCATCTCCCTGCAGAGGAAGCCCTGCACTTCCATCACATGGTGGTTGTGTGGTAGCAATGAGTGAGGCAGGGGCTGTGGCTGACAAACACGCCAGACACAAGGCACCTCGCTGGGTATGGCAGCCCTCAGCAGCTGCGTGGCCCCTCTCCTGCGCAGGGGTGCTGTGTGCTGCAGGTTTCCAGAGCACAAACCTGCGGGACTGTGCTGGCACGGGCAGCTTCAGCCTCGTGCTGCAGGAGAGGCAGGGCAGTGGTGCTGAGCACCAGCATCACCTTCTTGTATCTCCCCTGTGCAGGGGTAACTGCGATCGGACCTTAGAGTCCCCTTCCCCACCCATGAGCCCCATAGCTCTCTCAGCTTTGGGTGTCTCCTTCTGAGGAAGAAGAAGAAGAAGAGGAAAGAAGCTGTCTGTGCTGCTGTGTTGTGCAAGAGGCCTGAGGAACCCTGGCAACATCCTGCCAGGCAGCAGGACTCATTTTGACATCCTCTCCTGCATCCATCCCAGGTGCTGCGGGAAATAAACCCTTCCTGCTTTCCCTTCCTGTGTACACCTTTCCTCTCCAGACTGCTGAGAGCAGGTTTTTACATGCTACAAGCATGGAGATTGGAGTGAACACTGGGGCTGAAGCAGGCATCTTCGGTTCTCCCACTGCTGCTGTTTGGTTTCTGTTCATTGTTCTTCCTGCTCAGCACGGAGCTGCTCCTCGGCAGGCACAGGCACAGGGCAGGAGAGGGAAACCTGGTCCTGAGGAAGAACACAGGACAAACATGCAAGGCAGCAGGAAAATGCAAAATTCTGAACCCAAGCACGGAGGCTTCCTCCTCTGATCATGCATAGCATGATGTGGCATTTTTTAGGGAAATAACAAGTCATGGCTTACATGTACCTGGAGATACAACAGTTCCAAGGCATAACTTTGCTTTTCCCTGTGTGTCTGTAATAGCTACCAGTGGTTTGTTTTGGACCTTGAGGAGCCTCTTCCAGTGAGAACCACTGCTGAGTACAGGAGAGTTTCTCGGTGGCTGCAGTGTGCAAGCGGGATGTTTCCTTCTGTCACACGTCTGATGTGCGTATAAAGGTGCATGTTCTGGAGACGGCCATCTGCACGCAGCCATTTTCCACTGCTCGTTTTCTTTTCCCCTACCTACTGAGCTGTGAATTCCCTTATGCACTGGTGGAGCTACTGCTCATTAAAACTAATCACCTGAGCAGATGCTGAAGGAAATAATGTGCTGGGAAAAAAGAGGACGTTGGTCACACATCGCCAAAAATCTCTGCAACAGGCTTTTGTAGTTCACTGAGTTTTCATTCTATTCCAAATCAACATGCAAACCAGCTCCACCGGGAGGCGAGCAGTTTAAGAAGGAAAGGGAGCTTCAAATTATGAAGGATTGACTGCCAAATGATACAGAAGAAACCCGTCATATAAAATATCCTGCACCAAACAAAACCTGCAACACAGTAATGGATGTAAGTGCAAGTCAATCTCATCCTACTGCCACTACAGCCGTAATTGGCAAAATGAAAACTCTCTCCCTGCCCATGCCCTGAATGCGTACCTGTGATATGGGAAGCTAAGAAGGATGCTCCTGCTTTCAGTAAATTGATATACGTTGCAGAGAGGAACCAAGCTCAGAAAATGGCCTACATTAAGTTAATATCTGAGTATACAAATAACTTAGGGCCAAAATTAGCCTTTAGTTGCATTAGTGTAAATGCAGCATAGCATCCCTGGGTGGATGGGACTTTCTAGACTGTAAGTGGAGGGAGGATTTGGCCCTTAGAAGACTGTAACGGGAAGAAGGGAGGATGAATCCCATTATCTGGCTTTGCAGGGGAATTGATAGTGGTTTCCGTATGAGCGCGATGCTCCAGATGGCACACTGGTGAGAGCCCTAACACGCAACAAAGGCAAGGCTCAGGTATCAGCCTGCAATGCAGAAGCACACTGATGAGACTGGAAAAAATACAGCCACAAAAGGTGGGGAGGTAAAGCTGTGTATGCTAAGGTCATTTTTTCTAACAGTTCCAATTAAAAGTCAACATAATGCTAGGCACATTTTTAGCATGTCAAACATACCTGCTGTTTTCCTGACAGGGATGTAGAAGGGGGCTTCATATTTTACCTGTTTACCTTGGTGATGCTGCCTGATGCTCTCTTGCATCAAATACCCAGACAAACACATTTTCACTCCCCAGTCTTTTGCTTTGTAACTTTAATTTTTAATAAAAACACAGAGAGTTTTTTGCTTGTGATTCACATCAGCAGCTTTTTGAAATGCTGTATTTCTGATCAGTATTGAATTTAGTTACAGACCATAAAGAATTTTTGTTGTGGTTTTATTTGAGTACAGCAAAAATTTCTGGTGACATTTTTATCAAAATAGCTCAAACAGCTTCAGGAATTATTTCCTTTCTCTCTTCTCTCAGTTCTTTGCTTGTTGCATGTTTCCGATTTTTTATTTCTCTTTGGGGTTTTTTGCATGTTTTTAAAATCATTTTTATAGCCAAGAACACAAATGATTCACAGTCAGAGCTGTGCAAATAGCAAGTTTTCCTGTTTAGTAGCCAAGCTGGAAAATGAAGGGTCAGTGAACTACATGCATTTGGAGCTGATGTGAAACACAACATTTCATCAGGAGCTAATTTTTACCCCCTTTAGAAAGTCAGCTCAGCATCAAATTAGAGCAAACAATTCATTTTGCAAGGTCACAAATCCATCTCTTCTCATTTTTTTTTGCTGCCTGAAACACTTCGCTGGGCTTCGTTCCCCAAAACTGCACTCTGTGGAGGTGAATGCAAGATTGCTGGGAGGGGAGATTGTACTAGGACAGGATAAGGAAGAAGATGCTTTCTTGGAAACAGATTTCCTGGGGCTGTAAATTAGGAGTGAGGCCAGACTGGAGGATTAAGGTCTGAGTGTCCTCGTGTGTTTTGTGAGTTCATCCAGATTTCCACGTTGGGCATCTGTCCTTCTGTAATTAATGGGCCTGAAGCTCAAATCTGAATGGGAAGCTTGTGAACAACCCTTCCTAGAGCCAAATTTTCATAACTCCAGGGCTCAACTCTACTCAATCTCAGTGTTGCTAAAAGCAAGTTGTTCTTTTTGTGGAGCTGCCAAGAGGAAGCACTCAGGACTGCTGGGAGAATCAAGTCCCCAGTGCAATCTTAGAACAAAGACTTTGAATACCCAAATTCCCTGAAATCCATGTGTCCTCTCCTTTCTGCTTCCCATCTTCCTCTACACGTTCCTCTCTCTGGCTTTTCTGTTTTTCTTCTTTTGCCCATGAGAGGCTTGGTTTACTCCCTCAAGCTGGGCGTGGATGGAGCAACTCCTTCTCTCTTCTGCAGCAGCAATGGGGGGTGGGATGAGGCCCCTTTGCTTTTTATGTGAGTAGTATGAGGGTCACATACATAAGAAGATTTGTTTCCCAAATAATTATTATTTCCAACGAGACTCAAATGTACAGGGCCTTTCTGCATATGTGCTGCAGGTCTTAGTGGCTTCCTGGTGGCTTCTGAAGCAGACCACAGTGAGGTCAGATGGCCGGCACGTGGATGACTTGAGTAGAAGGACCTGATTCTCGTACCCTACAGAAGTCATGGATTGATCGCTTTTTTCTCTTTCATGATACCACACCTGGGCTTTTCTTCACCAGCCCATTTACTGTCATATCCCGTGTCTACAGCATCTTTCTTTCTCCCATCAGCAACTGTTTTTCCTTTTCTAAGCCTATTTCTTTCTGTTTACTTCACTCCCCCATTCCTGCTTCTTACAATTTTTTTTTAATGTTTTGCCACTTTTTCTCTGTTTGTATTCTCAGTAACCTCAATCTTGGGGTGGGGGAGAAGGAATAAAAATATCAACAAAATCCCTTACTCTTTTCATTTTGTAGATCAAAGATGACTGAGCAACTGAGGGGGAGAATTCAGGGCAGCCTTTGATGCACAGTATTGATGTTGGCTTAGCATGAAAATCTCCTTGTGCTATATTTGGGCCAATTACCAGAGGTCTACACAATTAACCTGAGACACACTAGCCCCATGTGAAGCAATGAAATTTAAGGCCTAGGGAGGTTAATTCAAATCTTAGATGTTTCTACGATAGGAGATTACTTACCTCGTTCCTTTGTGTTTGCTAGGAATCTTTGTGCTGAAGATTATGATATCCTGTCAAAGTTGTGCTCTGGCAGCATGCCTCTTGCTGTGATACCTGATTGCCTGCCTGCGCTGTTGGACTCTGAGCACTGTAACCGGGTTGTTTCTACACTAGAGGTGCTTTTGCTCTCACACTTTCCAGTTTCCCATGAGAAACACTTCCCAGATTCCTGAAATGGTGTCTCAGCTTCCTCAGCACTCTTCACAGCAATGAAACACCACCTAACCTCTTCATCATCCTGCTTCTGTTGGGTTTTTGCTTTTTCTTCTTTGTACAGAGTTTCTGCTGACCAAGTTTTGGTCAAGACAAGATGTCACACATCAGCAATGGGAATCTCTGAGACCCACGTGCAGACTGACACAGCTTCATCTCCGATGGGTGCCGAGGTTTTCTGCCTCCAGCCACTCCTCAGAGCACTCAAGATTTGCCATAGCTATGAACATAATTCTTCTGTAAATGAAAATGATCTTTATTCCTCACCTGCCCTATTAATAAAGCAGTATCAGCCCTGATATCCTCTGCACCTCATGGTCTATATGAAAGGAAGCATTTCTGATTTGGACAGAAACTCCTGACTTTGCTCCAAAGCAGTAAGGGACTGCAGAGAAAGTGGAAACAGGGACAGGCTGATATTACTGGGTTGTGTTTGGGTTGCCTTACTGAGAATGCAGCCAGCAGGTCAAGGAAGGTGGTTTTCACAAGTCCTCCATGTAAGACTTGTAAAACTGCACTGGTGTCCAATTGAGGCTCCCCAGTACAAGACAGTGGCAGACTGGAGTGGGAAGCTCCAAGATAGTCACGGAGAATTTTAAAAAAAATTTCTCAGGCTTAGTGTGTAATCTGATCCTGTAGGGCATCATGGCTCAGATCCACAGAATGATGTATCCAGCTGCCTGCATCTCTTCGGGATCATTGATTCAGAGCTTCTGTGAGAAAAGACCCCTCTGGGACTTGCCTCCTTGGAGCTGGCTGGTGTTTCCCCAAGATCAGGTATGTGAACAACTGGAAGATGGCTCCCTCTCCCTCATAGCATCCTCTCTCGATGCTTCTTCACAGCTGGCTCTTCCCATGCTCATAGGCAGGACAGCCAAACTCTTGCCTCTCCCTCACCTCCTCTTTGAGAACAGAGCTGGTCACATTCGTCCATGCTCTGGCACTGGTTCAGTGCTAACAGCCAACCTGACATACACTAGCCAGTCTTGAGAGCAGGGGTCTGGAGTAACAGTCCAGCATGAATACTTGCCTTTACAGGTGTCCTGAGACTTCTTCTGGAAGAGCCCAGACAAGGTCTGGACTGCATCAGAGCCTCACATTCCCTCTCCAGGGGCTGAAGAAACTCCTTTTATTGCTTATAGTCTGGCATGGAGCCTGCTGGCACACACAACCCTCATCCTCTTTTGAGGGCTTTGAGGCAACTGTCAATGCTTTTATCTCCATATGACAGGTCTGTGGTCAGACCTCACTGGGCAGCTGATGTGGTTTCCTACGATGACCTTCTCAGGACCTGAAGATTGTTTCTGCAATCAGGTTTCTTCTGCTGGAGACAGAAACATTCCTCCGGATCCCCTGGGGCATAATCCCATGTATCAGTCATGGACTCACCTTTTGTGGGCTGGAGGCTTCTTATCTCTTCTTCCTTTCATACACTACTAGGTTATGACGAGAGCTTTGTCAGCACTTCTGCTTCCTGTCTTTCTTTTTTCCTGTTTGCACTAGCAGTTGTATAATGGGTGGTGTGATCCCACTCTGGCTGGAAGAGAGCAACCTTCATTTTATGTGGACTCAGATCACTTTCGAGATTTCAGATTGCCATTTGCGTCACTGAATTAAGTGATGAATTAAGACTCCTTAGTCCCTGGACTAAGGATAACAATCTCAGTTCAGATTTTTTCTGCACTTATGCTAAGGAACTCACCTTAGATTGATGGCAAACAGGCTTGCCTGTTTGCAGATTTTCACCTGTTTGTGCCTCGGCATATGGCAGCCATGGATTTCCGTAGCCCTAATCTTGTTTATTATATCATTTTTTGTTACATATTTGCCTTTGACCATATGGACAGAGATTCATTATTTAGCTGCAAAGCACTGTACATACATACCAACTGGGCTTTGCAAATCTGAAGTGTTTCAGAAGGCTGGATGGCTCATTACTTACAGGATCATTAAAGCTGGGAGACAGATAATAAATAGCCCATTAAATCATCGAGCCCCACCCCTGGCAAAAGACAATGTCTTTTTTTACTCATAACTGGACCTTTCACCATGTGGAACCAGTTCAAACCCAAGGCTGATCCACTGTCGGGTTTATCAGCAACCTGCCAGCAGAAGATGTGGACAAGCAAGCATCGCCCTCCTGCCAGAGGAGAGCTGGGCCTCTGCCTTGTCTCCACCCCACATGTCGCCCTCATCACACGTTGCAGCAGGAACACTCGGGGCTGCACAGGCAAAGCCGAGTGACAGAGCAAACCCATCCCCCTCAGGGGCAAGAGCTCCAGGTCAGGACTCAGGCAGCCACAGGAGCTGCCTGTGAAAGGAGCTCGGTAAATTTGTCACTTTTTATTCTATGGCAGTTTTGCAGATAAAAAGACAACTTGAGTCCCCAAGGCTCTCCATCTGGCACCTTTCATGGGCACTAAATAATTTAGTAAAGAAAGTCTTTACATGTTCAATCTTCCCTTTTCTATATCTGACATGGCTTACCCAAAGCTCTCTTGAAAATAAAAGTGCCTGAAAATAATGCTTTCTCAAAATAGTCTGGACCCTGAATATTTTTAGAATTAACATCTTCTGGCCTTTGGTCACTGTTCTTTATTAATGCCAGATCTGCATAGTATTAAAACCAGAATTACACCTGTTGTAATAACCTTGTCTTTGTTAATTGCCTATGCAGCAATTTGGGTATCTTAGCAGGCACAGTGAAAGTGATTTTCTTTACAACTAAGTTCTTTCTTTCTTTTTATATTCTGCAATTTTCTTAAGCATAGTTGCTAGCTGCCATTTTTCTATGCTAAATAGTTTCTTTTTTCCCCCTATTCCTCATGTTCTTTCACTTTTATATAGAGAAGGAACAGGCTGCCTGAGTTTCACATCCTAAGTGCTTAAAAATGATGGGTATCTCTGGACAGCCAATTTGACAAGTCTTCAGAGAAACCCAGTTTGAAAACTGGGGATGCTCAGTACTTTCTGAAAAAAAAACCCAACCTGAAAACCAGAAGAAAAAGGACATGCCACTGTCAAGGTATTTCTGTCACCACCGGTGTCTCTGAAAGCTTTTATCCACTTTCCTTATGTCTTCCCCAGACACAAAGGATACAAAGAAAAAAATAATATGACTGCTACTTCAAAATACTCCTAAATCTCCAGTGTACCCACGACAATGGTGTCTGGTTGTGGGAACCAGTGATGGGGTGCCCAATTTTTAGGGCCTGCCAAGAGGTGTGAGGCTGTTCATCCTGGAAACCAGGGGAGGGTCCATTCCTGGAGGTTGCTGCCAAGCAGGGATATGAAGGCCTGCTGAGAGGGGCCTTCTGTGGTGAAGTGAACCTTCTCCCAGATAAAAACACATTTATATTCAAGGAAAGAGTTTGGACAGACTGTATTGAGTTTGTGTGGGAGAAAGGGACAGCACCGACTGCAGATGTTCAGAGGATCCTCGTGGAAAACCACTTTTAATGAGGCACGGGATGTATTTTTTGAACCTGAAAGAGCTTGTTATTCCTCTGACCAAGTTTAATCCGAGTGTATTTAGTCCAGTCAGAAGCCCTTTTCAGCAGGTCCTTACAGCTCATTGAAGTCCATAGGAGTTGAATGCATGCTTCAATGCTTTCAAAGCATAGTCTTTCATTTATTTTTTTTCCAGTCTCTGTGTTCCTCTCACACTGGTCTGTGCATGTGCCAAAATAACACAAACAAGTCAGCAGAGCTGCTCACAGATCATAGTGCTTCATCCCCTGCCTTTTTGCAACCCGTGGCTTTTTTGCAACCCGTGGCCTGTGCCAACTCAAATCTCATCAAAAGTCACAAGGAAATATTATGTGATGCACTTTGCCTGTGAGAGACACACAGAATAGGTCCTCAAAGGTTTGGTGGTGCATTAAGTCAGCAGACACTCACTCAGAATGTGTCTGTGGAAGGTCCCAGGCGGGGAGAGACAGGCAGAAGGTGCTATGGGAGCAGAGTCACGTGCTGAGGTGCACGGGAAAGGCTCCAAGGGGCCAGGTGCCCAGTTGGTGGGACCCTAGGCAAGGCTGGTGGGAGCAGTCACCTTGCATGTGACCTGGTCCCACATCCAAATTCTGACCTTGTTATCTGCCCCTCTCTTCTCACAAGTATTAACTGCTCACCAGGAATTGTCCTCATCCCCAAGGCAAAAATTTTAAGGAGGTATCATTTTGTCCCTCCATCCAGCTATGCATTTGGTAGAACTGGCTTATCTACAACCTAAAGATTTGGGTCTCTTGGAAAACATCCACTCGGTCTCTTCAATAGGAGATGTGCTGGATAAGTCCTGCCATGGCCTAGTCCAGTTTACAAAATTATATCTGTCTGGAGCAAGAACTGCCTCTTAATCGAACTCCCTGCCCCACCATGAGCAGTTGCATTTAGAAACCAAGAAGCATGTATGGTGCTGCATTCATCAGAGCATGATGTGGATTAGCTAGGCTGCACAGTGAATATGAGGTATATTCATACTGCTCACCCCCTCCCAGTTCAAATTCCCTCTTGGAAGGAGAAGCTCCAGCTTTCTGGCACACGCACCATTTCAGAGACATTGCTAGGAATATTGTAGGCTTTCCGGGAGACACCAAGCCCTTCCCAAACTCATCAGAGAGCAAATGAAAAACTGCTTCTGGAAATGCACCTTTTGGGAGCCAGAAGCAGCGTAGGTAAAATGCTTTGCAGGGGCTTGCAGGAGCCTAGGGAAAAGCTACGGTATCACAAAGTGGCCTGAAACAGAAGGTTCTCGTAAATTACCATGACACAATTACACCTTTGATCTTGTCCATATTTACAAAATGATGACTATGGAACCCTGAAGGAATTCAAGGAAGACCTGACTTTCCATGAACCCTCCCCATAAACCAAGGTCCATTGTAAATCACGTCTCTCAGCTGTCAGCACCTGACCAGAAGGGCTGAACTTGCTCTCAGTGCTCCCAGCCCTGTTAATGTCAGCTCTGCAATGAACTCTGTAGGCCAGCACTGGCCAGGCTGCATTTTGAAAAATCACAGGAAAAGCAGCATAAAATGACAACTTAAACTGCAGGGATCTGGGGACAGGGGCTAAATTTTTCTTGTGTCTCAGCACCCCACAGTGCCATGATACTAAACCCCTGACTACCATCCACCTAGGATCCCAGACACCCCTCTACTCGACATCCTTGCAATTTTAACTATAAAAATTAAGAGAAACCCACATCATTCAGGCATTTTAAAATAAACCCTTTTAGTTTTAACCTGAATTTCCTTGAGAGCTGAAAGGTTGTGTATGTATGCTTGTATCACCCTCTTACTGCAGTGCAAAATGTTTGTTATCCTGATATGCGTTTTGAGAACACCAGGGGTAGTTTTGCTGCACAAATAAACAAGCAGAGGAATGAATGGAAATACTGTTCAATCAGGAGTCCCTCATTGATAAAATACCTGTCACATACCTCTGCCTGAAGCACACAGACACAATTGTATAGCAATGTGGCAAGTGGCCCACTAATCATATTCCAAGTAAGTCCTAAAAAGGAAAATTTCTACAGCCTTCAAATCTATAGAGGAGCAGATGGATGATGGTAAACTCTAAGTGCTTTACTGGCTGCCTGCCTGCCATCCTCTGAACAAGGGCTAATAATAATATCACTTAAAAGAGCCGCTGAAAGGTTAGATTAGTTTCACTGCTGCAATCTGCAAATAAACCAATATCTGAGTTTACTACATCCTTTGCTATGACCATGGTCAACAAATTCCTGGGTGCAGTATGTTTGCCCACTGATACGGGCTTGTGCTTACTCTTCAGAAGGAAGAAATCAATAGAGTGGATCTGGGTCCTAGTGAAGTCACTGGCAAAATACAGACAAAGTTTCATCAACCATTTCTTTTTACAACCACTCCCAGTCTCTTCAGTCAGGGAGCAGGGAGAAAAGCTTGCTCCCACTCACCTTCTGGGATTTTCTGCAGCTTTTTACGCCTTTCTTGGTGGGAGTTTGGAGCCATTGGTGCTGCATGTGAATCAAGGGAAGCACAGTCTCACCTTGAACTCCTGTGCAGGCATGTGGTTAATCCTGGAGTGGTTTGCACAGTTCTGCCATAGCCAGGGGCTACAGGGACCTGCTCTGCAAGCCCCCCTCCACCCATGTGGCTTGAGCCTTTCTTCCTGCTGCCGCTGGCCTGGTGTTGTGCACAGCCTGAGCAGTGCACAGCCAAGATATGGGAGCCACTTTCATCCCCAGCAGAAAGTCCTGCTCTGAAGGAGGCAAGTGTGGTGTCACCAATAAATGTGATGAACTCCTCTCCCATCAGACACCAAGCTGAGACAGGGTTCAGAAGTGCTACTGAAATGAAATAGCTGGCAAATAGCTCTGGATATGCGGGTTCCCAAATGAAGAGGGTTTGTTTCTCTTTCATTTCTTACATGATGAGGTTTGTGAATGTTTGAGGTCTGGACCACGAGCCACCACTTTGTCCTCTTCCCTCTGAAGGTTAAGAAATACAGATTTGGATTATATTAACTTTGGTACACGGGAGGCTGTGTCATTACATGAAATGGTCATCACAGAAGCTGCATCAGGAAATAGAATGACCTTGGAATGACTTAATTCCAAATATCCTTAGAAAACATCCTAACAAAGGAATAAGAAGGCTTGGCACCTAGAAAAACAACCGTGGGGCATTTGCATCTGTTCAAATTGGCTAGTGCAATATGGAATTGACTCGTGTAATACGGAAAACACTTGTTCTGCATTTCCTGAACCTGAGATCTGAATGAGGCTAAATGGTCCATCCTGTTTATTTCTTTACTTGTTCTCCTCTCTCTAATCAGCTCTTTAGAAATGCTTATTGCTTCCATTTTAATTGTGAATAAACAGGAGCCATCCCAGCTGCACTATTCTTACCAGTTCCCACTCAGACTATTGACTTTCTTGGTGAGAGGACCAGGTTTGGTCCGTTTGCCAGGAGTTTGGTGATCGTATGACTCCTACAGTCTCCTGGGCAGGACAGGCAGGCTGTGGTGCGCTCATCACCAGATGATGTTACCAGTAGGTTCAGTTCTCTAGATCATCTCACTTTTTGATACCGATATGGCACCTCTGCCTGTTGCCAAGCAATCCAAACAACACAGGCAGGGTAGGTACTTGCTGTACAAGGGCTTTCATATACTCTTGTTTAATACCAAATGGAAACGAAATAATCACAAAAAACGCCCACATTACCTGCACTGACCCACGGTTTGCAGTGTCAATCAATATTTTCTTTCCCCTTGTGGCAAGAGCTGCCAGCACTCCCTAGGGAAGAGCACCAGACGGACGCACCTAACTGCATTCAGGTTTCCACAGCAGATCGGGCTGATGCAGAGGGGACACAGGCACCAGCCCGCAGGCACCCCGTGACACCCACACACCCAAGCACAAGGAACCCAGCGATATCTCACTGTCCTGGGGACAGCATCATGCAAACGGACTGGTGCAGGACTATGTTATTACCACTACTGTCACTACTAACCCATCTATCTTGATCATTAGATATTTTGTGTTACTGAGACATTCTGCATTGTTGGTGTTTGCAGCTGGTCTTTGAAATGTTGCAGAAAGAATCCCAGGAGCTATGGAAATGCATTTTCTTTTTCCATAAAAAATCATCTAGATTTTGCTGAGTTATGAACTCTGAAAATGGAAATTTCTCTTCTGTCCTTTCGTGTTTCCCCTAGAAAAAGTTAGTAGTGAATTTTCAAACTAATTGATCATGACTGTTCTTGTGCCCCAAAGCACATCTATGTCTACACAGCAGGGCTGGGAGCTCTGAGGAGGGCCAGCTCCTGACCCAGCAATAGGACATGCTCCTCCAGCGAAAGCATTGCTGGGGCCTCCAAGTTAGCAGAGTGAGGGTGGGTTGGAGTGGCCTTAGCTGCCATGTGAATCCCTTACAGGTCTGATGACTGGCTCTGGCTGGATCTGCTGTTGTGGAAATGCAAAGAAAGAGAGACTGTGGTTCTTCAATCCTCCCCTCTCCTCTGGTCTCCTGCTGGGTCATCCCTCATCCTGTCAGCAGTACCCGACATGGCAGCTTTGTACAGGCACCACCCGGTATGGCCAGGCATTGGTAGAGGTGGTAGAGGTGGCAGCAATACCAAGTAGTCATCATGCCCTTTCCAGTAATACTGTAAAATGAAAGAACACAAAAGAGGACATACAGTTATAATTGTATAACATAACAGTTAGGCATAAAATAATTGAGTTCTTACCTCTTTATTCAAAATTACATAGAAAGTGAAGTTTAGCAATACTTTAAAAGAATTCTATTTAGGCTTCAAAGTCAAGCACTGGAGATGAAGGAAAGTGGTGATTAGTGTGCAACCTTAATTCTGTCCTCTATCTGCAGTATGTTACAGAATTTAATTGTTGAATCACTTGTGCCTCAGGGAGAGTCCAAAATGGAAGTTCAAGAGACAGAATCACAACAACTTCAATGCAGCATTAGTTTCCCAACTTTGAAATATGCATTTTTGCATCCTGAGTAGCTTGTTTTGAATATAATTTATAAAACAAAGCAAAAAAGAAATCTGCAGGAAGGAAAGTACAATCATTTATGAAGGGGAAACAGAGATGTGGAACAATTACAGAACCCGTTCAGCATCACACAAAAAAATGGCAGTGGAGGAGGAACTGAACCTAGTTTCCCAGTAGAGTTCTTGATCACAGGGAGCTGACCCACGGTGGAATATTTCGGTGCAAGTGTTGTTTAAATTAAGATGCTTTTTATAAACAACTTTTATCTATAATACCTGTATTTTTATAGTGTTAGACTATCACTTTCTTCTGTATTTTAAAAGAAAAAAATGCCATGTCCTAATTCTTGTGTAACGATGACCAAAGTAATATAGGAACTTCTTTTCTACATTTTCTATTCTTTGATTTATTGCCCATAGAGGATTTTGCTTGCATTCATTTTCTCTACTGAAAGATGAGTTAAGAAAATGATGGTGCTGGGACAAACCTTTCCTTCAGGCCACCCTTTCCCTCACCCCATTCTCATGATTCTGGGGCCCCTGCCTGATGTGGAAGGCTTTCTGTGCTTCTGCTAAGTGATGCTCAGCACCATTTTCCAGGAAAAGTAATTGCCCATTAGTTTTCCATCTTTACACGTGTGCACACAGAGAAAGAGAGCCTGGCAGGCATAAAATGGCTTTGGTGAAGAACAAGGTGCTGCAATTCAGCTACTTGCAGCCCGTACCATAACCCCGTTGACTCCCCTGAGCTCTCATGGTTGGACATGACCAATGAAACAAGTGTGCCTGGAAAGCTGTTGTGAGATCTGGTTATCTCAAAAGTCCTGCTCAGTAGATAAAGGCTTTCATGGTGTGCTGGGTGTCCTCACTGAGACCTTTCTGGGACCAGGAGCTGCTGTGAAGCTTGGCCTTGCTCAGGAGGAGACTCAATGGTGGGATCTCAGCAGCTTCAGTAGAAAAGTTGTTGTGGCTTCATCCCTCTTTGGTCCTTCTCCCGCTCATTTAGAAAACAGTCCATCCAGGTGCCCTGTGGCCAAGACAGCACCTGCAGTCCCTGCAAAAGGGCACAGTAGGAGGGCCAACAAAATGTGGCTTTGCCCTCTGCCAGTATTGGAGTGGACACAAGGGGCATATTGCTCCCATCACTCTTATCCCACCCTGTGTTCCAGCCCACAGAGGGAGCATAAGCGCTTTTCTCTGCAGCCGCCTGCGTTCAGCATCTAGGGGACCCCTCCAGCAGCAGAAACCTCCCTGCCATTAAATCCAACCTCCTCCAGGATGGCAGCTCCGTACCTCCTTCCAGCTTTCTCTAGGAAACAGCTATGCAGCCTCTGTTTGTTTGCACAGGTTTGTTCTGCCGTTAGCCACTTCAGCCGTGGAGGTTCCGCTGCGGGGCAGACACCGGCTGTGCTCACGAGGGCTAACGCTGGAAGGGTTAAGAGGTATGCTTGAGCCAGCAGGGATAAATAAAAAAAGTCTTCACTCTTCAGCCTCTCTTTATCTACATATATGGCCTTCAGCTCTGCCTCCCACCAGATTACAAATGTATCCCCGCAGCTCCCTGTGGAAGAGCCAGCGCTTGACTGTATCTCTCAGAATACTTTAGGCACAAGATCATCCTCCCCTTAGCCTGAACTCTGAATGAAACCATCTCGATGCTCAGAAAGTGTCATTTAACCAGTGCTTTTATCTTCTGCACACCTCAGTTCTGCCATTGGGACACCTGGTACACACTAAAGTCTTTATTTACTGCAAGGGATTTGTGACAGTCTACTTTTCCTAGTCTTTCCCAGTCTTTCCAGCTCACCCTTGGGAAAAAATTGTCCAAATTAAAGTTGGACAGTTTGATCATAAACTCCTGGGAAAGTGTGGAAATGAATTACAAATTCCAGTCCATTTGTAATATGATTAATGAGCCATTAATTAACTTGGATGGGAAAGCTTGGCTACAGGACTGCAGTGTGGAGACACACTGTGCGCTGTAAACAGAAAAAAAGACAAAGCCATGATGTTAAAAAAAGCTATTTTTCAATGAAACAGATGCTAAAATATTACAAATAACCTGACAGACTAAGAAAAGCACAAACTGAAAAGGAATTGTATTTGTCAAAAAGAGGGTCTGACACATCTTTCTGCACTGCTTCTTCACCAACCTTCTTCCCCCAGCAGCAGGTTGTCTGGGCTGGACTACAGTCTGTCCAGGGCTCTGCTGCAGACTGTGACACAGGCAAAATTCATTCCCACCCAGCACTGAGCCCACACAGTGCTTTTTGCTCTTGCAACAGTGTCCCACACCGCCAGCAGTGGGGCACCAGCATAGTCCTGGGCTGGAATCCCATCACTCTCGCTCACCCAGGTGGCTGGTGATGCTCCAGGTCCAATACTGACCCAGGGGCATCTCTGCCCTTGTCCCAGGGCTGAATCCAACCCTCATGCTAAATCTTCTTGAGATTTATAATGCAGTGCCTAGGTTGGAGGTTGGAAGGGGCAACCCAAGGCACAGAGACGACCACCTCAGGCACAGAGATGTTTACAACATCTGGTTCTCACTGCAGTTTGTCCCAGGCATGTTCAGTGTTTTATTTTCTCCCTGGCTTTAAATGTCTCCTCACCTTACTTATGACTGGCTCACAGGAGTGATTGCTGGGTGTGCCATAGTACCTCCATCTCAACCGTGAGATGCAGGCAGCTTCGCTCTTCCCATTGCTTCATGGCTAAGTCATTATACGTTAAAATGTCAGACAAGATTTTGAGAGCCTTACTCACAAATAGGAGCATTCACTCATATGAATAAGCTTCCTTATGCTATGGATGTGCTTCTGTGCCCATTGAATGAGTAAAAGAATATGACCTCTCAATCGTGTTATTAGGAGGCAAAACTATCTCTAATTTTGGTTTTACCCATTCCTTGTTCTCCCAAGACCTCCAGAAAGTCACGTCTACAGGTGACTCTTCCTGAGACAGGCTGAAGGCATGCAGAAGCACAGGCAAGAAGCTCAGCACCAAGGTACAAACCTCTTGTGGAATGTTGCTGGTGCACATATAAGGAAGAAGGGACCATGGTACGTTGTTGGGCCAAGTTTTTCCTTCACGTCAGCTACGGGATAGATTTAGCCAATAACCACTTACCACTTCTGAATGCAGAGCACAACATATGCTGCTTGACTCTAATTTGAAGAGAGAACATAATCTTTTCTTAGGACTTTCTCAAAGTCTGAGGAAGCTTAGAAAAACTATAAGGTTAAAAACACAGGGCAAAGCAATTATGGTGAACTTGCTGTGTCATAATTTTATGAAAGATCAAAGTAACCCGTGTATTCCAGGAAAGAGTAACTCCCAGTGTAATGTTTCTTAGGATTTCTGTAAATGTTATTGTGTCCTTAATTTAAATTAGATTTTTATATGGGAATTATTCTTCCAGCATCTTACATTCACATTCATTTCTACCTTTTATATATATATATATATATTTTACATCAGCTGCATCAGTCTCAGCTCCTCTTCATTTTTTGGAAATTGCTGTTGCTTGGACAGAAGTAACTGCAACTTTGGGAACCAGTTCTAAATCAGCAGGTATTTTATTAAGAACATGGTGAGTTTTGACCATCTGAAGAGACATTACTTATAATGAACTCTATTGTTCTAATTAATTCAAGATTATTTTGGAGATTTAAGAAGCATCATTTAGAGTAAAAAAATAAATCTCAAAATTTAAAATGGTGCTTGATTAGTTTCAAAGAGGTGATATGTCACCCCTGAGAGCAGATAGCTCAGCTGAATTCTGTAACCCAAGCAGACCTGCCTATCCACCTCCAGGGGTTTATAAAACATCCCTCCTTCATAGCCAGGTAACCAACAGCTGTGACTAAGGCTGAGATAACACACAGCAAAGCAATGACTAAAGAAAACTCTTTTTTGGAGTACAGACGATGGCTATGGATTCACAGTGTTGAGGAATGAGTGAGTAACACTCTGTTTATTATTGATCTTAGTTTATGACCTCAGGGAATTTGCAAGAGGAGTACATCTTGTAGCTCTGAGCTTCTTGTTTTGATTTTAAGGTCACAAGAAACTAAACTAAAACTTCTTTAAAGACTTGTTTCAGTCATTAAAAAGATGATACTTCTTTCCACGGCACATTTTGCTAGCCACGAGATTTACATATTGTACCAGCATGTATGTTCCATTCAGAGTTATTAGTGAGGGATGCTAAATAAATTTGCAGTGGGAACTAAGCTGGAAAATGGGCAGGCTTCAGCCATAATGCATTTAAACTCCTAAGTCTGACACTCCCTCTCTTCACTATGTTTTATCAACTTGAGTAACTTCATTTTAATATGATTTGCATACACAGCACATATTCACATGTCACCATTTTAAGTACTGTTACATTTTGGCAGCAGGGTGATACAGCGAATGAGATGCGATAAAAACAAGAGTCCTTGGTTAGGCCCTAAATAACTGACTAATGCTCAGATTTTATGCCCCTGTTTAACTTTCACTGGCTTTAAGTAACAGAGAGGGTCAATTAATCCTCATAACAGGAGGCAATTGCATTGCTGTACCAATCCAGTCTGCAGAGAAAAACCACTGTGCTATTTTCAGAGAAAGCAACTGCTGTACCAAGCCAGGGTCCTGGACAATTTATTTAGTGTCAATTTGTGACAGCCTCCAAGATCTGTGCTGCCACATCTGTGTATTTGATGTCATAGACCTGGACATAATTGCTTCTCATGAATGTTGCAAAGTCCATTAAAGACTGTATTCCCTCCAGGAGGGAACCAAACCTGCACCTGTGATCTGTGTGGCAAAGGCTTTGTTTGCATAGACCTGGTGCAGAACTTACACATTGTTTGTTCTACGGCCCATCAGATACCATGAGATATTCCCATCAGCTTAAGCAGCTGACAGATTTGTCCTGCTGACTTGTTGAGGAGCATGCTTACACAGTGTGCAGGTATTTCATGATTCATTATCCGTGTTGCAAGAATGGTCCGATGCATTACATGCTGCAAACAGTTTATACTCTGCTCTAAAGAAAAGGATTTTTAGATAGGAAATTTCCTCATAAGTCATCCTGTTATGTTCACCACAATAGTATCTGAGGTCTGTATCTAAAAAAGGAGGTGTGAACACACTAAGTGTGGCAGTGGCTGGCTTGCAGACAACTAACAGACTGAAGATGTTTCCTACCCACAGGTAGGAGCTGGGTAACACCTGGGTATTCATTTAGACAATGGCTGGTTTAATTTTCTGTTTTAGAATTTAAATGAGCCATCTTTTACTAATGTTTGTTGCTCTGTATGAAACTTCATATATGTGGGCCTGTGAGTCATGCCCCAACACAGGATCAGTCCGTGAGGTTTGTTTCCCAGTGTCTTTCCCTGTTAAAGGCAAGAGTAGATGGTTGCTGAGCAGCCTTAGAGAAAGGAGAGAGAAATTCCCATGACAGCTGCCTGCAGAGAGGAAAGGCAGGGCCTGTGGCTGATGTTTTATCGATTGCAATGCAGACATACACTTCCCTGTGAGCTGATGCAGTGTCACTATAGAGCAACACAGGAGAGTTTTCCTGCCAGGCTCTGACACAGGCTCAGAAGGTATGATGGCCATCCACCTGCCGAACGTCAAGTACCTTGCTTTAGAGAGCATGCAACTGGAAAGCTGTAGGTGCAGCCTTTAAGGGATTACTTTTGAGGTGTGGACGTAGGAAGGCTTTTTGCAATAGAAGTAACAGCATACAGCTGAAGGTGTGTTTATTATGCATTCATGTCTAAGCTTTCAGTGGGTCAGATTCATATCTCCCACATATGACCGCAGAGTAGCTCCAGCAAAGGGCACAGGATCACTGCAGGTCAGGCATAGGCTCCTTTCCACAGATTCACCACTTCATAAATATTTCACCTATGTAAAGACTCTTATGTCCCTTCGCAGGGACAAGAGCTTTTGCCTGATGTGTGAAGCAGCAGCAAACCAGGCTGCTCAAGATTTGTCTCGATAAGGAGTCTTGCATTTGCTGTACCTTCAATTGATTGCCAGTTACATCTAATTAGCCAGCACAGTTACCAGTGCTTGACAGATGAGACTGAAATGGAGGAAAGCTGAGGTTTCTAACTCATCATTTCTAACTGTATGAGGCAAGATTCGGATGTACTCTTATTCATAAGACTGACAAAGTTTAATAATTAATGTCTCAAAAAACCTGAGCCGATGAGGCAAACAATACTTGTTTCCTTCAATGAAAAATCAACTTTTCTGGTATAAGCTAAGTCATAATCATTTGCCTTGAATTACAACACAACAAAAATTATTTCTTCCAGTCTCCTATGTAGAAATAGGAAAATAAATAATTAGCACGGGATGACACAACTGCAAAGGGTGTCTTTGGTTTAACCATGTAGTCTGCTACACTAGCCACATATGGAGTTCAATATTTTGATGACAAATGAGAGCATTTACTACATTCCTCATTGTATAAATGGTTCTGTAGCCATTGGTAAATAGGGTTACGTAAAGGCCTGACTCACAGGGTGCTATATGAAAAAGAACAAATTGGTGGGGAACATTCCATGAAAGGCCTCAACATTTCTGCAGATTGGTAAAATTATCAAGGAATTGCAATCAGAAGTTTTGTTAGAATATTTTAATATTGAAAGACAGACTCCCCTAAAGCAGCATGAAAGGAGAAAATAAAAAGTAAAAGAGCCTCTTTTCCTAAATTGTTTCTTAAAGCATGAAACAGTTTAGGAAAAAAATAGGAGGATGAAAGGAAAAATTGGGCTGCCAGAAAAACAATCTCCTCAATTTCCTAACTAGAAATTGTATGAAGAGTGATACACAATAATTTCTTAGACTGGCTCTCTAAAATTATATATCCAGTTCTCATCAAGAATGGTTCAGAAGAAAAGACTTTATGCAAAGCTGATACCGCTACTTGACAAATCCAAGATCTGAATGGGACACATCACTGCTTTCTGAGTACTGTGAAATGAAGAAGAAAAGCTACAGTTGGTTCCTGCTTCTTGTATTATCTTTTATAATGAAAGAATGATATCCTACTCAAATACACTTTAGTTGAATCACTGATGAATCAGGAGTCCCTCCCATACTCCTATCAAAGATTCCTGAACATCTGCAGTATCTGAGCTTTGATTTTTAAACAAAATAATTTCTGGTTTCTGTGTTTGAAGAGAAAAAAACTTTCAAGTGTGAACTGAGTGCAAACTGGTGCTATTCTATGCTAGGAGCTGAGAGTGTAAATAAATAGCAGTATGAAAGATGAACTCTCTCCCCACCTCCCACCTTTCATCTCAGCTGGCTGAAGACTCTGAAGATTGTCTCTGAGGGGTGATTTTAGTGTCAACGTTGTCATCAATTTATTTTTCTGACAAAGGCTGTGAGGAACATGGAAACAGGACTGAGTGATCCTTCTGGGTCGCTGAATTGACTCTCCTGCCATGGCAGCACTGCAACATACAACTCTCCTGATAAATCATAGTACTATAACCCTATTTTTTGGCCTCCACCATTCTGATTAAAGGCTTCACTGCTCCAGGGTATCAGGTACTTTCTTCTAAAACCAAGGCCAAATGTACTCACGATCAGTTTATACCCATTTGATCACATGCCAGTATCACTCTTCGGTGTAAACAGCTCTCCTTTCTTGATGGCAACCCCACGATGTATTGCACAGTAATCACACCCCTCTCAGCCTTCATTTGCCAGACTAAACAAGTCTGCAGCTTTGCAAGTCTCCTTGAAGCTGGCCCCCACTTCCCTGATCCTGCTAGAATTCTACAGGCTATTTCCAACAAAGACTCACCAGTATATTGCGCAAATGGCAATAATATTTTCCTAGTTCTGTTGAGAAAGGCCTCCTGAGAGTCTTTCCTTCTTAATTCTGGCAGGTCTGAGACTAAGAAACTGATGAGAATTACCCAGACTGACAAGGTTATTTAAAATATGCCTATGGGTACCCAGCTGATGGAGTGGCAACTCTTTCGATTGCCGAGAGAGAACTGGTGAGGCTGAGGTCCCCAGGCATCTCAGCCCACACACAGTCTGGAAAGAAAAAGGGAAACAAGGAGCGTTAGTTATTATTTCTTAAGTAATTGTTTTTGTCATGCTTTTTTTTGTTTTTTTTTAAATCCCAAATACTCTTCTCATATTCCTTTTCCCTGCCCTGGTGCTTGACACTCTCTGCTTCACAACAGAAACCAGTAGGGAAAACCGGGAACTGGGCAGGGCAAGGAGGAGGCTGGGGCATGAAGGGAGTGGGCAAGCCTGGCAGGGGGGAGATGGAGCTGGCAGAGAGAGGTCCATCCCAAGGACACCCCTCATCCCAGCAGTGCAACCACAGGGTGCTCCTGTCAGCCCAGCGCTGTACTTCACCTATCCGAACGGTGCCTTATGCCATCAATATTAGTTTTCCTGATGCCCTCACCATGATGGGAATTCTCAGAAAAGATACATTATGATAAAATGCAAATAGCACATTGTCTCTGGAAATTCCCATAGCTGAGTGGGCAGCATAATGGTATTAATTCAAGCTTCTAAACAACATCACCGCTGTTGGAATTGATCTGACACCCATAATTGATATTAATGGGTTGTATATTCAGGTTAGTTACTCCCTTCTAAAATATCACCTTGAAATTTTCCACTGCTGATAGCACGCAGCAGTATGTCCCTTTCCAGAATAGGCAATTGAAATGTGGCCAGAGACAGAGAAATGAAAAGCAGCAGAGATGGAGACAGAACGGCTATGAAAGTGTCTGTAATAAGAGGAAAGGCAGAGGAGAAAAAGAAACTAAAATGGGCCATACTATGGACTGGCTATATTCATGTATAATGGTGGTAGCTCTTGCTGAGGATCTCTCGGTTCCACAGATACGGGATAATAATTTGCTTTTGCTATCATCTTGGCCCAGGAGAAGAGCAATGGCCTTCTCACTAAGATGAAGTTCCAGTAGAAGGAAAAAGGGCCAAGCATGCTTGGTGCCTCAATTTGCACAAACCTGACCACCACCAAAAGAGCTTTTGTTGGACTGCAGGAACACCACTGTCGGGAACTCCCTCAAGCACTACACTACTTGGAGCACCAATTCACCACCAGAGAGAGCACTTCCAGACCTTTCAGTCAAATATCAAGCTTGGAGTCAAGTACTGAGGTGTGTACTTACACTTGTGATCCATGCAGACCTGCTTCACGAGCGAACAGTTAAACATAACTGCCGTGTAAATCATGCCATCCGCTGGAGTGTGCTGGTAGAGGAGCCACCCAAACTCCAGTATGGCCAAGTACATAAAGACACCTTAGCCTGAATTTAAAAGCACTTTAATAAATCTTCCATCCTTATGTATCAATTCTAGATTAGTCTTAAAACACAAGTTGTGTGGTTTGATCTCTGACAGAGAGCACTCAAGGACCTCTTTCCCAGTGTTTCATATTAATCTAGGGGCAAACAGATGTACCAAGCCTTGATCTTCAGGAAAGGACTACTAGAAGCCAAGCTTAAGTAAAGAAACAGTTCCATTAAAATATCTTCCCCAACCTTATGATGAAGCTTGCTTCCACAGGTCACAGCTCACAAGCTTGCTTCCACAGGTTTTCCACAGTTGTTTCCCCCCATTTTTTCTGACTGGATTTTTATTTTCTCCACCCGTGCTAGCTTGAAACTGTAATTGCAAAACTCATAGTCTTCCAGTGCCTGCTTTCCATAACAACCTTATTGAGGATGACAAGGGAAATCAAGGGTTTGCTGTCCTCATACACATGTCCCAGAATGTCTGATAGAGGCACTCTGGAAAATTCCTTGATCCTGTAATTTTCCAGAATCCCATATAAAAAAATAGCCAGTGTAGCCAGAATAAGAAAGAAAGATGCATGTTATCTGATTGTAGTTTCAAGGTCCTCAGAACTAATTGCTTGATGTGCTTGAAAGAAACCTGATGGAATAGTTGTTGAGATGTTTTCCCACTGCCCAGGAAACATGGTGCTGATTTTACTGGGCTTTTCATGGAATTTTGTGCAATATTACTGATAATACTCTTGCTGTGGGGGTAGGACTAGTGCAAGATGTTACTGATGCAAATATAGCTCGCTTGCTGAAAGTGAGCTGGAAAATTGTTTTACATATTCACTAAGCTATACCCTGTTAGGCACATACAAAAATGTGTTCAGAAGCTGATGTTATTTCTGTGCATCAAGAACATAAATTAGATCCAGATTTCATAAAGACAGCAAAAGATGTATCTACCAGAGTGGAATAGAGTATAGGTTAAGACAAGCAATTGAGTTTCCCCAGTTTAATGAGTCACCACAGACCACTTCATCCACTGCCCCTAACCATGTACATGCCCTTCACCTGTGGCAAATGTGAAGTAAAACACTGCAGAACTCATCTGCAAGCTGGCAGGAGTGAGCACATGCTCCATGACAGTAGCCCAGATGATGTTCAGTAGTGTGTCCAACCAGGAGTCACATTATTCTCTGCCAAGTGGACACTTACTACTTTTCTCTTTTGGACTCCATGAAAATAAGCTGCTACCAGCACCCTCGAGCTCCAGTTCTGGGAAAGAAGGGAGCACCTGGCAGTGTTCACTGAAGGGCTGCCAGCCTCTGTGCTGGGAGCTCAGTTGCGTGTTTGAGACATGGATCTCCAAAGGTCTTTAAAGGTTGCCTTGATCTCTAGTGGTGATGAATACAGTGTGTCACTGTGAATTTAATGGGATCCAGAAGAGCTCAGCACTTCTGCAAAATGGTCTGATTGAACCTATTGATGTTAAATATATGCAAGGTTTTTTTTCTTGTACTAGTTACTTAAGATGTTGAGTCAGCATCTTAGAGTCAGGGATAGCAGACAACCTTCTGAAAGCAGTTCTACCTCTGCGCTGAACCAGTCACCCTTCACATGAAGTGATTGGGGCAGAGGATGATGACAGTCAGTGCACGCTGATACCACTGTTGCTAGTTTACAAATGCAGCAGTGACTATTTCACAAGCTGTTCATTACCTTTCCACTAGATGATACAATGACTTTTGTTCTCCAAAGACAGATGTGTAACTTGCTAGCTGGATGCTCCTGTGGATTTGGAAATATCCTTGAGTACCAGCAGTCCCAGCCGCTGAAGTGAGCTCAGGTTTCAGGGCTTCCTCCCTCACTGTTTGCACAGTACTGAGCATGGCTTGATCTTTGTATGAAAAAAATAATGTTAAATAATAGCCTACACCCACTGTTTGTAAGACACATAGCCAGGTATCAAGGTAGTCTACATATTGAACTCTGTATTAAGGTTTGTGATGAGCTCCATTCCGCGTTCTCATTTTAACCATTATCTCATCTCCATTTCCTGACCTCGCACCTCCTCTGCTATCTCCCAACATGAACTGCACCGGGGCTGATTTAATTTACAGTCATTGAAGACAGAAACCATCTTGTTACATATCTTAAAGATAGTTCTGAATTAAGAACTATACTCAGTCTTTCTCTCTGAAGGATTTTTTACTCAATATATGTAAATCTTGATTAATGTTCATATATATCTGATGCAAGAGCAGTATCAAATATTCTTCACCATGGCCTTTTACAGCATGATTTGACTACAGTATGTCTTTGAATATTCCATGTATTTAGAAAGCCTATTTAATGGTTACCCTTTGGGAACATTTTAAACTGATGAGATGATGATTTTTCCACAAACCAATAGCTTTTACTCTTTGTGTAAGTGCACATTGCAGAAGGGCTCTGGGTCAAGCCCGGGTGTGCTGAGCCACAGTGACCTGCTCTGGGGACTGGGAGGAACTGGGGTTGAAACTCCCACTCCTTTACCAGGGTAGGAAGACAGTGAAAAGATGTCTCTCTCTCAAGCCCTCCAGCAGGGAAAGCCACATGTAACAATTCTGATATATATTCACCATATAAAAACAACCAGAGGAAAAAACATTGTGCATTTTTTATCTTATATTGAAACAAAAAGGATATAAATCCAAGGCAAGTGAAAATCCCAGTAGTCATCTGGTTCTCATCCTAAAATACACATAACTCCAGTTGAGAGCAGGAGGTATTTATTCTGTCTGCCTTAGAAAAACTCAGGCCCTTAATATACTACCAATTACAGTTAGAATAATGTATAGATTATTTTAATGGTTTATTGATGTGCTAGTGAACTAGGTAACTTGTTTTATTAGTGTCATTTAAGTCTATATTAGAAAAAACATTATAGAATTTCACTCCTTACAACAATAATAATCTAGATTTTTTGAGGGAAAGGCAAAACTGTCTATGTCATTTCCATGATACAGTCACGTAACAAGACATGATCCTACAAACGTGTGAAATTCTGAACTGATCATAGAACTGATAGCAGAGTAATTCCAGGGTTTTTAAATGCCACTTTGTTCACAGTGGTAATTTACCCTTCATGTCATATCCCTATAATAATCAATCATATGTGCATTGTACAGATAATTTTTTTTATGAATGCCTTTCCACAAATTTATGCATAGCAATTGTGCCCCAGGTACTACCTCTTTCCCTAAATTACACCATTTTTGAAGTACAGGGTGTTTCAAACAGATGGACCCATTTGAAATGGACCTTCAATTGAGATTGGGTCCATCTTTTTGAAACACCTTCTAGTTTCCAATAAAAAAATAACTAAAAGTTGTCCATAAGCGATACACTGTAATGTACAAAAAAGACTATTTCACTGAAGAGTACCAATTATATACAATAAAGTTAATTTGTTTTGCAACATCTATTTTATGCTTTCAATCTACGTAAAAAGTACTCTTGTCCTGTGGTAATTAAAAACAAGACAACACAAACAAGTGTTTTTACTCCTCTTTCTGTAACAGAAATGAGCCTGAAGGGATAAAAGTTTGGCTCACCTTTTTATGTACCTAGAAAAATGACAGCTCAAATAACGAGGCAGGTGGTGAATCATTCAGGTGTCACTAGCAAAGGGTGAACAGATGCCACTGGATCTTGCCATTAATATCATCTGGAAAGGTGAGTAAATGGAAGTTCATAGGAGCAGGAGCATTTGACAGCCTTTGCTTGGTCCCAGACTGAAAGCCAGCAGCTCTCCCAGAGCAGACCTCCTCACCCACTAGCAGCAGTTCCCTCAAACCAGTCCTGAGGAACCGTCCCCTTGTGGCTCTCTCCTGCTTGCTACTCAAAGGTCTTGGACTACTCAGCTGCCACGGCCCAGTCTGATCCCTCAATCAGGCTGAGAAGAAGATGCAAAAAAGCCCCTGGAGCTGGAGGTGTGCCCTGCCCAAGGATTTGTGTCAAAGAGCAGGGGTCTTCAGAAGCAAAGTCACAAGGACCACGGGGTCCCCAAGTCAGTGGCAAGGGCCTCAGGGCACAAGGGGGCTGTGGGAAGAGGGATTTACCAGTAGCAGTGAAGGCTTCTGGCTGAATAACTGACTGAAAAATGAAGTTGGGGATCTGGAAGCAACAAAACTGCCTGCGAGTTGTCTCTGGTGCGTTAAGAAAACATGGTCTTTACTAAATGAAAACATTAATGAAAGAATACATCAAATTCATATAATCTGTATTTTCATCCTGCAAATGCACTCCAGCAAGATATCAACTGAACACTCTGGCTAAAGAGGTGACAGTATCCTCTCCCACTACATGTGCAAAATTGTCACATTGGGATGTTTTTCAGATGGACTCCCAGAAAACATTATAAAAATTCTGGAGTCACCTCACCTGTGCTGAATCAACATCACAGCTCAGGGAGAGGTGAAACCTTGGAAAAACTGTGAATCAAATTCTTTCCTGCAATACACACTTTTCTTTCTCCCCCCAGAAATTACATATAAGAAACTGGAGGACACAATTTAACTCCAATGGGAAGAAAATTTCTTACCAATAACAAAGAAAGTGACAAAGCATTGGGACATTGAACAAACTCTCTGTGCAAAGAAGCTTTGGAAAAATGAAGAAATTATTTGAATCCTTCCCTTGGGCGGAATTTCATCTGAATAAGTTACTTCAAGAGTACATGACATTAAATCTTCTCTATTACAGTCAGTCACACCAATTAAACTGGTGTATCCATTCTTATTTTGGATTAAGGGTACTTCATCTTGGTGTTGATTTGCTCCTAACTGATGCAAGCTAACTGATATATCTCCAGTTTAATTTGAAACAAAAGTGTTTTGATGGGTTTTAACTAAAACTGCTTTGAAGCAGTCTATAAGTTACTCTGGCATGACCTGGAGACCTCACATCAAAATAAAGTGTTCATATGCAGACTTGCACCAAAAGTATCCAAAGGTCTGAATTTCAGCCCATTTAGTTACTTCCCTTCTCATCATCACCCAGGCAAACCTGTAATCATGTACTCAGCTGCTCTGAATGGCTCAGCACTACATACATGTGATACCATTGCAAGTCAAGGTAGGAGTGCTTCTGAAGTGATACAGGAGAGTTTTTTAAAGGTCAGAAAATCGATCAGATGAAGAAACAGTAGAAACAGAGCAAGAAAACAGAATGAAGCAAGATCAAAGTGTGTGACTGAAAGATTAACAGTTCTTGGAGTGCAGTGTTGCCCCGCTTGGAGAATACTAAGCTCTCCTGCTTTCTCTGAAAGGCGAAGTTTAAATCCCAGAGAGTGAAATGCTTTTCCTCTTAATTACCCTGAAAGGGCATTTTTGTAAAATCTCAAGGCCATTCTTCTTAAAAACAGAAGGAAATACTGAAGGCATTTTAATGCATAGAATTTTCTTAGTTTTTAAAGAATATTGCTTTCTTTTATTGATAAAGAAATATTTATTGTTAGATAAACATGGTATCTGTGGCATTCATAGCATTTCCTAGAGAAACACACAAGTACTATTAGGTAACTGGTCCTCACAACACTTGATGAGGTAAGTAAATATCCTGTTTCTACACAGCTACATTACCCCATTCTCTGAATGACAATGAACAGAGAAATTAAGTGATTTCACTGTCAGCTCCAATACTCCTGAAAGCCAACTGAACTTAAGATGGGTGCCTGTACTTAAAAGCATCAAGAAGATGAACTAAAAAAGTCATTTTAGACATGGGAACTGAAGTTCCCAGCTGTCAATCCTGACCTGAATTTCTTGGACTATTTAAAACACAAATGTAAAAGCTTGTCACTGGAAGTTAAACAGTATAGGAATGATTAATCGGAGCCGCTGACATGGGGTTGTGGAGTTTCAGTCTTCTCTGGTAAGAATAGCTCCCAGGGCCAGAGAGAAAAGGAGTCAGGAAGCACTGTCTGCTTTTATTAAAATGGTCCACTGATCTCATGCCTTTAAGGAGGCTCGGACGAATAAATAGCCAAACATTAACCTTTTTTAGCTTAGAAAGGAAAGAGAAACATCCGTGCAGAATGCAAAGCGGTAATGCAGTGAGCCATCCTCTCTCTGTGGCTTGACTGGCAATCCCCAGGTGTTTGGTACCCCTCCGCTGCCACATGTTCTGCTCACAGCGGTGCTTACGGTAGGGTGCGTCTGTCCACACGTCAGGGACACTGAGCACCACTTTTTCATCTGAGAATATATATATATACACTTTATATAGCTGATTTGCTGTGTGAGCGAGGTGAAGACTAAATCAATGACTTAAGCATTTGCAACAACTGCTGGTTAATCTTGTTTCCAGCACTGAATTCATCCTCTGTGTAATTATTTAACAAAAAAAATGACAAAAAAATCACAAATAAGAAGTTTCTTTTCTGTGCTGCCCTGAGGTAGTGCTAAATCACGCATCTGAAATAAAAACCGAGGATGGGGCTTCATGTTGGAGTCTTTGCCTGCAAAAACACGTTTGTACACCGTCCCTGGCTTTGCACTCATAAACCAAGTAAGGAAATGGCACGTGAAAAAGAAAACTTCTAGGCTGCTACATTAATGGCCAGGTAAACAGCAAATGCTTGCCACTTTAGCCCTGGCAGAATTTTTTTGCAAAGGGTCAGTAAAAATAGTTTTTGCATGGTGAAGTTTTTTTAAAAAAAGCAGCAAGCCAGCTCTTTCAGGAAAAGCATTTATACAAAGGCACTTTAGTACAGTTCTCTGCAAATTTTCTCCTGGACTCAGTGAGATCTAAAGGACTTCAGCCCATACAGAAGGTAGTACTGCAAACTTGAACAGAGACAAGTTATAGAAGACATCCTTCAGAGCCTCATTGTAATAGTGGAAAGAAGAAATGGCTCCTTCTGAGACAAAAATAAGGGTGGGAGTTTCAGGACAGGATCAAATCAGAAGATTTTCTCAAAAAAACTATCAGCTTCCCTATGGATACAGCTCAGAGATGAAGAGCCTGACCAGAATGAGACAAGAGGTTTGGGACAACTAACGAATATCTTGAGTGTTGGCTTCCCAGTGAGCATCCCTAAGTCTGCACGACATTTGCTGAAGGCTGACAGAAATGTGTACTTGCTTTTTGGAACAAGGATCTGGATCCTGTGGAGCCAGTACCAAGGTGCACAACCTAGACAGTGATAAAGGCCTAAGACTGGGTCTAAGCATTATTTATTTTTATTTAGCCAAGCTACACTCTTATATGGATTGTGATGGTGATGGCAATATTTTCTCAGAGGTCAGATTGCTGCCTCAGAAAAGAAAGGGCATTCTAGCTTCCAGAAAGACAGAAGAAATGACTCCATGGAGTTAAATGGTGAGATCGGTAATTGTCATACGTTCACTGTCATTTGTGCAAAATTGCTAATGGTAGATGTCAGACGTAAGACAGTATGCAATTGGAACAGATTGTAAAGATAATTATAACACAGCTTCTCAGAACAAAATTCAAGCTTTTTTTTTTGGTTGCTAAGTAAGAAAAAAAGAGAAGAAAATGTAAAGGTGGTGCCACAGACATTTGGGAAGTGTTCCAGGATATTTCCACTATTACTCAGATGGGTCATTTGGATGTGGCAGCAAGAAGCTGTTTTTGCTTTCAAGTCACTGATAATTCAAATTACAGAATCACAGAATGTTAGGGGTTGGAAGGGACCTAGAAAGATCTTCTAGTTCACCCCCCCTGCCAGAGCAGGACCACCTAAAGCAGGTCAAATTGTACACCTTGTTGACATAAAAGCTCCAGGTCTTACCCGTAGTAAACTAGCTCCCACGTCAGCTGGGAAAACAATTAAAAGAAGATTGTGAAGAGTGTATTTTTTCCGTGATCATTGATACTTCAAATCACAGAATTATTCAGACGTTTTGGATATATATCTGTTACTCTGCATTAACAGAGAGGAACCTATAATCTCCTTGATTATCTTTAAGAAAGCATGAAACTTCTAAGGACCACCTCAAACCATCAAAAATATTCAGAGGTGGAACGTTTTGAATGTTTTCAATCATCATCATCGCAGATGGTAACCTTAATCCTAACTTCGGGTGACAACAATCAAGCTGGAATAGATTTAACCTATCTCACATAGTGCAAGTTGTGCAAAATGCTTAATAGTTAAAATATCCTTTTGTTTATAATAAAAAAATTAGTGATTTTCATTTCCCAAAGCCTTTCACGTTTGTAAAGGACAGTTCATGTTGCCTGCTGTGAACCACTGAAAATACTGAGGCATGTCCAATGAGGAGTTTATCCATGTGGTAATAGGAAGAATCTTAAGATGTTTTCAAGGTATTAAAAGTTATTTCTGTACATTAATTTACATTTATTTGTTGCAATGTTAATGTTTTTTTAGGAGAGTTGAAGATGAGGATCACAGAGAGGCACTTTAAGTGACAGAGTATTACTTATATCGCTTTTACAATATGCCAACAGTTTTGTATGACATAATTTTAAAGCAACAATCTGATTTTTGTTTGTTAAAGATTATGACATAATGCATTAGCTGGAGGGTAAGCCATTAAAAAATATTAGTTCCTTTTCCACACATACAAGTTTTATTAAAAAAAAATTACAGGAAAACAGAAAAATGAAAAAAGAATTTACTCCAGGAAATTTGCTCTAAAATGCTCAATTTCACACTTTAATTTCAGTAAATTGAAAAATTCTCTAAATCTAATTTAAGAAACTTCATTGAAGAAAACCTGCTGACTTTTCAGAGAGGTGGAAGCATCACTGAAGTTTCAAACCTCGAGCTAAGAGCAGACAACTTTATTCCTGTGAGATGCGTAGTGCAGTGAGAGACTGGCTGTGTGTGCATGTGTGTTGGGAACCTTGTAGTAGAATATTGGGACTTTTTCTACCTTCAGATATCATTTCCCTCAATTTCTCAGAATCTGTTGTAGAGAATGTAGAGGCTGACCAGAGGGCTACCTGATTGTTGATTGACAGGGCAGCCCTCCTGGTCAACCTCTACATTCTCTACATCTGTGAACTGATAGCATATCAGTTCCTACCTCAAATGCAGCAGTGTCAAGGATCTTTTTTTTTCTTGTGCAAACAGGCTTGGTCAGGCTGCAGAAGCCGAATGAACACTTCTCATGTGAGACTTTCAAACCAAAGTTAATTTAAACTGTGCCAGTAAAGGCTTTTTACTAGTTTTTTGCTTTAAATAAAAAGAAAGATGTATGAAAATTATTAAAATGCACAAATACTGTTGCAAAAAATACTTCTAAATTGACAATAATCAAATTGTTCCTCTAAGAACAATGGAAATTCAAACTAGAAAGATAAATATCTAATCATTAGGAGAAATTACATTTCCCAAGCTTTCCTTTTCCTTCCTTTTCTTGTGAAGTACCTCCCTTCTAGCCAAGAAAGTTCCCTTTTATGCATCTTAGCTCAAATCCAGTTTCATCAGCATGAGGACTAATATGCTGGACTACATGCAGAAGGAGCTCAGGCATGAATTTATATTCCCTGCTGCCAGCTGTGCTATGAGGCTAGTAAGCTCTGGCACAGGGACAGGCGGGGAAAGGAACTTCTCAGTTCCCTCATCACTAGAACTCATCTGCAATGATGTTGAGGAAGAAAATGACTGAAGGTTATAGCTCCTCTCAGCTCTCCAGGATCTGCTCACACACTTTTCTGTACACTGACTTGGGTCAGTCTATCTACAATATCCATTTGGCTTACCTCAGATTCACTTTCATAAACCCCAGTGAATTAAGACAGGGATGTCTATATTATTTTAAGGTATTAAAGCAGAGAAACAGATGCCAAGATATGCAGCGATTTACATCTGTCACATACCCGTGGTATTTAAAGGGATCTAAGGTGTCTAAACAACTTGGAGAAATGAGCCTGAGTGCTTGCCCGGGTAGCACAACAGAGAATGAAAATCATACATGAGAAATGCTGAGTGGCCAATTCTTTCCCTTCCTTGTACTTTTCTAGTACAAATCTGGCTTTAGGCTAAATCTCTGAAGAATTGGATGCATCTTTTGCTGTGAGAGAGAATTTTTATCTAGTCAAGGTCAATTCTACTTGGTCCTTCAGAGGTTTCACTCAGGTACTGGCAGCATAAGGTGATCTGTGCGGAGCAGTCTCCAGTAGGATCTGATCACTACAGTAAGTATTGTTAAGTAAAAATACACTTTTTTTCTTTCTTCCTTCTGTGAAGATACACATCTTCAAATGGACCATTTCATGCAAGTAATCCAGGAATTTTAATGAAAGTATTTGTGTATGAAGTTAGTCACAAGCTGTGTTGACCAAGGCCTCTGTCAGAAAGGCATCACTGACTCGTTTCTTCTCTTGAAAGCAGATGAAACTGCACGCCATGCACATAGCGCCACATCTCTTGAAAAACATCTCTCAATAGAGAAGCATTCTACAAATCCTGACCATGGTAATTAACCACTACATCCAAAATACAAACCATATCCCGCTTCTCTTGAAATCTGGAAGATTTTACCGCTTATTCCAGGGGATGATTAGAATGCAGCCTCTTATCTATAAATCTGAAAGGATCCACTGATTAAGACCAGCAAGGTCAAATCTTGTGACTTGCTTCCTTTCTGTTGGAATTTCAGCATTTCATCAAACTCGTGCAAATTTAACTGCTTGAAATGCCAGTCCTCAAGCCTGGGCACTGATCCTTTGTGCAAATAAGAAATCTCCCCTCATGAGATCGGCTCTAGGGGAACAAGTGGGCTTTCCAAGGGACGCTGCCATGGCCCTGCACATGTCCCTGTGCTGGGGTTTCGCTGCTGGAGCTCCAGGTCCAGGTTCCCACAGCGCTCACTCCTGCTTGTGCCCAGCCCCAGGGGGTGAGATAGCCCTGCCTGCCCAGGGGGTCCCCACCGCCCCCCAGTCCCCTCCGCAGGACACGCCACCCAGCACATGGCGGAGCGTTTGCCGAATTCAGGCTTTTTCATTTCTGCCAGATGAGTTCTGAGCCCAAGCGATTGCTCCTCCTCTGAAAGCCCTGAAATGTGGGGCTTGTCATGGAAGCGCTGAGAAAATTTCAGGTGCAATGATGTGAATGTTTAAATATTTCTCTTTAGGTCCCTTTAACTTCACAAAAGGAAAAATTTGGAAAGTGGGATGAACATCGCCAGTACAGATTCTGCAATGATCAGATAATGAGTGAAATAATCAGCTCCTATCAGGGCTGGGGAAGCAAAGGTGTGACTTGGAGACATGCAGTAGCAAAGGAAGCTGGATCACCGCAAAGCCTCGCCTTGCCTCCTTCTTGGCTGCCTCCATCACACTTGAGAAAGCTGCTCCTGCGGAAGGCTGGTACTTTCAGCTGTTTCATCCCACACAAAACAAAAGACAAAACTCAGATTCTCGGGTAGGAACCCTCGAGCGTATTTGGATTTGTTTACTTTTCATTGTTTATGTCTTGATGTAATGCACAAGAAAGATGAGGATAATTTTTTGAATGCCTGTGTTTGAAACATGCAATGCTCAACAAAAGGTAAAAACCTCATCCCTGCGTAGCAGGGCGCCAGGGGAGAGGCGTTTGTGCAGCCCTGCGTGGTGTGTGTGTTGCCATGCTGCTAAAGCTAACGGCCCTGCTGAAGAGAGGGTAACCAGATGGCTCCCGTCTTGCAGTGCATTGAAGAGCAGCCCAGGAGTGGTTACTAGAAATCAACACATACGACAACAAAACAAATACTAGCACCAGAACATTAAGGGACTTTGTGTGTTCAAGCTTTGTTTATGGCAGGCAACCTCGCTGAACTATCCCAACCAGTTCTGCCACTGGTCTGGCTGAAGTGATGCTGGCATCCACCACGATCTGGGTGTAAACAGCTCTGCTGTGTCTGGGGCTGGTAACCAGCAAAAAGAGGAGAAGCCACCAGCCCTACACGCGCTGCAGGAACGGCTCTGCTGTTTATGCCAGTTCAGCACAGCTGGCAGTATGATGTAACTTGGGTTTGTTCCACAACGTATTAAAAAAATACACTGTTTAGTGTAGTTGCAGCCTAAGCTTTACCTTTTGAAGAAGCTCCTACATCCTTGCTGTTCTTCCAGTCAGTACCGAAGCGACAAGCTGTAAGCCAAGGTTGTCCTGGGGGCGATTATGCCCTTTTCTTTCTGCTAATGTTGTGTCCCAGTAAGACCTGTTCTCCCACTGGGACTCCCCAGGATTTTTGAAATGATGGATGCTGTGGTATCTCGCTCCTTCCTTCTTGAGAGAAATGTATAAAAACCCCACCAAAACCCAACCCAACCCGAACAATAAGAAGGATGAAGATGCGTAGAGGGAGGACAGAACGGAAGATCTGCCTTGTGCCATCTGTTTGTTGGTCTGAAAGGCACTGCTATTAAATGTTTTCAAAACAGTTCCTTCTCATGTTGGGACAGTGTTAAGGGTACTGGTGGGCCAGTCCCCCTCACCACACCCTCCTGACACAGGCCGGGTTTGAGCTGGTGCTGGGTACAGACACACCGCAGCACCAGCTCTGTTCCTCTCCATTGTGCCAAGATCGTGCTGCTCTTCCGTGGCCATGGGCACCCAGGGGGCAGCAATGCGCGCACCAGGATGGCCACAGCCTGTTCTGGCTGGAGCAGGAGCACCTGGGTTTGAAAAGGCCCTGGGACCACTGCGGGCAACCGCTCCCGACAGTGCTGCCTGCTGCCGGCCGCACGCAGGGGGTACAGGCGAGAACAGGGGCAGGCCCGGGTTGTTTAGCAGCTGGGGAAGGGAAGGGGGCGCAGGGTGTCGGGGTGCCCTTGGTCTCTCTGCCTGCCTGGCCCAGAGCTCATCCCCGCCCTTCCCGGTGCCGTGGGGCCCAGCAGCCCCCACCCCAGCGATGCCCCTTGGATGGACATGGGACAAGGTGCTCCACCGGCCTCACCCTGCAGCCGCTGTACACATGCGAGGCCGGAGTCAGACACGGTGTGAGCAGCAG
>VZRW01009309.1:35457-101771 GCA_013398125.1 Aegotheles bennettii | reverse complement strand
CTAGTGTTAGTTTTATTTGCTTTATTTGCATGAAGTCCACAGCTTCAAGTCCCTCAAGTGAGCATCACAGCAGGGCTAAAATGAGGAAGCAGTGGCAGGAAAATCACTTTCCTTCCCCATTCTGGGGATTTGTTTCACTTCAGCCTCCCCAGAAGGGTGGCCCCTTCCCAGAGTGATGTCCACAGAGCCCTGATGACATGATTGTGTTGCCTCATATCTGTAGAGGATCCGTGTGATTCACCCACAGTTCCTCCAGGGCCTTGGACCTTTGATCCTTGTCCTCACTGCTCATTTTCGTTTTCTCACTACAGAGAAAATAACAAAGATGACTGAAAATCATGCAGGATAAGGAGTCTGCTCCATGATCACCAAGTGCCAAAGATACAGGCTCAGGCACCTGACAGCACTGGGTGGTGGGCAGGAGGGTGCGATGCTGTGTCTGGATTTACACCAGCATCTTCTATGAGTCAACTCTACTCCCTGGAGCAGCACACGTTTTCCTTCGAAACCAGAAAGACTAACGTAATTATCTTCTCCTTCCCAGTAATGAGTAAAGGCACAGAATCACAGACACTTTCTGAGCTGGTTAACAGCAGTGAGTCAAGGTTTGGTGTTTGGGCCTGGTTTGCCCAAGGGGAAAAATGACACCCCGAAACAGCCAGACAGCTCTGGAAACTATGAGGGCTTGGTGCAGAGCCGAGGGGAAGGCTAGTCAGCATAGACCCTTGCTTTTTTGGCTGAAAGTAAAATAAGGTCCTTGACTAATAAAATGAATAGAAGTCAGCCAGCAGTTTTAATTTGCAGAGCTGCAAAGAAGGTGCCATCATTAACATTTCTTTCCTTTTTTCCCCCTCAACTATTCCCTCTTTTTTTTCCTTTTCCTTTTGTTTGTTTGTTTTTAATAGGTATATTTCCACATAGGGCAAAATAAGCAAGAACTCAACTTCAGCCACCAGCAGCTGAATATGTGGGGGATTGTGTATAACCAGACACGTCTTACCAGATGGGAGCCCTAAGCAAGAATATCCTGCTTAGCCAAAACGGGCTTTTCTATCTGAAAATCCCAGACAAGTTTTTGCCAATTCCATTTGAGAGAGAAGCTTTGAAAACCAAGATTGTTTTTCAAGTTCAAAAAAAATAAAATTAATTTTTAAAATATATGTCTTTCACAGCTCTAGGATCTTATTATCACAGGTGACTGCTTCCCAATACCATCCTAGGGGACTTCTACAAGCATGATGTGATTACTTCTTCTTGTCAGTTCCCTGTGACTTTAGGAGTTCCAACGTGTCTGACTGAAAATGAGCGTTTCTGTGCATGGCAGTGGTCTGCTTTCTGACAGCTCGCATGCATGTGGAGTCTCTGTCATCCAATAAATGTCATGTTTACTAATATCCCCCTCAGTGGGGTCAATAACACCACCTCAGTCCTCCACCCAGTCAGAGACTAGAAGTCTTTGTATTAATTCTTCACTCCTGCTGCATCTGCCGCTCTTCCATGTTTGCCTGCCATGGACCAAGTGGTTCAAAGGTGGCAGAGGAGCAGAGAGATGCACGCACTCACCCCCTTGCACACCCAGACTGCATGATCACATAGTCCTGGTCTCCTGGGGAAACCAGACAGAAGTGGATAATCATCTCCTCATTGTATGTCTCCAACAGTAAAATTATCCCCTGCAGGGAAGATCACTTCTTGTGTGGGTAGATTTCCCTGCCTGCGGAGCACTCATACACAGAAAACATGAGGTGAAGAGTCCCATGTGAGCCCCGGATCCAAGGCAGAGAAGTTTCTTTTGAAGCCAATAGCTTGTTTGCACACAGATCACTCTAGAAGAATTTTCTGGAGTTTCCTTTGAAGAAAAATTACTGAGAATTGTCTGTTTATCTACCTGGTCTACAGCTGGTACTGCAAGGTATAGCCAAGCTCATCTGCAACCCAAACATTTGTCTAGAGAAACCTCTCTGCCCCCTTTGACATGGGACATCTGTGATGCCAGAAGGGGTAAAATTAGGAGACCAAAGCTAGTAGCAAGGGCATACTTCATCAAAGAAGATCCCCCTCTGTTTTCATTCATGTCCATGTTTGTGCTTCCTCCTGTATTTGCAGTGAAGTCTCTCTCAGTGATGTGCCCCTCAATGTGCACAAGAGAAAGAGGGTAAGGAAGGAAAAGTAGATGATACAGCAGAAAATAACAGAGGTTTTCCAACCTGCAAGTCCTCTCAAAGGACCCTGAGAGCCTCCTGCTGCTGTGCTTATACACATGCAATACTTTCAGATGTGGTGACTGGGAAACAGATCTTCAGCAGGAACAAATGAGTTTGAAAGTGGCCTGGGGGATGAGGGAGTGTGGGAAAATTGTTAAGAAGTAAATTTACTAGCACAAGAGCAGAAGCTCCTTCCAAAACACTGGGAGGGTGCAAAGGGAGATGCACAGCAGGGGTGGAAAAAAAACAACCTGAGAGCATCAGGTGAAGGAGCTTTGGTCCCAAGCTCATGTGGTGCCTCAGGCAAAGCCATGATATGGTAAATGTGTGGAGCAAAGGCAGTGACAGGTAGGCAACAGGGGACAGGAGCTCACCAGTACCATCATCTGCCTCCACCATGGAAAAGTCCCTTGTGCACCGCAATCTAGTGAAATTCCCATTAGAATCATAGAATCATAGAACCATCGAGGTTGGAAAAGAACTTCAAGGTCATCCAGTCCAACCCCTACCTACATCACCACTAAACCACATCACCCAGCACCACATCCAGACACATCGTGAACACCTCCAGGGACAGTGATTCCACCCCCTCCCTGGGCAACCTATTCCAATGCCCAATCACCCTCACAGGGAAGAAATTTTTCCTGATGTCCAATCTGAATCTCCCCTGCTGCAATTTAAAGCCGTTTCCTCTCGTCCTTTCACATGGGCACGGCAGAAGAGACTGACCCCCACCTCACCCCAACCTCCTTTCAGGGAGTTGTAGAGAGTGATGATGTCCCCCCCAAGCCTCCTCCTCTCCAGATTGAACAATCCCAGCTCCCTCAGCCATTCCCCATTAGACATTTTCCAGTCCCTTCATCAGCTTTGTTGCCCTTCTCTGGACACACTCCAGCACCTCAATGTCCTTTTTGAAGTGAGGGGCCCAAAACTGACCCCAGCACTCAAGGTACAGCCTCACCACTGCTGATTACAGTGAGACAATCACTTCATTGACACAAGCTTCAATGGGAGAGGAAGAGGAAGGAGGAGGGAAGAATTTAGGCAGGTTTGCTCAAATCTCAGATGAAATGGCTGAGGGGGTGCACTGGGTGGCAGATGAGGAGACAGCGAGGACCCTCTTAGAGAGGAAGGTTTGGGCACAGTAGGAGGGAAAGCTGGTCAAGATCAGAGTCCTTGGAGGGAGATGGAGAGAGGGAGAAGAGTAGGTGGAGGAACAGAACCCAGAGGGTCCATGGGACAGCACACAGACTGTGTCCCTGATCCCCTACTGTGGCTCTTTCCCCAGTGACTGGCCCCAGCTCAGTGTCCTTGAGGGCTGATCTCTGTTCCCACATGTTTAGGGCATAGGTGACCACGAAGTCGCATTACCTTGGCTCAGGAAAAGGCTCTCATTACCTCTGCTCCCTTTGTAGCTTACTTTCCTCCCAGGGGCCTGAGAGAGCTGCAAACATTTCCTCCTCATTTGAAAGGAAGAAGCCGTGAAGAGACCAAGCCCCGAAGGGAAATAATAAACAAACCCATGACAGCATCACCTCTTTGATGAAACGCTGGGAATATTTTACAAGAGCTCCTCAGAGAAACGTGGCTGGCTGCTAGCCTGGAGCAAGAGCTCCCAGAACACCCGTCCCCCCAAATTCCCAGCTTGCTTTGTCGGGGGCTGGTCCTCCCCCACTGTCTTCGTGACCCACAACTATGAAGAGGGGTGAGTGGTTCTGCTAGGACTGAGGGGGGAGGAGATGAGAGGGAAAAACACTGAAGAGGAGGAAGAGGAAGAGTGCCTTAATGAAAGAGAGGAGCAGGACAAAACCTGGAAGACAAATTAATCTCAGAGACGCTGAAACGCGGAAGAGGTACATAAAAGGGCTGAGTGGAGAAGAGGTCATGGGAAGGGAAAATACCGAGCCACTTCACCAAAATGATTGAAAAGCAAATGTTGTGTACAGGCTGTCTCCATCAGTGCACGACACTATCTTCAGCATACACCTTCTCCCCACCTGCCCAGGGGCAGGGTGGTGCTGCTCTCTCTACTTTAAAGGCACACAAAGGCTCATGCCCAGACCAGCAAAGGGTCTCGGGCGTGGGAAAGCTCTGTGTCGCCACTCCTCACTTCCAGGCACCTGGCGTGCACACTGCAGGAGAGACACAAGTGCCCTATAGCACAATAGGGAGAGCCACCCCTCCCAAAGCCAGCTCCCATCTCCTGCATCCAAGGGCAGTCCCAGAGACTTTCCATCCTGTGTCATTCTCCCCTTGGTTATGGATACAAAACATAACCTTTTTCCCTGCTTCTACATTTCAGGATAGACCCAAGAGCCTTTTTTTTTATTTGTTTAAATCCAACCACTCTCACCAAGAGTGGGATTCAAAACTTTAAAGTCACTGAACTGACATCAATCAGAACTGTTGCTGCTGCAGGGCCAGGGTCTCCCTTGCTTTGCTGTGTTCTGTCCCATGGATTTACTTCCCAGTAAGCCCAGCCGCAAAAGCAGGGAAGGTGGAAGACCATACCACCCAGGCAAGAGCCTTATGCTTGAGGCAATTAGGGATCCCACAGCCCTTCACAGGACCACTTAGCTTACAAATCTCTGCAAGGCTGATAGAAAAGCCAGGTTCTTCTGGCCAGGGATCCTCAGGATGTGCTGGAGCAGCATTGCTGCTCCTAGATGCCAGGGAGCGGCTGAACTGGGATTTACTGGGTTGTGGTTCTTCTGTGGACCAGGTGCTAGTACTTCTGTTCCCCTGGCTCAGGGATGGTGCATTAATGTGGCTTCTCCTCTCCCATCAGCTCTTTGCTCCTGAGGTACCAAGGGCCAGTACAGCTGTAAACATCTCCTGAGTTAGCACAAGGTAGATGAGAGGAAAGGACTCAGACACACAACAGTTTGTCTGGGAAATTACCTAAGGCAATACAGCAAGACAGGGAAAATAAAGGACAACAGAAACTCTGCCTTTCTGTGCCGTGTGGAGTTCAGAGGTTGCAAGTGAGCCCAGGAGGTTTAAGTGAAAATGTAATTATTTCAGGAATGGACTGAGCTGATGCCAGCCAAGACACAAAATTCACCTACTATGGGTTGTCCCTATGACTCATACCTGAGAGGTGAGTGTTACCTGGCTATCAGCCATTTGAGTTACTTACCTGTGCTCTGGGTCTGAGGCTCCTGGCCAGGGACAGGACACAGTTGTAATAAGAGTCTGACATGTGAAATGACATGTGTGACTGACACAGGGTGTGCTCTGTTCAGAAAGGACAGGGAAGCCAGCCTCCCTCTTTGACTCAAACTACATCTCCTTTAGCTCCAATGGCTGAGCCTCAGCTGCTGCCCCTGGCAGGTAACATCCACCTGGGGCCATTTCCCAGTGATGGGAGCCAGAAACTGGAGCATCTGGGGGTTCCCTTCAAGGTGTTGCTGTACTCTCAAGTGCAACTTAGAACCCTTGAAGATCTCCTGGGACAAGACAAGCCTGCCTAGCAGGGAAGGTGACTCCCAGTGAGAAAATTAGAGAAAGAAAAGTGTTAATTATGAGACAACATCAGTGTTTCTCCTTGAGACAGTGAATGAGGTTGCCCTTCCCAGTGTAAACCAACAAATTCCTTTCAGTTAGTATGTAAATGCAGTGTTACTCGGGTTCCTCAAGGGAGTTGGTTTCAACCAACTCTGTTGCAAATCAAACCAAACCAAGAAGAGTATCTGAGAGCTCAAAAGCCACCTCAACCCTGTGGTTTTTATTGCTCCCTGTTGCAACATTCCGAAAGAGGGTAGGGAAGTGTAAGTGACTGTGGTTGGAGACAGAGTGCAGGAACAGGCAGACTTTTCATCTGCTCCCTCAGCCATTCTTAAGCTTCTATAGAAATGGGCATCCTACCACAAAAGAAACAGAAATATGGAGATTTGTTAAGCATCTGCCTCTGCCCAGACCACAGTTTCCTGGGGAGGAGTTCAGCTCCTGTTCAGTGAACTCCAGGGCTTGACCCAGTTGCACACACATACGACACTTGAAGGTAACAGGATTAGAGCTATGACACAGGACCTGCAGGATACCCCAGCCCTTCTGGAGTGAGGGCAGGACTCCCCAAGGATCTTGAATGTCTCCACACCCCTACATTTAGGCATCTGAATTGAGCCCATAGTCAGCACAGTCAACAAAGCAATTCAGGTCTCCTTTGCAGATGGACTAAATGAAAGTACATGCTGTCAGTTGCCGGCCTGAGCAGAGTCATGGGCTCCCAGACTTCCCTCAGCTCCTATTTGCCCATCTTGCACTACACTTGTCTCATGAGCTGCAGGGCTCAGATACAATCAGCTTCTGCACGCATCCCCTGTGCTGGATCTTCCAACACTCTTGTGCACTTGTGCCTCCACCCTCCAGTCCCTGGAGGCAGCACTGAGATCTTCTCAGAATTTTGCGTTTCATGTCTTGAGGCTGAAGACACCATCATCTTCATTTTACATCTGGAGGGACAAACACCATGCCAGTATCAGGAACATTCATCACTTTGGTGTGTTTTTCAAACTCAGCTGTTCATTTGGGTAGACACGGGGCTGGGTTGCAGCACCTGACTTCTGCTCAGTGCTTGGAGCATCTGGACTGAGAGGCAGCAGATGGGTGAGAGGTTTGGCAACATGTCAGTTTGTGCCTCTGTTGCTCAGAGATAAAGGAGACTTTGTTATCTTGGATTTCCACCAGGGACAGAGTGATGAGTTTAAAGAGTTAGCAGTGTTCCAGGCACAGAGAAATGAGTAAATGCCGAATGTTCCAGATTAGAAGAGGGTAAATCTTGTCAACAGACATATCCTAGTCTACATTCAGTACTTTTCTGGGAGCAGAAGGGTTTTTAGGATAACAAGACCTGACCAGTCCCCAGGCTATGGTCTACCCCACCCCATTCTTGAACATTACAGTCACACTACACATGACAAGGGTCACAGGACTCAGACACATTTTCCCTCCTGGAGGTGGTTAGGTGGGAACACACTGGTAGTTCCTATGTCTCATGACTTGAGTCTCATGTCTTATACCTGAATTGCAGCTCTTTAGCTGGCACCAGAGTAATACAAGAGGGGCATCAAGTCACCCCACAACACCCAAGTAACCGATGTGGACACACATGGCGTTGACTGCTGGGCGAGAAGGGGAAGCAGGTAAAGCATCCTTATCTGTCCTTGAGTCAGGAGGAAGGTCCCACCCTAGACTCCAGGCAAAAACTCTCCCCCTCTACCCTTGGGTCAGGATGGTTAGCTGCGTTCAACAGGTGCCTGTTCCCTGGGAGCCACCAGCTGCAAAGTCTGGTGTCACTTAGCCACATAGGTCCTATCTTACCATCTCTCTGAGCAAAGGGGAGAGGTACTGCAGCTGGTGGGGCAAGAGCTCAACCAGTTGCTCCCCCAAGAGAGCTCTTAGGGAAAATTTTCCTTCTTCAACTGTGCCACTCAGCCTGTAGGAGTCGATAATGGAGTAGGATTTGTTGCTGTACAGGATGAAGTCTCCATTGCCCTTCCCTGATGTTCTCCAGCGTGTTTAGCAGTGTCCCAGCTTGAGAAGGGAGCAGGTCCTCAGGGCGAACACGGAGGAGAGCACTGGTAGGGCAGAGAATGGGCTGGCTTCTCTCATCGAAATGAGCAGTTCAGATAGTAGACCGTATAAAATGCTAGTGTGCATTGCCACAGGATGTCCCGAGGGCAAAAAAATTAAGAATGGATGAAAAAAAGACCTCAGGGTAAACGTATTCAAGGGCCGTTACTAATTCCCATGTTCCTGACGCAACCTCCAGCTATGAAAGGCCCTGTCATGTGGTTCACCAGATCGTGGAGAAAGTACAACCAAAGCAGAAATCACACCATGCTTGTCCTACCTCCTGTTCCACCACAGCACCAGGACCTGGGAGCAGTGGCCCACTGTGACTGTGCCAGGCTGCAGTCTGCAGGCATAAAATCTCACTTCCTCCTGGGGTTGAGATTTTATATCCTGGCTGCATCCTCAAAACCACAGATGCTGGTGGAGGGGTTAACAAGCCAGAGCTGCAGCCAGCAAGCACCGACAGCTCAGGCACCAAGAGGGAAAACTGAACATGAGAGGGGAAAAACTGCAGCAGCTGAAGATCAGCCACATAGGAGTGGGGATAAGGGGGAGGTTGGTCTCCAAGACAGAGTCCCCTGCAAGAAAGACTGCTAAGAAGGCACATGAATTTCCCAGTGCAACCAATGATTGACAGGATTAGAAGCCCCACAACAATTCAAGACTCCGACACCTCTTGCACCCAGGTTTACCAAGATACTTGATGCGAGCTCCAGTGTGATTTTCAAGTGCATCTAAAGGGATAGGCCCACATTCCCATGGCCTCCACAGGTGCAGAAACCTGTTTGGTGTTATTTTCCACTTGCTTCCTCACAGGTATTGCTGACATACCACTGGGTACCTTTCCCAGTAAGTGAAAGGATCCAGAATTGGCTCTGTCTTCCCATGCATGTTGATGTAATATTTTAGTAAATGTTGTTTATGTTGGATTTCATAACCTGCATAATTCCATACCATAAAATGTCTTGGGTGTCTGTGTATCTTGTTCAATGCCCGCTCTGTGTAGCTGGTTTTACTTCCAAAATACCAGACACTTCCGTGCAACTACCATTTGTAAAAAAGAACATAAACAAACAAACCTGCCCAAGCCCAAGGGATACTGCAAGGCTGCCTGAAACTATGGCAAATATGGGATCAAGGGTTTCATTCAGTGGTGCAGCAGATCTTGGCTGGAATGTGTTTTGGTAGCATATCTGCACAGACCTGTCCAAAGGTGAGCACAGACTCTGAGAAATTCATGCAGCCTGTGCTGTTTTGCTTGCACAAGGAGGGCTTCAGTGCTAGTGGAGATGTTCTGCTTTCAGCAACCGAGACAATTCGATATCAAGATGGGTTTATGGAGAACAGATGCTGATTTTTAAATTTCTTCAGAAATTTTAGGAACAGATGAAAACCAACTATTTAGCCCTAGGCTTGTTACACAGTTTAACAAGGAAAATCTGATTTTTCATTCCTTCTTTACACAGTTGTCAGGGGGCTGGAGGAAGACCTTAAATAATCACCCTAATTTTACAAATAGAAGAATATCTTGAAATCTTTCTTGACTAAATTTCGGATCCTCCTCCACACTCTAATTTGATAATAATAAATACAAACTACATAACAAAACTTTGCTGACAGAACATTTCAGCTGCTTAATGAATAAAAATATTGCCCTTCAAAATTATTGAGTCTTTCTCTCTGTGGCTTTCACACCTTTATCCTATTGACTTTTCTTTTTCCAGTGTGGATTTTTTCTTATTATTATATGGCTAGATATGAAAATATTTTCAATCTGATAAGCTCATTTTCCTGTATAATCACTCTCCAGCCCCCCTAGAGTGAGATGGTTGTCGTCACTTCTCCAGCCAAATGCATCTTTTGCAGCGGTGACAAGGCACATGACAGCAGCTGTGTTGCAAACACATTTGCCTGGAATTCCTGATGTGCACACTCTGCACCCAGAGAAACCCTCATAAGGCACATTGTTGCTGAACTGGAACTTGAATGGAGAAGAGTAAAGAGGAACTTCCCACTCAACAAGAAGTTTGTAGTGCCAGGAAAGGTTTTTATTATTCTTTACACAGTAAAAAGTAAATGGAAGTGGTTTAGTTAGAATCCTAGAATCACTTAGGTTGCAAAAGACCTTTAAGATCATTGAGTCCAAGACACATGGGTCCAAGGCTCCTACAAGGTTACAAGGACTCTTAAAGCATTGTATGCCTATGAACTCTTGAGACCCTGGAGACATCAGGACTGCAGGCATGCTGGAATTGGACAGTGGGCTAGGACTTCTTTCTGCCTTGAGATACATGATGAGGGCAAAATCCTTGGCTGTGCAGGAGAGCTGGGAGTTCAAGCACAACTGAAGCATGCAGAACTACTTAAAGGAGGCAGCAGGGAATACAACAACCTTCACAACTTGGTCTTCGCCAGTGTTGTTGCTCGAGACTAGTCCTTCACCCTCTTTCTATGATCCAAAAGCAGGTTTTCCCAGGTCACAGCTGTTGTAACACCATGTTACAACACCTGCAGCAAAGACCCTGGACCATCTGAGAACCAAGTAGAACTGAATACTTGGCCACTTTCAGCCTGGTTTATAAATTTTGTAGGTTTTAAAGCCAGGAGGGACAATTCCTGTCTACTTGACCTTCTGCAATATAGAGGTCTGGGAATTTCCTCCAGCTGGACTTGCTCTTAAGAGCATGGCTTGGGGCTTAACTGAGAGACCTTTTTGCTAGACAGCCAGTCATAATTTGAAAACCTCACAGAGTAGAGAATCCACAACATCTTTCAACATTTTGTTCGAGCAACAAATTACTCTCCCTGTCAAGCATGAATAGTTTAAATCAGAGATTTATTTCTTCCTACAAAGAAAGTATATTTCACTAGCTTGACAGTTGGAGTTCATCTGACCTAAAACCCGGATTACTATATTTGGCCAGATGAGCCTTACCTCTCTAGTGAATCCAAAAGCAAGACATTCACTACTAGATGATTCATTGCCTTTGCCATTTAGGTATGGAGAAAAAAAATCTTCTAATCTGCATGGACCTGCCAGGTGAATAACGCCCAGATACCTCTCTCAAGGCAGCTACATTAAAACAAATAGAGACAAAACTTGCAGCAATTTAAGGGTGCCTGCTGCCAGGAAAAATGTCATCTGTAGTTAATTCCATCATTCCCTCCTCACACTTTAATAACACCTCTAGAGCTCTTTAAATCAGGCATATTAAACTGTCCTGTGTGCTGCCCTCCTTTACATGGCTAGCAAAGAGCTGCCCTAGTCCTTTCTCATATGGGCCAGACCCTTCTGGAAGGTGAGGCTAAATTCTCCATAGCTCCCCCTCTCCTGACTGCAGGCTGAGCTTGCCCCTTTTCACATGGTAATGGATCTTCTCAGCAGTGCTTGGTGCTTTTCTCACAGATCCCAGAAAAACTGGAGCTTTACACAGTGGGGATATGGTTAAGACAAAAATTCTGACCTAAAACTGGTATTTTATTGTGGTTTTAATAAAGGGTCATAACATAGAATCATTGAGGCTCAGTTGAGGCAAGGGTACATGCCAGGTGGAAGCAGCAGGAAATGCATGAAAAAAAAGAAAAAGTTGGAAAAAAAAAAAAAAAGTTTTTAAAAAAACACACACACACCCAAAAAAAAACCAAAACAAAAAACCCCCAAACAAATAAACCCAAAACCCACACCTTGAATCCAAAGTCATAAGGTCTGTAGTAAGAATTTTAATACACTGATCAAATCAGTGGAAGATACCATGTGGTAGAAAAGTAGAAAAAAGACCAACAGACCTGAAGAGAAATGGGAATTGAGCTCTGCAGCAGTTAGTTGATCACAGTAGTAGACAAGACTTCTACACAAAATTTGAGTGATAAACTTTCAAGATAGAAATGGAATAAAGCAGCATGCTGACCACAGATGGAGCATATCAAACAAACTCCATGACTTTCTTGCCAAAAGCCATTTGATTTCTGGTTGGTGAATTGCAGGAAACCACATTCATCCAAGACCCCACCGAATTGTTCATATGGCACCGTATGGGAAGTTATGAGTTATTTTAAGGCAGTATTATTAATACAGGAAAAATACAGCAGGACATATCAGCCAAAAAGCAAAAATAATTGTATTTACAGAGGACACAGCCTGGAAGAAGGCTGTTTGTGTAATTATTTGGGTACTGGGTTCAGGCCTCAGCATTGCATCGCTGATAAAAAGTGGCAAGTGAAATATCCTGGGTGATGCTCGACAGTATGCTGAATGCAGAGTAGGATTGCATACTCAGAAGAACGGCATTAGTTGAAAGAATAGTAAGAGAAGTTAAATGATACAAAGGGCAAGGAAAGAAAGCTGACCTCTTGTTCCTTTTGCCTGAAGAATAAGATGCCTGATAGCAGGGCATCGCCACCCAATAGCCTATACCTTGGCCTCTGTACTGAGTACAGGTACCCTATCTCCTTCCACCTGCTCCACAAGCCCAGCCCAAAAGAGAAAGGAATAAAACACAAACAAAGAATGTAGATGTATTGCCTGAAGGGGTTAATTCCATTTTGCTTGTACAAGCAGAAGAGGACTTGAGGAAGCTATTACTATAGATGACTTCTTTTCCATGGCAAAGTTTACTGACAGCTGCTTAAAAATACAACCAACACCAGCACTTTATACTGTGGGTATCAACATTATTTTTATTTCTTTTTAAAAAATGAAAAAAAACAGAATATATCATTTTATTGACTGGAAATGTGTATGAAATTACATATTTCAAGGAACTCACACATTAAAGAAACAGGCTTTGAAAGAGTTTCTCTAACGCAATGGCCCGGGACCTACAAATTCTTCCACAACTGATACTGCTTGTGTCAAATACTCTATAATAATATGGCATTGGGAGAGCCAGAGATCCCCTGAGATGCCAGCAGGAGTTGCCTGACCTCAGTCCCACATCTGTGAGTACCATGGATACCCCAGTAATTCTGCAAGGTAGAAAAGGAGATGCTCCAATAACAGAATGCCATAATCTAAGGTCACCCCAGGAAAATCCAACAGTATCTCAAAGCTATCAGAGAACAGGCAATTCCCAAGCATCTTTAAATTAACTCATCCCAACCCTGGTATTTAGTAACAGCTTTAAGGAGTATATTTATATATAAATCTATTTTTAAAAAAAACAACACTATTGTGAAACTTACATGAACACACACGATTTAACAACATCTTATTTCCAGTGAAACTTGGCTATTAGCTGCTTGCAGTTTATATACAAAGCTGATTAATTAGAAGGGCTGCTACAGGGAGTCAAACTTTCTTTCCAGGTTAGCCCCTGGCTAGAACAAGGATTGCGTATGTGTTTTCTCCTAGGAGTCGGCATATTTAAAAAGTTGTGATTAAAACACCAGGGTTCAGGGTTTGTAAACATTTTTTTCTTAATATTAAATTAAAATCCAGTGCATTATCACTCTCTGCTCTGGCATTATGGATCATCTGATTGACATGATGTTCTATGAATTCATGGGAGATATAAAAATTTTGGCCAACAAAAATCCTTTAGATATGTTCATTCCTGGTGCCAAGTTATGGACTTTGGAGCAGCACCAGGCATTAATCTTATCCATAGTAGAATCACAGGCAACTATTTTCCAGGATGTAGGAGTTTCCATTCCATGCTAGCAAAACAATTTAAGTTTTGATGATCTCCTCTCTACAGATGGAGACATGGGTTTGGAGGGAAGCAGTTTGCCAAGCTCACAGGCAAGGCCAACAACTAAGCCCAAAAGAGATCCAAATTCCTGAAAACTTGGGCCATGTTGGAGATGTTGGACAGCAATGCCACTTCTCTCCTGACTCCTACAGTCCTCAACACCCTTCTACCAGAGAAAGATAACACGCTACTGTATTTGGGGAAAGGTTCAGAGGAAAATGCCTAAAGCAAATGCATCAGGGATATACATAAAAAGAAAAAAAGGCAAAGAAAAAAGGAAAAGAAAAAAAAGCTAGAATATCTCAAGACAGGAAAAAACCCTCTTCCTGTTGTTCTTGAAGCTATTCTTAACCCCTTACTCCTCTTTGCTGCAGTCCTGAGTAATGAATGTCTGCCAGATCTGGGTGGCAGCTTCCTCAGACCCTCTCCTTGTGCTTCACATTAGCCAGCTTCACTGTTTCCTGCTCAGAGGCAGGTGGAGAAGGCTCGTCGTGACATCCAATCATCAGCTGATAGACTACCACTCCTGCAATGGCCCCAAGGAAAGGAGCAACAATTGGAACCCACCACCACTGTTTACCAGTCCTGGAAAACACAAAGAAAATGCACAAGGTAAGAATTGCAGCCTACACATTAGGATACTCATGTTTGGATCTGGAACAATACAAGATCTGGTCAGCTTCAAATGTCACCATTGACTAGCAAAAGACAACAGTACCCACATGTCCACAGCAATTTCCAAGGCAGATACTGACCCTCACTGCAAGTTCAGGTGACAAGCAATTTAGAACAGCTACTTCCAGAACTTCCAAGACTCCCTCTCCAGCAAGAAAGCAGAGAAGTAGTTGCAGTGCTTGAACTAGGCACATTCACTTCCCTCCCACGGCTTTCAGGAAAACACCCCTTGACAGCATGACCCTGCTCATGGCTCTTAATTTTCTCCAGCAACATGAAAATCCAAGTATAATAAATGCCCTGCATTTCCTACCACTAAAACAAAAGATGATAAGCTCATGTTCAAGGTGCACCTGAACTTCTCATGAATGCTCTTAGATTTCCTGCCTGATAACAAAGCTGGGTCCTTTGCTCCTACTGCTGGAAACAGCCGAGCTTCTATGATTTCTTAAGAAATCAGAGCAGAGCAAACAGTGTCTTTTAAAAATCCAAAGATAACTCGTAGGTACTGAGACTCTTTATGGTACCAAAGCTACCACCTACTTGGACTTGGCCTTTTTTTCGCCTTGATGCACAAGGTTGTCTTTGGTAAGCACTTACCAGAACACTTCAGTGCCGTAGCCAGCGATGGCTGTGAAGAGACGAGGCCCGAAGTCCCTAGCAGGGTTAACAGCATAGCCAGAGTTGAAGCCCATGGAGGTTCCAATAACGAGGACAACAAAGCCAACTGTGAAAGCTTCCAGCCCCGTCGGGACAGGGTTGTTGTAAGGATCGACAATAGCCAAGACACAAACAATCAGGGAAGCTGTGCCAATGAACTGCGGAGGGAGAAGAATTTAATCCAGATTAGTATTTTAACCAGATTATTTACCTGCTCTGAAATCCCATGCATTTAGGACTCATTCTCTAAACTGAAAGACCTGCACTGTCATTCCATAGCATTGTCAGGTCACAGTAGACTAAGCACCCATGGCAATGGGGGAGTGGAATGTGATCTTCCTGGCAGACCACAGGCCCAACCAAGCCCACACCTTTTTCTCTACCCATGGAAGTGCTAAGAACAACTCTTTGGGCAGACAGAAAAAGCTGAAGATATCTTCCTGAGCATGCTTCCAACCTGCCACAGCTGGATGGCTGCTGACCCTTTGTGGTTAGTGGCAACTTGAAGGAGGACATAGTCACTTCCACCATCAATCACCAACCCATACCCATTTGACCTTGCGGTTGTGCAACAGCCACAGTAGTACAGCGGTAGTGAGGAAGAGTTATCCTTCCTCACTCTGTCGCTCTTCAGGGCCTGGGACCAAGTGGTATCCTTTTCACTGGTGCCCTGGCCAGTCTTGTGTGACTGGTTAATCCCCTTAACACAAGCCTTCTTGCTGTAAGGATGCTTTCTGGCTCTGCTCTTCCTATGGGCTAGTGAGATAGCTGTGTCAGCTCTAAAAACCTTTCTGGATATTTTCTCTTCACATTTCAATTCATTTTCTAACTAAAGGAGAGGCCCAGAGCCACCACAAAATCTTCCTCTTCAAATGCACCTTCATCCTCCCAGCACCCTCTCACCTGGTCAAAAAATCCATTCACAACGTTCAGATGCTGAGACGGATAGGTAGCAAAGATACCAGCAGTGGCATTCTCTCCTGTTACATACAGCTGGTTGCTGCCAAAAGCCCAGATGGCATCTAGAGGTGGGGGAAAATAATAAAAATAAAAGAGAAAGGAAAGTTAGAGAGGTCAGCCATTTTCCAACACACATCAGAGATGGGACGCCACTTGTAAAATGAATAAAACATAGGCTTCACAGAGCCAAGAATCTTGAGACAGAATTCCCTGAGCACCCCATTGCTATGTGTTCCAAAACCATTTGCTGTAGAGCACTCATTTGGAAAAATTAGGGTGTGATCCACCACAGCATTTTACCAGTCAGGCTCAGATGCAGATGGCCCAAGATCCTGTACCTAATATTTCTTGTTTGCCAAGCACCAGGAAAGAGTTAGAGCCAAAAAATGAACACTAAGTTGACTCCAAATCTCTCCCCAAAGGTACCCAAATGCCTGTAGTATCAGTCTGGGTGTCAAGACATGGGATATTGCTATAGATGTGACCTGCAGCAAACAAGATTTGGGCTGATCTTGCACTTTCCTCTAAGCCAACACACCTCTCAGGGTTTCACCTCTCAGGCTTGTCTTCTAGAGCAGTCAACCCCTTGCCTACCACTGTGCAGAAGCTGGATAACTAACCTAGATAGGCTGCCTACATTCCCTCCATGGTTAGTGGAGAGAAAAACGGGCACCTGAAAGTTTAACTAAGAGGTGGGATTAACCCTTCTGAAGAAAAGACTTCAGCCCACCAACTAGAAAAGTAACTGATGTTGAACTGGTGTCCTGATATTGACAGAGATGAAGCTAGGTCCCCCTGCTTCTTTCTAAAGTGAAAAGCAGTTGGTACTAGTGCTGGGGAAGCAGTTTACTCCCTTCAGGCAGAAGCTACAGTGTCCCAGATGTTCTGCTGAGCTGCAGGGAACATTGTTTCTATTGCCAGAAACTGATATCAGGAGGCAAACTCTTAGTCAAAATGTTATCCTTGATATTTGAGGAAGAGCAATTTCCAACACAGGGTCAGTTCTAGCCCACTGAATATTGACTTGTGATGAGAAACAACACTCAGGAGAAATAGATGCATAAGGAACTGAATTTCTAGGATGCTTTCCAAGATATAGAATCACTCTGGTAAGGGCAGCAAAAACTTCTGGAAGTCCAATTGTCTGGAAGCTAACACAAGACAATGCAGAAGACATCCACATCTTTATTTTTTTCAAACCAAGAAGGACAAAACAGGTCTGGAACAATGCAACCTCCATTTATAAAATCTTCATTCCTACTAGTGTTTCATCAGCATTTCTGAAAGATCTGTTTTAACCCAAATAGTCCCTACAAAAAGGGCCATCCAGTGTTACAGTAATCATTACTCAAGGACAAAGACACACATCAACAATGCTGCTGGCCTTCAAATGGTTTTGAAGCCATCATCATCAAGAGAACAGGAAAACCCTCCCAGAAAGACAGTAAGGATGTTGCTCACATCTCTGTTCTGCAAGAAAATGCTTATCTCCAATTTGGGAACCAGCCTCCCTGCAGCGAGTTGAGAAGAATGCCCGTTTCACCCAACAAACACAGAAAGTTCTGCACTCACCGTAGTACAGCCCAAAGACTATGCCAGCTCCCAGGAAAGCCCCCAGGGTTTGGGCCAGGGCATAAATTGGTAGCTTGATCCAGGGCTCCCGGGCCAAGAAGCACATGGCAAAAGTGACAGCTGGGTTCAGATGTCCACCTGCAGAGAGGTTGGTGGTTATTGCACGTTCACAGACAGAATTTGTGCCCCAGAATTGAGCCAAGGCACACTGGTTTCCATACCAGTGTCACATAGGAAAAGTACAACCATCTAGGCCTGCACAACAATAGTCACAAGTGAAATCCAGCCCACATGGGGCAACAACGTACCTGATACCTGTCCTGCGATCAAAATGCCGAGCATCACAGCAAAGCCAAAGGCCAGGTTAACAGTCAGGAAACCTCCATGAGTTCCTCTGCTGAGCACAATCTGTGCAACCGAGCCACAGCCAAACAGCTAGAAGGACAAAAAGAGACTGAAATTACTCTCTGTTTCACATCAGGGCCAGTTGCTGACCATTGCCTGCAACTGCTCAACTTCTGCTTGCATGCACCACCAGAGCCCACCCATGAGTCAAAGCCTTCAAAGCTTCAACCTTTGGTCAAAGTGCCGAGGTATTATCTCCAGAGACAGCAGAGAGAGAGAAGGGATACAGACAGACCTATCTCGTGGTAGGGGTAGACAAAACCAAGATCAAAATCAAAAGTAAGATCTGACCACAGTTGACATCTCTAGGAGAATAGAGGTCTTTATCCAACCACCTAATTTTCACGTGATAGGTGAGAAGAATCAGCCAGATAGCACTCTGGGCTGAGGTATTCACAGCCCAACTGTTCCGATGAGGGATCCGAGTATCTTATTGTTAAGAAGGCCAATTTTTTGACACAATAGCACCTAGATAAGCAGGGGGAAATTTTGCTAATGCCTGGAAATACAGACACATTTGAAGAAGGTCATATATAGCCTGACATTCATGAAGTCCTCTTTGAGGTCGCACCAGCTGACAGTGAGGGATTGGGCTGAGGTACCTGCAGTGGTCCCAGCCCCAAGGTATGGTTTTTGATGTGGGCACTCTGAGCACAGTACACCTCATCCCAAACCAGCCATATCCTGCCTATGGAAAAAACATGTAAGAAAGGATAAGGGCAACACAGCTGGTCTGTCTCTGCAGCACCAACATGGCACAGACACAATCAAGAACAGGCCACACTTCACAGACAGCCTGCCACCAAAGCAGCCAGAGACTTGGTCTTCTGTCCAAGATCAAGGGTGCACCAATCATTTTGAGGGACAAAAGTTGGTTTTGCTGGGTGACAAGGGGTGGTTCCTAGTATCTAAGTATGTGCTTTTTTTTCAAAGAAGTTTGCTCCAAATGAATGATCCTACTCTTCCCAGTCACTCCCAAAAGCCATCCTTCTTATGCTCACCCTCAGCAACCCAGACCAGTTTCCCCTGACAGTTAAGTTCATCACTCATCCAGCTTGAGGCTTTCTGCCTGGGTAGGTCTTTCCACTACCCACTGTGTAATTTAAGGAACCATAATCCTGATCATCTGCGTGTTTTTATCTTCCACTGACTCCACTTGAATTGATTCTTGGTGTGTACCAAGGATTATCACATCAGCAGGTACTGAGAGCATCCTTAAACTAGGATAGGGATTATAACTTGTTCCTGAGATCCTCAAATCTAGGGACCAAGGCTTACCTTATTTCTCTTGACCATATGCCCATATGTACACACTCATCAAGACTTTCTGGTTCTGTGAACTCCATCATCCCAGAGTTACTCAATTGCCACAGAGGCAGTATCTGCTCCCAGGATATAAGACACCAAACAGACACCGGGGCAGCAAAGGTGGCTCTCTTCACCTCTCCTGCCTATACTGGACATGTCCATTGAGCAATGCACAATACAGATCAGGGGCAAAGCCAAAACACGCCTAACTCTTCCCCTCCCATCCCCTTGACAACTGATGCATTACTAATAAAGCAAACACTGCGCTCAGGCTGCTGGGAAAGGGGCGACCAGGTAGGCTGCAGGCTGACTCACAAGGTGGACACTCTGTACACAGGTGCCTCTTGACAAGGAGCCAGGTCCTCAACACAGGACCTTGTGTAGAAAGAACAAAGGAACCTGTAGAACTCGTTAGATAATGAGAGGGGGCATCCAGCACTGCTCTCTACTGGGTGCAGTCAGAACAGCCCCTTCAATGTTCTAACCATGAGCTGCCCAGCAGGGAAACCATGGCAGAGAAGACACCCGGGCAAAGACAGAGAAGATGGGCCTTGTTTATTGAGCAGCAAACAGAGCCACCATTCCCAGCTGTGCCCAAACCACTGAGGGAAGTGTAGGTCCAACTGAGCAAATAAATACTGGCTACTGATCAGGGTGACATCTGTTTCCCTCCTTTACCCCAGAAGAGCCCCAGCATGCTTTAGGCAGAGGTTTGCAGAGAGTACTTGGTCATGGTGTTCACCTCCAATGCCACACAGCACATCAGTCTCATGAGGGAGGAGGTGAACCCACAAAAATCTGCAATGGGCCTCTGAGTTTGGCAGAGTTGGCCCCAGCTTCTTCCGATTGATGAAAGTATTTGTGTTGTTTGCTCTGAAAGAACTGGCAGTTCTGCAAGTGGATGGTGGTTGGCTCATTAGCCACATATCTTTTGGTTGCAGAAACCACAGAGTAAAGTTTCCTTCTTCCTCCCTCCTGTTCACTCACAAAGGTCTTCCCTTAACCTGGAGAAAGGCCAGACTTGCCATTTCTTAAGGGGTTGTTCCCAGTCCTCCTCTCCCCCCATCCTACACCTGGCAATAGCGTTCCACCTTTTCCTCAGAAGAGAGTCTATGGGCCGTGGAAAAACTCCCCAGAGCCACTCTGCGGGAGCATAACAGTTATTTATCAGATGAGCCCTGAGCACTATTTGGTTTAATTCAGCGTAACAGTAGAAAAAATGACCCTCAGCAGATAAAAAGAGTAAGGTGATATTTGAGTGAACTTTGATATGCATGCATTCAACTCCATCCTGCACCAGTGGAGTCCACTAAGCATGAACATATATTCTCATGCACAACATCCATCCCTGGCTTTTGACTTTCAGGAACCAGTTCAAATCATACTGAGCCATGCTTTTGGGACAAACAGCTTGACTCTACCCAGTTTTGGCCTAGCAGTGTCTATTACAATTTTTAATCACACCATTTCCACTTCCACTATTCACTAGTTTTCCTTCCAATTCCTTTTCCACAGCAATATGAGATAGGAGACCTTCAGCATCAGCTTTTTGTCTTCTTTTTCCAGTGCTTGGAGAAGCATTCAGGAGCAGATAGCTCAAGTTGAAAGGCAAGGAAGGTCAAATAAAAACAATTCAGCATTTATCCCAGTGGCTCTTAAGTCCATGCAGTGGCTGTAGAAGTTCTTAGTCAATATTACAGCACTATGGTCAGGGGCAGTGGTGCACACCCAAGGTAGAAATGACCCCTCACTCTAGACTTTTAATAACCTGCCTCCAACACATCTTTTCTATTTTTTTAATTTTTCCTTTTGTTTTTTTTTTTTTGTTAAAAAAACCCCAAACATCACTGGAAGAACACCCCAGCCAACAGAAAGCCAGGTTAGCACCTCACATGGCAACTGCACCAGTCAACAGTTACACCCCCACAATCCACTAGCCAAGTTCAAAGGCAATTTTAAAGTGCTAATAAAATGATTGCACCAAAGCATTACTCTGTTGTATTAAAGCTACTCTCCTAGGAATTGAGGTCAATGCACCCATTAACCAGGTTAATGGAAGCCTGCTCCCTAATTTCATCTTACTGACTTCAGCAGATCTAATGGCTTTCCCTGCCAACAGGGAGGCTTCTCACTCCTCTTTCCTCGCGAGCTGTTTCAACTCGTTTCACTGTGAAAAATAACAAAATCCACGTTCTGCAGGACCTGTGAGTTGAACTGGTTCAAGGGTGGAGGGCTGACAAACTCGAAAACCTGTACAAGAGAAGGGGCAGCCAGAGCAGCAGGAAAACCAGGAAAAGGTAGCAGGTCACTGGGTGAAACTTCACACTCATGGAAACCTTGAACTCCCTGTGTCCAGGGCATGTTTGGAAAGTGGCCATTTGGCTTTGTCACCCAAGGCAAAAACACCCTGTCTCAAAGTGTGGAGACAAGAAACCTCCAGAGATAGGCAGGGCTGGTAGGAAACGATCTTGGAGAACAAAAAAAAAATTGAAAAAGCTAATGAAGAGTGGGGCCACCTGAGTTTATAGACAGACCTTGTGAAAAGCAGCTCTGTACATGAACTTGGTAGAAAGGTACTGCAGTGAGGTTTCCTCCCTTGCTTGCCTCCTCTTTGTCAGTGCTTTTCACACTTCTAGATGCAACAAAAAAGGCCTGGATGAATTTGCTTTCGGACTGCAGACAGACTGATCTCTAAATCAAGGTGGGAAAGTTTTGCTGGCATAGCCTAGGAGGAGTGTTATTACCTGAGTTACAACTTTCCTCTTCAGCCAGCAAATAAACCAGGGATTAAGCAAAAAGCCTGCTGTAAATCTACCCTAATCTCCTCAGTGAATGGGAAAGGCTGCTCAGCCCTTTCTGGCCTCTGGTTAGTGTGAAAGGTGCCAGAACGGCAGTCAAATGATGGGTCTACTCCCATGGTCTACTCAGGAAGAGATTCTGATATATTGATAGAAGATGCTAAGCATTAGACACACAAGGAGACACCTCTCTTCATATCAGAGTGGAATTTAGGACTATCCTACAGTCCCTTCAAAAGGGGAGACTAGGAGGGGACAGAGGACTATAACTTTACAGCCAGTTCAAAATAACCTCCCAACTCCTTCTCTTCAGCTCAGTGCTAGGAGGGGTTAAAGACGCTGCAGGTTTCCCCCATGGCCTCTTGCTGCCCTCCCCAAGAAGCAGGACCCAGCTGAGTAGATCTGAAGACAGATCCATCCCCATTGCTGTTTTTGCCAAGCAGCATGCAGAGATCTTCCTCAACTCCACGTCCCGTGTGGCCAGGACAATCTCCACCAACCACAAAGGCAGTGTGAGGAGCACCACCATTCTTGCCTTTCCTCAAAGCATCTCTTAAACAACCAGACTAGTCATTTTTACATCTTGCAAAGTAAGGAGAAACATTAGACACCTTAGTCAGGCTTCTTGTCCAGCATGGCTAGAGCCAGCCTGGACAGAAGCAGTCCTGCAGGAAGGGCGGTGGCAGATGGTGGGTCATGTTATGACTCTTTCTGCACTGCATGCTGTCCCAGAGCCAGGCAGGGCTGCAGGACTCGAGAAATAAGAGAGTCTAAGAAAAGTTGTGCAGCACATCCATCACGTGTTACAACAACACTGCACAAAGCTGGGGTAGCAAGCGGCACTCAGCGCAAGAAAACTGAGCAGCCGTCAGCAGAGGAGTTGGCCATTAGAGAGAAAAGTCACTATTTTAGCTCACACACACACAGAGAAGCAAAAGCACTTGTTCTGATATCCCTGCTACTACATTCTCTAAATACAACAAGCGTGGTTCAAGCAAATGGGCACAGGTCAAGCAGGGACTGTGGGAATTGCGATGCCACCCTAAGGGCTGCGGGATGAGCAGCAATGTTAAGCTCTGCACTGCCAACAGTTACACGAGGCTGCCTTCGCCTTGATCGTCCCAGCCACTTTGCTACTTTGGTTTCTGTGGTCAGCAGCACACTCATACTCCAAAGGCTCCCACCTGGCCACAAACCCCAGACAGCCCTGATTGAAAAGCAGTTAGGAATTGTTTTGTTCTTTCTTTGTGTCTCTGCAGCAGTGAATCACGGTTAGTCCAACTTGGGAATCAATTATAAATAGCAAGTTCCTTATCCTGCAAATGTACAAACCAAACAGAGCCAGCTTTGGTATATACAGCCAGCAGAGCAAGGCAAACAGATTGAGCCTTTAAGGGAGGCACGGAGGCCCACTGCTGGAAATCTGGCTTCCTTGAGTTGCTACAGTAATAACACAAACATTAAGCGACCAGGAAAATGCCTTCAGCATTTGCATTGCTTAACTATTGCCAGCAAGTGGTGCTTCTGATGTAGATATAAAATTCAAACCTAAAGTACCAGTTGTGAAGTGTGTTTTGAAGGGGAAAAAAAAAATCAGGCACTTTAATTGTCAGAGGAAAGGTAGAATCAGCATCACTGTTATTGTAACAGGAAGGACACTACCCACAGACTAAAACCATTTTGTGCAAGGTACTGTACACAGCAAAAGCAGCTTGCAAGTAAAGAGCACCACACCTTTGTGTTATTCAGGGCCTGGCTACCTTAGTTATTTTTCTTATCTTACCACAAAAAAGAAAAAAGGGGTCACTATTTTGTTTTAACGTTCTGCTACCTCCAAAACCTCCTCAACAAGTAAGAAAAATAAATTCAAACACTAAATTAATTCTTACAGGCAAGGAAACTTTGCAGAGATCTGAGATCGCCTTGCTCTCAAAGGGTTTGCGTGCTGTGGTCATTATGCAAGTGGAAGGGAGAAGGGAAGAAGCTGAAGCTGTGCCAATATCCACGGTGGGACAAGTTTTATGTTACACAGAGAAATTCAAATTAAGCTGAAAACTTTAAACAGACTCTTTCCCTTCAGCTCAGGCAGTTCATTTCTGTGTGAACAATATCAAACCTCAAATCCATTGCTAATATTGTTCTGCTCTAGAACTATTTGTGTTCAATCAGTTTCATCTCCTATGAAGACAATTTCATGGATCCCATGTCTTTCCTTGGGAGTTTTATTGTCTGAAGCCCATAAGAGATATCTACCAGGCTCAAACACAGCTAAATGCATGCACACCCTATTCAGCCTGCTGGGGTTTTTGCAAGGTGTAACATATGACAATCTCTTTCCTGGGACTATCTAATTCGAACTACTACCCAAGCATCAGAAAGGGGAAGAAATCTTCAAGGCCATTTCTGTTTTAGTAAAATAAATATAATTTGTAGGTGCTATATCCTTAAGAGAGGAATAGATGGGACAGCTCCAAGGCAGAAAGAGACTGATGCCCAGCAGAACTTGTTGCCCCAGAATCCATTTCTCTCTCTGTATACCCTGTTTTTGCCTGCTGACAGGTCAGAAGCATTCACCATGTTTGAGACTTCCCCATTTCTCCGACCAGCCCATCCTATCTTCTCCCACATGGACACAGTACCCAGAACACTCTATCCACTGAAGTGTTGCTGCGGGAGATCCCAGGTCACTTTCACAAGACCTGTAAGATGGAGTTGAATGTGTCACTAACGCCAGCACTTTCCTGTCCCCAGACAACAGCTCAGGAATTCCTGCAGAAGGTGAGAGATCTGCCTGTACACTTATACACACAGTAGGTGGTGTACTCCCGAGGACAAGGCAAGCATTGCCCACTTTTGCCAGTGCATCATCCAGCCTTGTTGATGGGTGCCCATTAACTCCCTCATTTTGGAGGCTGGTTATGATTTTAGACCAAACATCGCTCTCGGGCTCTGAGCACATCACAACTCCTCTCCCTCCCAGAAACACAAGGCTATAGGGAAAAGCAATCTGTCATACAGCTAATACAGTTGGAAGATGGAACAATATCTTTTGGATCACATGTCCTTCTGAAAGCTCAGATCCACATTGCTAAAGGCTTGCCTTGTTTCTCCAGCAATATTAATTTAGCTATCAGGAGACGTTATCCCTCCTTACAGGTCTTACCTTTCTTCAATCCTGAGACTAAGTGCAGCAATATCAGTGATTCATAGAAAAACTTTCTACCTGTTAATCACTTTCCTAATGGCTTATACCAAACAGTCCTTCCCTGAAAATCCACAGGACTTGTTTGCACATCTCCAAAGCTGGGTCACTCTGATGATAAAGCCATTGGACTGTGCAAAGCTGCATTCTTCTAAGAGTGGTAGCATTTTAGGGGGACTCAGCTGAGCCCCCACCCTTCCACACAGACCCAGTAGCCTCCTCTTCCTCATCAATAAAGAATCTTATTTATTAAAGCATAAGATAGTGTGCTGGTCCTTTTGTGTTGTCCCCAGCAGCCCGTGGATCTTCATCAAACCTTCCTGTGCTTTCAGCTCCTCAGACTATTACATTTCTCCCCAAACAGTTCTGCCATCAGTTACAAAGAGGTGTAAACCTCCAGTCACTCTCCTGAAACCTATAGGGCTGTTCTGGCTTTACACTGCTTCAGAGGAGCTTTCACCTGCAGGTATTCACTGTGTGAACACCAATTCATTTCTGCTGCAACATCCACGTAACAGTGTCACGGTCTTCAAGGCAGTCCTGCATTTTTGGATGAAGTTGCCCAAAGCCAGATGTCCCCATCCCAGTTTTGTTACTCTGGTATTTGCTCTCCTCTCCTCACATAAAACTGTCCTAGCTGTTACACATTTGCCTTTGACTTCAAATCAAGTCAGGACTGCACAAAACATCTTCAGACTAAATCACTTCTATATATATCCACTCCGCTTTGTCCCTTACAACCCACCCCTTTGGAAACCGAGCACTGAAATGGACAGAGGAGTTTTGTTGCCATTCAGCACTTTAAAAAAAAACAACGAATGACAGCTCAGTGCTGTCACACACAGAGCAAGTGCAAGCTCCCGATCAACCACTGGCACAGGCTGCTGCGGTGTCGTGCAACCCCGCTGATAAAACCTCGAGGAACCTGCAGCCAACAGCTAAAAAACACAGCAACAGTTTAAATTCTGGCTAACTCTTCTCCATAGGGTGCAGAAGGAAAACAAAGTGAGGTGAAGAAAAAGCTTTTGCTTCCCTGGGTGATAACACTTGAAGTATTTCAGTGCCAAGAAAATATTCCAGGGCAGACAGAAAGGAAGTTTTGCGTGACCTCTAGCAAAACTCTTGCTACTTTCACAGAGACTTTTTTGCTTCCTGAACTTTGCAGACACACAAAAGCCCTCAAACACTCTCCAAGCTCTGCAGAGCCCACCCTTTGTCAGCAACCCCAAATCTCACCCTGTGGCAACTTGCATTAATTTTTTTCCCGTGGGTAAGGACTTACTCAGTTCCCATGGTGCAGGTTGCGCTGGAACTGGGCTCATCCCCAGTGCAAACCCTGGCAGCAGCACAGCCCCTTCACCAGGACAATTTCCCCCACACCCTGGGCTTGGAGAACATCCCCACACCACAGCATAGACTCACCACCAGGATCAGTGTCCCCAGGCACTCAGCCAGTGCTTGCCGGACTAGTTTGTTTCTGATCCTCAGGTGCTCCTCAATAGTAGCAAGAACGTCCTTTTGCCTCCCCATCTCCGTAGAGGTGCCCTTCAAGCGATGTCAGGGAAAAAGCAGCAGCTGACAAAGCCTCAGCAAGGTTCCTTCCCCAGCACAACTGCCTTTGCTTATAAATAAGTTGGTCGATGCCTGACACACCTCCTGGGTAACCACACCCCTTCCACCGATCTTCAAACCCAACTTTTTTTTTTTCTCCTTTTCAGTGCGAGACTGAAAGAGTGGTTTTCTTAACTTTCTTTATTGCTTGTATAGTTGAGCAAAAGATCCAGGACTTGCAGAAAGAATTAAATATGACAAAGATATCCTGCTCAAAACCCTGCTGTCTTCATCACCACCTAAAACATGGGGCCATATCTGCCCCTCTCCTGCTTCAGCTGAAGTCCTAGAAGCTAAATGCGTGGACTGAGCAATGTCTTAACCCATTTGTGCAATCACAGTACCCTGCTTTCAGCTTTCTTTCCCTCCAATATTCCTGCAAGATGTCCAAGTAATGAGTATCCCTGTACTGACCCAGAGTCTGCAGGTGCTTTTGCCAAAAAATGGTGGAGCAGGAGGGTTTGATCTCCCATGCCTGTACTGGGAGCTGAGGTCAAGACACCTCCTGACTCCAGCAATTACCCAAATTAAGCTGGTAAGAAAAAGCAAGACCAAACCTCTCTCCATGAAAATCTGCTTCTGGGTCCAAATTCTTGTATATCGTTACTGCTTTGCTCCCCCTCACAGGGCTTTGGGAGAGCATTTCCACCCAAATCCTCATGAAAGCTGTGAAGAAATGTGGTGAGAGCTCCCAAATGCAGAGACAGTTTCTCACCATAGGATCTTGACAAGGAGACCACCAGCTTGCTGAGCCTGGCAGGAAACAGCCCTTGCTGCCTTTTCATGCTCAGTAATGTCCTGTATCACCCCGGGACAGTTTTACGGGACGCTTTGAATGAAAGTTGTTCCAGCCTGTACCATCTGGGGTGAGGGCTGCTAACAGGACACGTGCCATTTTTGGCATCTGGTTTCTGTTAAATGAGCAGTAAAAATTCCCCAGGCTCTTTGACTTACTGGGGCTTGACACAGAGCAGCAGGGTTGAATTTGCAGGACTGAAGGGACCCTCTTCATGGATTTGTTCTCCTACCTCCTCTGCAAAGCCACAGATGCCCAGCTTTTCCTCTTCTCCTTGTTTAACCATTGACTTTCCTGTTGGAAAAGCAGAACTTTTCACTGCAGTGGTGAATGAGCCTTTTTTTTCATACAGAAACTGCAGCCAGCCCAAGGAGTAGAGTCAGGAATGTGGTTAAGAAAGCAATAAAGCGTGAGGAATCAAATGCAGGGAAACACTCGGGTCCAAACATAATTACAGGGACAGGAAACTTTCCTCATTCTTTGTGCTCAGGCCTGGTCTGGTATCACCAGCATCAATGGGATCCTCTGAACTGCAGCGAGCACTCTGTCAGCACCACGCATGTTTGCTGCAGCCAGGATTTGCAAACCAGTGCTCAGGACACCCATTTTTTACCTTCTCTCCCTCTCTCCCCTTGCCCACTTGCTGTGCATCACCTGATCCATGGAGGACCCATAGCTGCTCCTCTGCCTCGCCTCCTCTTGCTCTCCCCTCTCTCTCATAGTCTTCTCTGTCCTTCCCACCCTGACTCTGTATCAAAGCCATTTCAGGAAGAAATGAAGCTGTGTGTTGTGTTTTCCCCCCTTTTGGCAGTTCCTGAGATAAGTTCTGTGCACCATTTGGCCATTTGTTGAGCCACCAGTGTGCGGAGGCTGTATTCTGTGGTGTAGGTTTATTGAGACCTGTTTAGACTGGGTCCTGGATCCTGTCCCTTCCCTGCTGGTGGGGACAGGGCCATAAGACCAGAAACAGACAGGTGAGAGGCAAGAGGCATGGGGAAATGTGATGTTCTCCAGGCAGGTAGGTACATTTCTCGTGTCTGCAGCATCTAATCCCCTCTGGCTACAAGTTGAGGACACAGATTGGTAAAGGGAGGGTAGGTGTCTCGTCTCCCAGGTTGATGGTGGAAGATGGTGGTAACACCAGCATCAAAGCTGGTGCTTGGAAAAGTCTAGACAGAAGCAAGCCCAAGGAGTCGGGGTGGGGTGGGTGCCCTGCCACTGGCTCTGCGACTGACTCACTGCCTGACCCTGAGCAAATCCTTCACCTTTCCACACCTCAGCTTCTCAATCAGTAAAGTGGAGACAGTGACACTGGATTCCCTTCTCCGGGCGTTGTGGGGGTGAATCACTGCAGCCAGAGATCCAATGACTGAAAATGAGCAATAGGGACTTATGCAATTGCTTTCCCAACAGACAGCCATGTTATTATCTAGGAAGGAGCTTGGGGAAGGGACAGTGATGCAACACTAGAAGACCGGAAGATCTTTTCAGAAACAATAGCTAATCAAAGTGTGGGTAAGAGCTGAAAGGTCCCAGTGCTGGAGCTCTTCTGTGCCAAGGCAGGAATTGCCCTGCCACACCATTCAGCTGGACTCCAGAGACACATGATCCAAACACAAAACAATTAAAGATGTGTGTCAGCAGAGATAGGTTTACAAACAAGCCCATTTCCTGCAGTAAATGGTGCACAAGGTACTGGTACCCATCCTGGTGCTTAGAAGAAGTCCACAGGTCAGTAGAAGTAAACAAGGAAGGATACAGCAGTAAGACTAACAAGGCAGACCCTCAGAGCTGCTGAGCTCTCCTAGTGTTGGGTGAACACAGCAAGATGTCCGTGCTCTTAACGATGCCTTGCATGGACATTCAAAGATGTTCTTTCACAGCACAGATTTGAAGAAAGGAAATTTCCAAAACTCTGTCACAAAACCTCATGCTGACCTCCTGGTGGTAGTGCCAAAGCAATCACAGCCCAAGCAAGGGAATTCTGTTGTCAATCGCAGCAGGATTTAAACAACCGGTGTCAAAGTGCTTAGAGTGGACTTCCCCCATCAATCTGTACGGTGTCAAAAAAAGAAGGCATTGGCAGGAGCAATGTAACACTTTGATTTATTGAAGCTCCTGGCTGCCTAGAGGAAACTCAAAGAGAAGAGGAAGCTCAGCTCAGCAGGGAAATCAGAGACAACATTGTTCTGTTGTGCTTCTTCCATAAATCTCAATCTTTTCTTCCAATATTTTCTGGGACCAACAAATACAGCAGTACTCAGGAATAAACCAAGACCTGAACCCACGCCCTCTGACCCCAGTCCAACAGAGCACTTGTCTGTTATGTTTGTCACTTTCGTGTTCCTTTCCATTCTCTCCTGCAGAACCGTGCAGAGCACCACAAGAAACTCGCCTGTGCTTGGGCTGTTGTTTCTAGACAAGATCCAAAACTAACATTCAGGTTCCAAGTTTGCTGTTTGCATTTCAGCCTGGCTGCTTGGCTCCCTCTCTCATCACTCCATGCCAGGGGAAAGACACAGGTGAAATTTTCAAGGAAGAACCAATCCTTGGCAGCTCCCCTTCAGCTGTTTTCCTACTGGCTCTAGTGACATGAAATAAACTCAGGCTCATAAACTCCTTGGCTTCTGCAGAGTGCTGAATCAGCCTCCAGCAATGCAATTTTTCCTATTAAAAACCAACTTTAACAAAGTAACCAGGCTTTTTCTTAAGCAGCTGAATTTATAAACTTGGGCTGATGGGTTCCACATCTTATCGAAGCCAAATTGATTCACCATCCCAGGATGGATGGTGCAATCCAATAAGGATACAAGCGTGAATCACACAAATCTGTAATGAGTCACTCATTGCACTGATGCCTGGGTCACCTGGTGCAAAAGCCGTTATGCCAGGAGAAGTCACTGGGTCAAAGCATGACAGGATTCATCCTTGTGAAATATCCCTTTGGAAGATACCTCTCATCATGTCCTTCCCATGATCGACTTTACAGAGCTATATGGTGACTTGCTCAGAGGATTTCATTAAAAATAAAAATTATAGCTTGCCTAGCAAGGCAGGGTAGGAAGTGAGTGGGTAGGAAGTTTATAAGCTTTGTAAACCATTCTAGCTTGAGGGTTGAGTGCAGTGATTTCAACATCCTGCCTTGAATCTACAGATTTACAGACCCAGGTGTTCATTTCATGTCTGGGTCTGCTTAGCCCTCCACCTTGAGTTAGAAAAGTGGAGAAATTCCTCCAGGGAACCATGGTAGTCTACACAGCTGAGGATTGTTGATGACATTTGTGTTTGGAGAAATTTAAGATGAAACTACCCTCCTAATTTAGGTTCCCTGGACACCTAAGAGAAGCCTGGAAGTTGGCAAACTGGGTTTGGACTTGAATTACAATATAATAATGGAAATAATATTTAAAATCACTGAAAACATTTTTTCCTGAAATCCACTGCTTAGGACCAGATGGAGGAAAGGGTGACCCTGAGGTAAGTCTATCCCTCATATCATTCAGAAGTGTCTCACAAGGATGGATTGATCCCCCAGAGTTATATTGGAGCATGGGTCCACAGCCTGTTCCCACTGGTGGTTCCTTGTCATGTCTGACTTCCTTCCCATCCCAAATCTGGTACCAATTTACAGGAATAAACGTTGTAATACACACGCCATTCCTGTAGAGAAGCCATTTTCCAGCATAAGCAGTTGCATACCAGAGTAACTACTGTACACTGGAAAAGCACCAATTTCTCCAGAAGAAAGCTTTTTAATAACACATCTGAAAGGAAAGCTATTACAAAGAGCTCTACTGAAATCGGGTTTTGGCAGGAGGTACTGTCATAAACTGCTCTGTGTAGACAGTCACTCTTCTGAGAGCTGCAGAGCCAGTCCTGACTTGGAGACATGGCTGCTGTTGAGCACTGCAGCAGGAGACTTCAAAGACCCTGAAGGCAGAAGACACAGAAATGGGGTGAAATTCCACCAGCCGAAAGTGTGAGTCAGGAGCAACAGCAAGAACTTTCCCTACCAGGTGAGAACGTGTCCAGGAATGGAGAGTATGACAGCTCTCTAACCTAACCACAGGTAGTCCCAGCACAGATGTCCCTGGGCACAGAAATTATCATTTAAGAGCACAATGCACCTGGATGTCATTTTTGATGTGTGCTCCGTGTGACCACTTAGAATCACCTATTTCTCTTTGTTGGCTATTAAAAGAAGGCTAAAATGACTAGCCCAGATGGAGACAGCTACATAGAGCCAGTGTAACCCACCCTTGGCCTCTAAAGAGGCACAGACCTGCAAAAAGTAAAGTTATTTGTACTATAGATGGGGTGAAGTATTTCCATTAGGAGCAGGGGAGTCTGTTTCCACAATTCACAGTAGGGGCTCTCTCTGCAAAACCACACATATTTAGGTCACCCTTGCTCAAGAAAGACAAACTGGAAGTGTAAGAGGGGCAAAAAAGAGCCAGAACAACAAGCAGGTGAATGGAGTCCCTCCATTCCCGTATGGGCAAAAAGGGCTCAACTAAAGTAATATAGCAAACCCAAGCCCAGGTTGGGACACCACTGTCAATAAGTGCATCAGAAAGCAAAAAAAAAATGGTTTCTGTTGGCGCAAGTGCAACAAGGGATGGACCAGCCATGGATAATTTTAGGCTGGAGAGTAGAAACCATAAAAGCAACCAAAAACGGACATTCTGTAGATATTTTCCATTTACATGAAGATGTTTTACTTTCCCATGAGAGGCAAAGGTAGAAAGCACGAGAGGGTTAAATCTGAAAGGAAGCATAGAGTTCCCTGAAGTAGTTAACTCCTTTTCCCCAAACAGTGTACCCTGACCCAATTTTACACCCCCAAGTCTTGCTTGCCCTCATGTGGTCTCTGCAAGGGAATTCCTGCTGACCTGCATCCCCAGAGAAGAGAGTCAGGCTCCTGAACTGTACAAGCACCTTTGGAGCAAACTACGCTCTCTGCTTTTTATGGTTTCAGGGCTGTTGAAGGACTTTAACTACCAATTCACCTGGACGGTCCCTAAATCCACTTCTGGAAATGCAAAGTGAGCTTGCCAACACTTGCTCCAAATGAGAATAGAGTCTGCTGTCCTTTTGGGGACATTCATTCCTTCAGCTGATTTTAAATCATCCTGAATCCCGGGGGATTTTCCATACTGGCCTATTTTTTTTTATTTTTTTTTTCCCTGGGTAGTTTAAGTATTAAACATCATCCTTAAGTAAACAGGCATTAAGGAACTGCATTGTAATGGGCATTTCTGAGATTCCATAATGCAACAGGGATTTGGCATGGACAAGCCACCTGAGACAAGTGCCTGCGGCTGTGAAGATAACAGGGCTGTAAACAGAAGGGCTGGGCTATGCAGTGGATGCAACACCCAGAGTCTGAAGAGGCATGAGCACCCACCTCCCAATTCATCAGGAAAGTCCCTCTCCCAAAAAGAATGTCCTGTTACCTGCCAGCTCCCACACAGACAGACATCAGCAGGCAAGGGACATGAAGTGGTTTTGGGCGATAGCTTTTAAACTGGATTCGGAGGCTTCAGTGAAGGCTTAATCTTATGGGTGGGAAAAGCAAAGAACTTGAATGCCGTTGTGATGAGAGCCACCATCTTCCCCTCCCTCCCCTTGGAGTGACATTGGCTGACTGACCTTGTAGCTGTTCTGGAATATCCCAAGGGTAAAGAGTCAACATTTCCTTAGAAAATGTCCTAACCTCTATTTCTTGGCCTACCCAGAAGTACAAAAGTGAGGATTTACACACCGAAAGCCCTAAAGAAAGGCAGCAAAAGTAGATGCCAAAGTAGGATGTAGGAAGTATTCAGAATTTCAGTCCTTAACAAGGAGCACAGAAACAGGGCTGATCCTGTGCCCAAGAATACCTCCCCCAGTTGTCATGTGTAGATGCGGGAAATCCAAGTCCTAGTCTGCTTCACGACCCCAGGCATGGATGAATTTCATCTTCAGAAACCCACAGTCAAATCAAAGTGGTTTGTGGAAGCAGAGGACACGGCAGGGGCAACCTCTCCCCAGACAGGCAGCCCAAATCAGGCCTCCCTTATCTCCCCATATCCCTTAGCTCTGGGGGCAGACCCGGCTGCTGAGAACAGCCAGCACAGAAGCCACAGGAGCTGCCTGCCCTGACACAGGATGGCGGTCTGGGGGTCAGAAACTGGCAGACAGAAGCAGCTTTCCCATGAGTCACCCGTGCAATTGTAGCCTGCATGGGCAGCACCTCCCAACTCCAATTGTCTCTTCCTGCAATCAGAAACCCCTTTTTCCTTAGGGAGGAAACCCCCAGCCCTGCAGGCTGCCAGCAGCCACTGAGGACAGGATGAGACCTGAAAGAAACGCCAGGTAAAGGCCAGCACAGTGTACCAAAGGGACGAACAAGGGGTCTTCTCCCTCCCCCCAAAGAGAGACTTTGCTTCTCTCTCCCCTCTGGGATGCAAGGGGGGTGGACACCATCATCCTTGTAGCCTCACATCTTCCAGCTCCAACCCTCCTGGCAAATCCCAATAGTGGAGTTCCATCATTGCCACAGCTCCTGTTCGCTTCCAGTCTGGAGAATAAGGAGCAATGGGAAGGTGGAAAGAGCAGCAGTGGGTCAGAGAGCTCAAAAACCACGGAGAGGAGGAGAGGTTACAGCTCCCCAGCCTGGCAGCAGCCCCATGTGTTTTGTGAGGTGATAGGAACAGGCAATTCTGCCAAGGTACAAAAATGTCCAATCTGTAGCAAAGTATCTTACCATGCACACTGCTTGGGGAACTGTTTCCCAGCAAAATCTGTCAAAGAAAGCCTGATGTGTGTGGCTGGCCTTCCCATGTGGGTCTTCCCAAGCAGCATCTCTCCTACTTTGCCTGTTAACCTACGCACCACAGGTATACCCATTCTTCAGCTCCAGGATGGGGGTATCAAACCCCCCAGTCCCTACTGGGAGGTGCAGGTGATGGGTGTTTGATGTCCACCCCCGCTCCCTGCACTCAGACATCGCACCCACCACTCTTGCTGCCACATCCTGCAGGAAGCCCATGGAGACCTGAATCAGACCTGAGTCGGGAAACTGGAGTCAGCAAATTGGATACCTATTACTGAACAGGGAGATAAGATCGCTTACACTCATCCCGCTTGTGGCTTGGGAAGTATCTATTGCAGGCATCAGTTGGGCATTCACTCAGACTTGCATAACCCTTACAAAGAGGCACCAGCCCTGGCTCCACAAATGCTCTCCCACCCCTCCCACAACAAATACACTCAGCCAGAAGAAATGACGGTGCACAGAAGGAGGGAGTGGGGCTTGGCATGGACGTCACACCACTCATTCATCCCTCCGCCTGGCAGGCTGAGTCGATGATGGTGAGGGAAGGGTGCAGAGGCAGAGGAAACCTGATGGGACACCCCAGTGTGGACCACTAGGCAGGAGCAAGACACACCAGTTGTTTGTGAGAGGTTTCAATTAAGGGATGTGCAATGAAGACTCTCTCCTGGCTGCTGGCAAAGAAGTCACAGAAAATCCAAACTGAAGGCTATTAGTAACCTACACAGGAAACTTCTTGTCTTGATTCTCCTCCAGAAGAGCAATGGTGTGTGTGAGGGGAAGGAGAGGCAGCAGTCTTCCTCAGGTGGGGTTCGCTACCCCAGCAAGTCTTAGATCTCCAAGAGACAATGTTATGGTTTGAGACTTTTGTCCTGTATGAGGATCCGTCTCCGGAAGGATGTGTCACCCAGGCCTACACCACTGGCACAGGCAGCTTTGCAGATGAAACAGAGCACTCTACAACTCTTCTAGTGGCCATCCCTGATGTCTTGTGGACACAGCACCAAGGTCCAAAGGTGGTGGCTGACCTTAGCAGGCCACCAAGCACAAGTTGTCTGGTGTCATCTCATACAGAAAGCCAGTAAACACTGCTGGGTTTTCAGCCAAGGGCCGTGAGCTCTGAGCAGCCCACAAGCATACAGACACAGGACATGTGGGAAGGTAAAGCTGTAGCAGAGAGAATCACCCTGGTGGTACTGCGACTTGCTTCTGGGACTACAGCCCTTTGCTGCTGCTTCATCTCATATTGTTCCCAGGAGCTGCCACAGCAGCTCATGCTGGCTCCTTCAGAACTGGGCCAAGACTCTTTGTTATCTTCAGTCAACAGACAAGAGGCCTTCAACAGTCTGCACCCACGAACAACCTATGCTGGAGAGGTGAAGTACCCCTCAGCTGGGATGTACCTTTCAGAAGGACATCAAGTGGGGGATAAAGACCAGTGTCCTAGAGGAAGCACCATGCCTTTATTCCACTGTTGTCCCAGGAGGGGACAACAACCCAGTGCTAAACAACCCAGTGCTAAACAACCCAGTGGGTTACTTCAAGTTGGACCACAGCAAGCCCTGCTGAGAGTGGCTCAGGAACAGAGCCCAGTTGCTGGTAACTCCTCCTGAGGCCCCATATCTAGAAAAGAATTAGTATTTACTTGTTGAAATGGAGTTTCGTCAGAGGCTGGGGAGGAACGCTGCTCTCTTGACACCAGCCCTGATCATTTTCTGCTCATTGCTGCTTACTGTAAGGTGCTTCGGAGACATTTCTGGAATGTGCAGTGCCCTGAGGATGACTGTGGGCCGTGAAACTCTAAACCAGCTCATGGGCCCTCACGGTAAATGATCACATTCGTCATTATTACCACCAGCTGCTGGAGGTCTTGAACTCCAGTCACTGTTCTGTCTTTCATCACTGCTGTTTTCACCACTTGGTAAACAGGCAACTTTCCATCTGGGACAGTGCATCATTCAATGTATGTGCTCCAAACCAAAACCTTAAGGCTATTGTTAATTTATATAACAAGAAATCCTAGTCCAAATCCTCTGTGTGTGTGTAAACCTTCACCTTTCAGCAGCAGAGAATCTGACCAGTAAAACTTGGTTGCCCTGGGTCCTGGGGTGCTCTGCCACTTGAACTCTACGCTATCAGCCTGTGAGCAACACTACAGGTGATTTAGGATGTGTTTGGACTCTGCTCTAGTATGTCCAAGAGCCCATGAGTCCAAGAGTATGTCACTGCCTGGGATTATACTTCAGATGTTGCCTCCTTTTGTAGGAAAGAAGATGGAGGAAAGAAAAGACACTAGGTGCGTACCAAAGCTGAGTTTCACTGGCTACAAATCTTAGCTGCAATAAAGTTCAAAGAGCCCTACTCAGAAGTCTGTGTGGACATAAGATGCCTTTCTCAGTGTTGGGATTTCCAACAAGAATGATATCCTGCTTCTTCATCCTGACTGCCAACACTATCGGTGTGTAACCACAAGAGCTGGACAGCCAGTATAGAGCCCTGCTGTTCTGTGACTTGTCTGGTCACCTGGACCAGCTTTTGAAAGGTCCTGCCAATGAAAAGGTGGTCACTCCAATGTCTGACTTCCTCGCTGACATTGCTTATGCAGTAGACACCCCCTAGTCAGAGGCTTGCTGGAGAGCATGGAAAGGAGGGGAAGGGAACCTCACATGACAGCCAACCAACAAGACAGGAGTATGCAACCAGACCTGATGAGGATAGGGCTGTGGAGTTTCAGGTTTTTTTGCTTTTTTGAAGGATGTTAAAAAGTTAAAGATAATGAAGACAGCACCAGGAAGTTCACCCGAGGGCTGAAGCAAATACCCTTTGCAGGGAGAAGCCGAGATTTCAGCATGTTCGGCTTTTCAGAGAGGAGATGGAGAGGCAGCTTGATTACAGGGTACAAATATCACTGTGGGGAGAAAAACACATGGTCTTTCATCTCCAGGAGAAAGGCACATCGAGCCAAATGGCTTTTAGCCTTGAGCCAGACAAATACAAATGAGAAGCTGAGGCACAGGGACTCTCACAAATGAGAAGCTGAGGCACAGGGACTCGCACTTCCCCCAATGCTGGCTCTAGGGGGCAAGTGGGGTGGTGGGCTTGACAGAGGGGTGTCTCCTCTGGGAGATGGGAGATGTGAGTGCAAAGAGCTGGAAGATTTTTCTAGCTGCCTATTGACTGTGGGTGCTACTGATCCAGAGCATGCTCTGTCACGTCCCCTCTCGAAAGAAACCTATACTTGAGTGGAAAGAGAGAGATGTGAGCAGAAGTAATTTGCTAGCCTGAGGCTCAGCTGGGCTGAGCCTGTGCTGCACTAGTCATGTTGTGTGGCATCCTTGAGCTCCAGGGATCCGGAGCCAAGCCAGAATAATTAATTGTGCAACACCTTTATGACTGGGAAACCTGCCTCCCCTCCCTCATATAATGGCAGTGCCCGGGGCAAGTCATCTCTTGCTGACTGCAGAGCTGCATGGCACAGGGCAGCCTTCCAAGCCGGGGACAGGCACTGCCCTACCACAGGGCATGGACACCCCTGATCCTTCCACGTGAAGAACAGGATGCATTTACAGGGACATGCACTGAGATGAGAGACAATTCTCACAAGGGGATAGAACCATAGAATGGTTTGGGTTGGAAGGGACCTTAATGCTCATCCAGTCCCAACCCCTCTGCCATGGAGAGGGACACCTCCCACCAGATCAGGTTGCTCCAAGCCCCATCCAACCTGGCCTTGAACACTGCCAGGGAGGGGGCAGCCACAGCTTCTCTGGGCAACCTGGGCCAGTGTCTCACCACCCCCACAGCAAAGAACTTCCTCCTGATATCTAATCTACATCTACCTTCCATTAGTTTGAACCCATTCCCCCTCATCCTGTCACTACATGTCCTCACAAAAAGTCTCTCTCCAGCTTTCCTGTAGCCCCTTCAGGCACTGGAAGGCATGCTCTAAGGTCTTCTTGAAGCTTTATCTTCTCCAGGCTGAACATCCCCAACTCTCTCAGCCTGTCCCCATAGCAGAGCTGCTCCAGGCCTCTGATCATCTTCGTGGCCTCCTCTGGACTCTCTCCAACAGCTCCAAGTCCTTCTTATGTTGGGAACTCCAGAACTGGACCCAGCACTGCAGGGCAGGTCTCACAAGAGTGGAGTAGAGGGGGAGAAAGCCCTTCCTCACCCTGCATGGATGACCTGAATAAGAAATGTGTTTTAGCATCCGGTCCAAGCACAAAACAAGAATTTCAACCAAACCAGGAGGTCTAGCTGATTTTTCTCCTTATCTTCTCCATTGCAGGCTCCTACAGTCATCCTCCACTCACCTTCCCTTCCCCTGCACACTACATGAGTGCCATCAGTCACAGCGAGGCTGCCCACACCAGGATGATGCCACCTCCCAAACGCGCCCCCGCGCTCTCCCCGAGGCACAACACCTCGGTGCCCATTGCCGGCACGTAGGCACCTACCTACTGCACGTGTCCTACCAGCCACTGCCCTCTTCTTCCACCGCCTGCGCACACACCTTGCAGGGCCACTCGTCCTCCTGCCCTGAGCAGGGATAGGGCAGGAGCGATGCCCAGGGCAGGGCAGGCAGATGTGGGTGTCCTGCCCACGGGGCTGGGAGCTGAGCTGTGCTTGCTCGGTGAGGGTGTGAGTGGGGTGCACCGGGTTCTCATGCACCGTGGGGGGTAACCTGGCTGGCACAGGCAGCAGAAGGACCTGTCACAGAGCAGGCACTTTTGGGCAAAGGGGCTGGGTGTTTTTTTGCCTGTGAGGCCCAAACATCTGCCTGCACAAGCTCTTCTGCTGTGCCTTTATCAGCAGGGCTGCCAGCGCGGCCTGTTGTTCTGCTCCCAGACTTGTCCGCAGCATTGCCAAACAGGCACTGGTGGGGGTTGGACCTTCTCTGCCTTGCTCGTTTGCCTCAAGCAGGCAGATACACCTCCCCGTGACATGTAATTTCCAAAAGTAGTCTAGTAACAAATCCACACATTTGTCTGTCTTAAAAATTGTATTGTAAAAGCCTTGGTGACCTTGTCTTGGTTCCAGGATTGAGATAGGATCAAGAGCCAGAGACACTGGTAAGTACTTTTGCCTCCTGGTGAAAATTCACTCCAGAGTGGTCCAAGTGTAGCTCTGGTGACCTCAGCAGGGACTTGGCAGCTTTTTGCTGACAAGGTTCCCCTAACATTCTGAAATTCATCCACCTCTATTCTGAAAATTTATTCGGCTCCTAGAGAGGACAAGACCACTCACCACAACACCTCCACAGAGGAAATGGATGTTCTCCTGATGCCTCCATGACAGAAGGTGGACACCAGGGATGAAAAACAGGGACTGACAACCTTCCTTGACCATGTTCTTCTCCATAAGATGGTGTCAAGGAGGAAGGAGAATTATGTGAGAGGTGACAAACCCAGATTGGGGTGGAGGAGCAAGTACACCATGAAATGAAAACTAGTGAAAACAGGACTGGGAAGGTGGAGGGAAGCACTGGGATCTAGAGAGGAAGACCGGGCAAGGAGGTGAAAATGAAAGGAATAGGAATTGGGATGGGGTTTGTGATGTGATGACAGGGAAAGCCTTTCTTGGAGAGACCACTTTATGGTTCCCCAGAGAAAAAAACAAGACAGAGAAGAAGGTGGTGGGACTCAGAGCTAGTTGGACCAGCTGACAGGGACTGCCAGCATATAGAGGACATGGGAAGGGATGGGAGGCAGATGGGAGGGCTATGGAGAGACTTGACATCAGAGACAGAGTGTCTGCAACAAGGGCTGGAGAGAAGGCATGCGTGCATCTGATAAGGGACTCAGGAGAAGCGGCAGAGGAACTGAGGCCAGAAAGCTGTATGAAGAGTCATTTTAAAGCAGGACCTTAAACTGGGAGTTCAGTTTCAGCAGATAAAGGGTCTGAGGTTAAGAAAGGGAGTGGGGCGGTTCTCTGCAGAAAAGCAAAGAAGGGAACAGGCACTAATTTAGGGCCTGAGGGGCTGAGAACCTCAAACTGGGCAGAAGGACATGAAGGACAGCAAAAAGACTGGGACAGATGGGAGGGGTTGCTCCAAAAAGGACTTAATCTGGGAAAACAAGCACATATCAACCATTACAAGCTTTGCTGCTGAGTCCCAAGAAAGCCATGAGTCTCACCCTGTCCTCTGCTGTCAGCAAATACTCATAACGACCTTCAGGCAAAACATGTTTCATCCCCACTTCATAACGAGATCAGGGCCTCCCACCAACTGGTCATCCTTGGCTCCCTCTGCTGCAATGGAAGAGGAGGGTATGTAATGGAGTCATGAGGACTAAGACCTGGGTTTTGGTCAGTTGGCTGGGCTGGTTTGAAAAAAACCCTGTGGATTTACACATGAAGATATAGACCCCACCATGTTTCCCTCTTTTGGGGTGCACAATGGGCAGTGCTCAACAGACAAACAACTCTTACATCTTCTGTTTTTCTCTTGCTGCTTCTCATTTGTCTTCAAACAGTTCACCTCTAATCCAAAGGACTGTCATCACCTTGGCTTTCCCAGGTCAGTCACCACCGTCCAGCTGGAGCAGCTCATTTAGGTCCCTTCACTCCTTGGGATGGGAGTGTGGGAGAGAGGCATTACCTCCTTTTCAGCGAGGCACAGAATAAAATCTTGTAGGTCTCCCATTTGATGCTCCCCAAGTCTGTTGTGTCAGAGAAATGCTGTATCAGTGCTGCACATCCAAGCCCAGCTCATGTTGATCTCCTGCACTGCACACTGACAGTGAGATCATTAAGATAAAGAGCTGTCAATTCAACCCTTTTGGAGGGGGTTAGTAGCATAAATCACTGGTGACCAAGGTTAACACTTGGAGAAGAAGACAGTGCCTGCGCATAGCAGCAGCAGCATACGCATCTCTCTGGCTGAGGTTGTCAAGATGCATAGGAGTTCCTGGAGGAGAAAGCAGATCCATCCAGTTCCTGTGTGCACTCCAGCTACAAAGTGTGGGGACACTGATCTGTCCCTGATCTTCTCTCACCATTACCATGCAGACCTCCTCTAACTGGACAAGACATATACACAAGCAAGTAGTGAAGTCCAATCAGTTGGCATTAAAGTGTCTGGCTTGTTGGTGATAAATCCTCCTGGTGATACTAATTTCAATAGAGCCAACACAGGAGTGGGAAGGATACTAGGGGGGAAACCTTGTATGCAATAAGATTTAGGGATGATAATGGGGAGACTGAGAGTGCCAAGGGGAACAGTAGGTCCTGCAGTGACTCTGTTCCTAGCGCACAGGTGGAGCATCATCAGGCAGATAAAAATCTGTTCCATAGCTCCTAAATGACTTGGGTCCAGAAGTGGAAGGTAAAATACAGGACCTGAGCGCAGTAAAGTGCTTAGACTTCTCACCCAGAGAACTTCAAAGACTTTACAGAGGGTGCTTATATCACCTTACTCAGCATCTGAGACAGGGCTACATCCCTACAGAAACACACTTGAATGTTGTGAAACACGAGCTGGACATGCACTGACAACACAGGACACTAAGCTGGATATATGGGACACAATACAGTTATCCAAAACTAAGTGTCTCTGAGGTACACTGAGGTACCCAAACCAGATCTGACACAGAACCTTCAGGAGAGCCTTGTCCTTCCAAACAGCAGCCAGAGGTCAGCAAGAACATCCAGGTCATATCAAAGAGCCCTAAAGATCTATATTTAGGTGACTGAATCAAGCCCCAGATGTGAGAAACTGGTGTGAGTTTGTAAATCCCACGCAATGTCTAGACACATCTTCCTTTACCAAAACACTTTGATCTGTATCTGGTCCTTCAGCTGGCTACTATGCACTTTTGCAAGGACTTTGACTCCTAAGACATTTGGGTGGTTTGGCAATTGTTATCTCTGAGCAACTGAAAAACTGGCTCTGTGATATCAGGCCAGATCCAGCCAAAGTCTAAACCACGAAACTGTTTTGGCTGTGGTGGATGTCTACCTCACATGTTGCACTGGGCTTTTAGTGATTTGCAAAGTATGAAGCACAGAGTGAAGAAGAAGAGCCAAGGCAGTGGATAGGCACAACCTGGCAGGAATCGAGGTCTCAGTTAAGCCCATGGGGGTCTGTCCTGAATTTTGGGGGGACAGGACTTTGCCCTCCACATTTTAGCCCCAGTGTTGCTTTTGATGTCTTCAAAATGGTGCTGCAGCAGGTTTTGAGAAGCACGAAGGTACTGCAGACCCTCTCAATGGGAGCTCAACCTGCCTGATCCTGGTATTCCTTTCTGCCTCAGTTTCCCCTTCTGCACAATAAAACTTTATCTACCTCATGTGGGCTATGCAATGATGACTAATTAATGTTAATTAAGTGCTTTCAGATCATCCAATTCAAAGAGCTATATGATTACAAAATATTAATTACTGTTTACTTATTATCATTAAACCAATAGCAAAACCAGCTGCTTATCTGCTTCAGCCATGACTCAGAAAGAGGATGATGGCTGATAAAGATAGAGGTGTCAAGTCCAGTTAATCCTGTATAGTGACACACGTGTGTTTGTGTGTGTGCAAAGGCACCTGACACAGCAGAGCCAAGGCCAAATTAGGCCATACTCATGTCAAAGCCATGCAAACTCCAAGTCCATGGTGATGAGCAAAAACTCTTTTGCCAGAGGTCTAGTTGAGAAAACGGATGTCTAGCAAGGATTCACAGGTTTGAAAATCACGTTAATGAGAGCGATCATGTGCTACAGAGAATTACAATAGTGAAGGCTCTAATAAATTACCATTAATGACTACAAAGTTGTTGTAGGCATAGGCTATCCTGACAGTGTGCCTGAAAACCTCATTGTCAAAGAGAAAGAACCACATGTGATGGGCAGGAGAGAAAGAGGCAGGGAGACCAGCATCCAGGAGTGGAAAACTTGTCAGACAGATGGAGATGAAAATGAGCTAAATATTTTGTCATATTTTGTCAAGTTCTTTGCAGGATGATAGAAATTAGTTTTGGGTTGGACTTTGAATCAACTGGTGGTCAGAGGACTGGAGCAGGGTGGGTATCCCACAAACAAGGGCTGCATAGGTGAAATTCTCTGATTAACAGATGCTTAGGGCCAACCATGTTGATGGAGCAAAAAAGGTTAACTCTGCTGGAAAAGAGACAATTCTAGGCAAACAGTGGTAGACAGATTTAGGAAGGACCCTGAAGTGGGATGAGGGGCACTAAGCTTGAGGGAGCTTGTTGATGCCTCAGAGGAGGGGTGAAGGGATCAGGCTGGTGGACCAAGAGCAGCAGTGCTTTGCAAGAAGCATGGCGGAAGGGAGGAGGAGGAAACATGAGGGAACATAGCAGTTTGGGGAAAAGGCTGGACTGGGTCCTAAAGATTCATGGAGGAAAGCAGAGGTTGGGTTTGGGAAATCCATACCATGAATGATGAAGAGCTTTACATTACAAAGTTTTTCAAGCATTTACAGATGTCTCCAAATTACCATCTGACCTCAGAGGACCTACTGAATCTCTTAGGCATTCTAGCATCCTTAAACAAATCAAACTGCAGCCTAGCATTTACACTGACACGTAAAATTATCTTCCGTGTGAAGGCTTGAAAGAACAACCTGAAAGCCTGTGACTGTGGCTCCTGCTTGGCTACTTGCAGAGCACCAAGTGCCTCTGAGCCACAGTGACTTTCTCTGCAGGTTGGTTCAGAGCCAGGTGCAGCCTGAGCAGCAATCCTGCTCACACACCCAGTGAAATACACAGAGAGAAGCTGGATAGATTTCCCATAATAGATCCTCAGGAGAACAAGAATGGCCGTGACCTACCAAAGCAGGATCCACAAGTCCAAGCCAGTTTGTTTTAAGGGGTCTTTAATTAATAAAAGTGACTATAATGTACTAGTCCAAGGGAGTTACGCAAGTTGATGGTACTCAGTGAAGTGAAAGATGGGGCAACTGATGTGCCATGAAACCAGATGCAGAGCAGAAATATGCACAAGTCAATGGCAACAGCCAATAGCTCTCTTCACATGGAGAAGTATCAGCAGGACCCAAATTGGCTCATGGCCGACGGCCCATGGGGCCCTCAAGCTGTTTCCTCTCTTCTATCCAGAGGCCAAAAACAATCAGGCCTAAGCTAAAAAATGTGGTGACACAATGTCCTCTACACACTACAGACAAATCCAGAGGACTCCCTAGAGACCATATATTGCAGTCTGGTGATGCAGCTCCCAGTGTAGCACTCTCTCTGAGTCATCCTGTATTTCATCCACCATTCACTATGGAGGACAACCAACGTCAAAGCAACCATCATTTAAAAGCCTTGTAGATATGGTACTTAGTGATGTGGTTTAGTGGTGGACTTGACCGTGCTGGGTTAATGGTTGGTCTTGATGATCTTAAAGGTCTTTTCCCACCAGAACGATCCTATGATTCTATCAAACACTCTTTTTTTCCTCTTGCTTTGTGACTGGTGCCTAACTCGCAGGGAGAGATGTACAGCAAACAAATAGTTCCCATCAGAAAATTGCTGCTGTTCTTAAAGACACAGTGGCGTAATTATGTCTCCTCTCTGATTCTGGTGTTGGGATCTAGCTCCTGATTCTATCCCCACCTGGACAAAGAGGTTTAGCCTAAGGAAATACATGTAATCTTCAAGATGTCTCTCAGATATGATCAGTCTGGAAGGCTCCGGTCTGATGGGGAAGTCTCAGTCTTATATTGCAGACAGAAGTTAGGAGGTGTTGGAGTATTTGCCCAAAGCTACTCAGAGAGTTGAGCACTCAGATGTCTTTTGTCTGTCACCTGAGCCGCCACACTGATACCTTTTGAGTCTATTGTGCCCATTCTCCTCATCATAAATTGCTCCCCAGTGACTCCCGGCTATGGCAGAGTCAGTCTGTGCAGCCTGAACACAGAAGCTCAGAGACATTGTGTGCTGGTGGCTGCAGTGCTTTCAGGAACACCGTTTGCTCTTGGCTGAAACATTGCTTTTAGGAGCAATATTCTTTCTTATTACTTGCAATCATTCCCTTGAGATTCTGCTGAGTCTCTTGCACTGTCAGGATCTTGTTTTGCATTTGGGATGAACTCAACCATTCAGAGAGAACAAACAATTTAAATATGGATTTATTTTTCTGGAATATTGTTTTACACAGCTACAGCCCTTTTTGTTTCCATCCCTCAAGCTTTTGAAACCATGTATTTCCAAAACATCTCAAAGAACCAACCCTTAAAGTCTTGCCAGCTATGTCTGGACCTAGATCTCCAAAAGAGACCCACATTTATTGGGTTGCCTTCTTACAAAAACCAACTACTTACCTTCATGTTGAGTGCTTTTACCACCTTTGACTGAAAATCTAAGTCTTAACAAGCAGAATTTATTTTTACAGCCTCTTGCCAGATCTGTTTTGTAGCCGTGAATAAATATGAGTCATGTCCACATTATAATACTAGCTCAATCATAAAACCTAAGCCAACAGGTTTAATAGCTTCAGTATAAATAGGACTAAAATGTGCTAAACACAAATAAATGGATTAATAGGTAGGTGTTCTGCCCCACTCTAGGCCTGGAGTCAGAATCTCTTCTGTCTCGTCTGCCTGGAGATCCTGAGAGGAGTCTTACCAGTAGCCATAAACACTACTGACTCCAGGGTGTGGAACTTGAGATTATGACAGGGATCATTAAAAAGAGAACTTGTCTGGTCCCCGAATGAATGCAGAGTCAAAAAGCAAATTACAGGCATCTAATCTATTTCTTACTGTCCAACAAGAAGCAAAAATAAACAAATGTTGAGTCACAGCATCTTCCTGTTTATGCTTCTTCAACCAAGAGGAGGTAGATTTCCATCTCAGCAACTCCACCCCATCTGCATCTATTGTCTGATTTGTCCTGGCTCCCACACTCACTACTTTTACACTCTCTCACACCCACTGCAGCATCGTACTTCCCTCCCTGTCTCTACATTTTCCGAACTGCTGACCTTTCTTCATTACAGAGAAGCTAAGCCCCCTAACTGCCCTTACAAGAGAACCCCACCAGAAGCAGGTTCTCATCAGTGCTACAGATTCAGTCCTAACAGTAGGCCTACTTTTACTTTTTCTGTATCCCCCAACACAGATCCTCTTATGAGAGCAGACCAGACCTCATCTCATTTTATCAAATGACATCTGCAAATTGCCCCAGCCCCTTGAATAAGCTGGAATCATGTAAATATCTGAACTACTCATGACATGGATCTCTGCTCTAGCTGGATCTCCTGCCACAATGAAAGTTGTAAGGTAAATGCATGCCAAGATGAGGGAAGAGAAGAAATGAAATACAGGTAGTCTTGTGAAGGTGAGGCCACTTAATCTTCATCTTCTACCACGTAACAGATCCCACAACTTCTTCCTCTGTGAAATTACTACTGGATCTGACTAACAACATCACACTGAAAGAAGCTTTTGTGTCAAAAGGGACAGGAATGATAACTACCCTCAGGGCATGAGGTAGAAACTTTCCCCACATTCTGCAAGTTGGAGGAGGCCACAGTAGAAAGACAAAATGGACTTTCTCTTTCTCCATACATACCTCAGTTCAAACTGGACTGTCCTCCATAAGCCTTCCCTTGGCACTTGTGCTGTTGGATCTTGTGCAGCAGTAGCAGAATAAGGACAGTGAGCTCCACAGAGGGGGTTTCAAACACGGATAACTGGTTTCAAAAAAGGAGTAGTCAGAAAGGCTGGGGAATTGACCTTAGGGGGAAAAAATCTAAATCAATACCACAAGCGCAAGAGAGCCTGTGTGCTACCAAAAAAGAGACTGTACGGATGTGTTTACTCATCACAAGAGATCAATTAGTGCATCGGAAGGCATTACTGCCAGTAAACTGATGTGATAATTGACTATATACAAAAGACAGGTCCATTGCAAATGCGATAAAAAGGGTTTGCTTAACCCAGCCGTGAAGGTGTTTAAACCTACTCGTTTAATTTCACAACCAGGACAGGCTCAAACAGAAGGAGAGAGTCAGTTACTATGTTTCATCTGACAGGTAATAATTTCTTATGATGTGTTGATTTAATTCTCTTGCAATCACACGAACATGCCCTTAGCTGAGGCAAACTGTGCTGATGTGCAAGGGAGAGAGGAAGTACAGTAAGAGATGCCAGTGACAGCACCAGACACAGGCTGGTAATGTGGGAATCAGACAGGAATTGTACAAAAAATGAAAATGCTGTCATACAAGTAACAACGAACATCATGGAAAGGCCCAGGTGGGCAAGGATAAACTCAGGCTGAAGAATCTGAAAAAGACTAGAAGCTAGTGAGATGTATAGAGGGTTCTATAGAAAGGTTCTTGAATCACCTTGGAGGGTAAATGGAAGAAGACGTGCAGAGCTGCTGTCTACAGGAAACAGAACAGATATCAAGTGACTGAGTGAAAGCTGGTATGTCCAGCTTTCAGTCTTTAGATGTAGGAAAAGGTTAACTGGGACAAGGTACCAACCACATAAAATGTTAGTAAGGAGTGTCCAGAATAAGAACAACACAGGTCAAAACCCAGTGGGCAGAGTCTAATAAACCAGGGGTACTTAAGGAAGCAGCTGGAGACGCTTCGGACCCATTAGTAATTATCTCCGAGATCTCTTGGCATTCCCATAGGACTGGTGCAGGGTAAACGCAATATCTTTTTTTAAAAAGCAGGCCCAGGAGGACACCAGGAACCCTAGATTAGTCAAGCCACCTTCTGTACCCGGAAAGATCCCCGCCTGCCCTATTAACTGGTCCTTTTGTGAGTGCTGGGAACATAACAAGGTGATAGATGCAGCCAAGATGGGTTTGCTGAGAAGAAACCATATCAAATCAAACCTGTTTCCTGGCAGATTACTTCATGGTCTGGGAAGAATCAGAAGATGTGAGACCACTCTTGGCACTGTCCTGCATGAAATCGTAGTACAAAATCAACACAGAGCAGCTGCAGTTCTAGTTGACAAAAGTCTGTGCTCGGAAACTTTGTTGTGCAAAGCTCAAAAACCTGGGAACACCTCAAAAGGATGCTCAGAGAGGGCAGCCTTGGGCATAGTTTTGGTCTGTGTTTTCACTGATTCCCAGGCAAAAAAAGAGGAGGCTTACAAATGAGTCTGAGAGGGCTTTGGAGAACAGGCTCGGGTAGAATATAAATTACTTTAATAAACCAAACTAAAAGGCTGTAGTGCCCAGGGAAAAAAAAGTGGCTATTGTGTGGGTGGCAAGGACAGGAGAGCCAAATCTGGGGCACAGAATGCAATTATTTTGCTTTTTCCAGTGTTGATGGAGCTGGAGCCCAGTGTCCAACTGCAGGCACTGTTCCTCTGAAAGAGCACAGACAAGCCAGGGGGAGCCAGGACAGATCAACAACAAGGGTTGGAGGTTTCAAATTAAGAGGTTTGGTGTGAGTTGCAACCTGCCTGGAGCAGAGATCACAGCTGCCAGAAGCCCAGAATGAAGACTGCAAACATTGCACATGACAGGGACACACAGGCAGGGTTGGGACATCCACATGAGCTGGGGAGAATGAGGGTCCTGCAAGCATCACTAGGGTGTTGGTGCTGGTATTTGTGGTCTCCCAGCTCGAGCATGTGCTGGTATCACTGACCAGCTTCACAAGCCCTCCCCAAGGTTTCATGCCAGAATAACTGCACTGTGTGTGCAAGGGCTTTGTGTGGGAGAAACATCACTTTTGCCCACATAGACCTGGACTTCATGGTTTCTACCTGCCAGTACCCATTTATAGCACAGACCATCACCCCAGTGCTTGACCAGAATAAACCCAAAGGTGTGAGGTCCTGGATGGGAACCAGAGATGCACATGTCCAGCAGCAGGCATCTATCAGGGGTTGATGGAAAGCCCACAACAGCAAGGCAAGCAGGGTAAAGGGAATAAACAAAGTGTTTTTGTCACCACATCAGTCCATGTCCCTCAGGTGACATTGAGGTGATTCAGAGGAGGGATGGAAGCAGGACCCCTCTGCTTGAGCTCCCCACAAGGTCCCTGTTCCACTTGCCACCCCCAGTTCTGCTGTCAGACCCAGCTGGGCTGAGACACTAGGCACCCAGGGCCAGCTTGCCTCCACACACCCATCCCCTCCCCAGCACAGTGCCACCTCACCCTGATCTTAGTCAACCTGTGTCAAAGGGACTCTGCCAACTCATGGCACAGGGGTGTTATTCATCAGCAGATGGGAGAAAGGGAAGTTGACTTTTGATTTCACAGTGATTTTTATCTTTTTAAATGCCATTCCCTCCCCCAAGAAATGCCTCCAGAGTTGGCATTGTGTAGGATAAGTTAAGACCATCAAGAAAGATTCCCATCTTCATGGAGCTGAAGGATGTTTTCCCAGGTTGGGGATGCTCACCAGCCACATCAGGCTGATGCTTCAATAGTTTGAAAGGGTTCAGGAAAGAGACTTACCCAAAATGTGGGCATGCACCCAAGGAATAGGTTCATACCAATATTTAGAGACAAGCCTAGTGTCATTTGCCCCCAACTTGAGCCATATGAGCCAACCTCCCTTCTCCATTTATTTTATGTAGCCTGCATTCAAGCTGCTCCCTCATGCCCCTCATTGCTGAAGCAGAGTCTTTTGGGGATCTATCAGAAAATGCCTGTCAGCCACAACAGGCCAGTCAGCACAAAACTGTATGGTTTGCTGTATCTCCACTTATGAGATGGAAGCAGTCACCCTCTAACCTCAATTACTTTGCAGTCTTCCCCAGGTCTGCAGGCAGAGCATGTGGGACACTCTTTACCATCAGCCCCACAGTTCCCTGCTCCTGAGTTTAGATCTTTCTTCTGCATGTTGTCTAAAAGTAGATGGTTTTGGTTAACCTAGAAGAGAAAATTCATCCCTATCCATCCAGCTAGCATGGCCAGTGGAATTTCTCTCAAGTAATGAGCTACTCAGGCGCACCTCCAAATTTTTCTGTTCTCCATGCTCAGTCCAACATGTCTGCCCATCCCATGCAGGGGCAGGACTTACATGCAGTGCTGCCAGCCCAAATGGCCCCAGCAAGCTGCTTAAAGAAAATCCCTTCCAGCTCAATTACTCCTGCAGAGAGACTCCTTCACTGCTTGTGCTTCCCAGGGCAGCCATGGTGTCTTCATCTCCAGCTTCATACAGCTATGCATGGCTCAAGGTTCCTCAAGGTTCCTCAAGACCTCCCACCTCCGTAGCATGGAGTCCACCAGGACCTAGCACTCCCAGTGCTAAGATCTGCCCTTGGTCAGCCTCTTGAGAGCAGTCTTTGCGCCAGGTCAGGGGTGTGTGCAAACTGGGACGCTGCTGGGAGAGGGTCAAAAAAGCAGTGCTTGCACATTGGTGGGGTATTTTGGAAACCATGAGGACTATGATTCAAGCTACTTTGTACCAGGGTGGACAAGGAAACCCAGACTACCATAGGCACTTTGAGACATGGTTTAGGAAACTCTTGGTTAATTGCCCCATCCCATTTGAGATGTGGTGCTGGAGAGTGTAGTAATTTAGATGCAAAACTGCAGATCAAGACATTCACCTGAACTCAATCACAAGCCAAGAAAATAACCTTTACATGCAACTTATAAACCTGCTTGACATGACAGGTTATAAAACCAGGGACCCTTTGGTCCAAAAGGCAAGGAAACAATTTATGTCTTTTTATGGGAAGGCAACTCCTACACAAACAGGACATCAGATTTAGTGCAGACACAACATCCACATGAGAAAAGCAAGCTTTATAAGATATTTATGTCTTTCAATTAGCAATTGTTGTGCAAGAAATATTGTATGGCTTGTTGGCTGGGAGCAAAGATGCGGAAGCGTGTTACTGGAGCCATTAGAGACATTAGCTATGTCAGAAAAACATAAGCCTACCTTCTGCTTGAGGAAGATGTTAGTTACTCTGAGAAAGACCCTAGTGTAAGTATGGGCTAAAGGCACTGCCGATTTATATGAAAACTCTGTTTTTCTAGAGGCACTTTCTACCCCTTAAATATCTCATATGGAATGACGGCTGGAAAAGTTTCTGCAGGTGTTGGCTACCCTTCTGATTCAAGACTCTGACTAGCCTTCGTTATTCCTTAACTGATGACAATGACACAACTTTCTTAAGGAGTTCAGTGTGAATTTTTTAACCTTATACAAACCTTTGCATAATTACCCCTTCATTGCTTTTTTATGTAAATCTCAGAGAGTTTATTTTGCACATGGCAAACTCCCTAAAAAACAATTGTTAACATGATGCTAGCACCACCAGAAACACAGAGTGTTTATAAAAATTAGGAATTTTTTTTTCTGACAACACATAGACATCTTCCTTAGAAAATTCAGAAAAATATGAAGGACATTAGGAAGAAAAGATGGTGGGATTTTTAAAAAGAATTTAAGTGTCAAGTCTTTCTTCCAGAATTAATATCATTATACTACTTGCATGCTGGAGGACTTTTATACAAATAGTAAAGTTTGTCCAGTTCATCTGTAACAAGATCTCCACTCCTGTAAGACTCTAAAAAAATTCAGAATGGCATCTCACCAAATTGAAATCCATTCAGATAATTTCTCTACTCAAGAAAAAAAGAGAAACAAGAGTAGTTTTTGTAAGAATGAAAGAGTCCACAAAGCCATGAGCTGCAAATTTTAACAAGTTAACCCCAGGAGAACACTGACATGAAGGCAACACAATAGCTTACTTCAAATCCAAGTAAATATAAAAGAATTGTATTTTCTTTCTTCTTTGGGTCTTTGGAAATAAGTGATCATAAAAAAACCTCTGAACTGAACATGTAAATGTATCCTCTACCCTCATCCCTCAGCACTCATCACACCCTCTCTGCAAACAACCTCAGCAGGAGGAACAACAGAAACAAAGGAGTTTATCACATAGCACAATTGTCAGACTCAGCAAAGTTTCAGCAAAATGACATATCAGAGACTTCTGCGCTCTGGGTGGGGCAAAGCATTTAAACCCCTGCCCACAAATCAGACCGATACGTTTCTAGATGATAATGGATTTCTAAAAACATTCAGTATATCCCTGTTAATCTCATGATTGGGACATATTTTCCTGGAGATGAAACACAAACAAAATTTCAATGGTAAAAACAACCAGTAGGATTTGATTGTGCTTTGGCTAGTTACTGAGATTTGCTATCTCAAGACAAATCTTTAGATGACTCCTTCTGAATAACAGGCTTAGAGAATTTCTTTGATTTCATAGGACTTATTAATAGCACTTGTGTTTGTCCATTCAACCTAAGAGTTTAATCTCAATATGCCTGTGAGGATCCTTCAACAAAGAAATGGTACTGCTGTCTGTGGAGCCTCTTGCCTACTGATGATACTTGCAGCAGCTCTTCTACTAATTTGGGCAAAAGGGTGAACCTGCTTAGATCTGTAATCTCTACAAGGCCTATCTCCAGAGGGGTTGCAGCTAGCAGGAAACACTGCTTTCTGCTTACTTTAATAATAAATCACCCTACAAGATAACTTTGCCTCTGATTATGTTGCCCCATAAGTCCTGGGCAAAGATATCTGGGAAATCCTCTGGAGTGGAAAACCCCTCTCCATGAACCAGGATTAAAAGAGAGTCTGTTAAGAAAAATCAGGCAGCACAGGTAAGTGCCTCTAGTGGTGTCCACATGGAGGTAGGATTCATCGGTGCTGTGAAGCCAATGAGTTATCACATGCCAGAGTCATAATGGCTGCTCCACTTCTAATCTGTGCCTTGACTTACCAAACAAAGCCTTTCAGACATGCAGTCAAGGAACTGAGAGATAAGAAGCTTTCAAAACTGCCAATGCACTGCACTGGAATAGAACCAAAATAGCTAAAAATATTGCAATTACAGAGGTCCTGAGTCTGCTCACATAGAGTGCAAGTGTTTTACTGCAGCTTTTGCTTCCTTCAAGCCACAGCAAGTGTTTTTAGAGGAATCAAATCCTTGTCAAACAAAGGCAGTGGCATCACAGCCAAGGTTTCTGCCTGCTGTTCCTGGGATTACCTTTTGTCTTGCAGCTACCAGGTAAAATTTAAGACAGTGTCAATTAGGGGAGAGGTAGATGATGTTCAGGAAAGTTTGTCAGCGCTGTGAAAAGTTGGGATCAAACAAGATTGCTGTGCAAAAAGAATATCTGAGGTCACTGTATTTACCTTCCAGAATCAACATGTCAGTCTTGGGATGCAGAATGATAGTGAAACAGACTTGGGGAGTTCTGCCTAGCAATTCATCGATACCTGGGGCTGGATTAGTGGATTAGTATTGCTCAATATACTTTTACTAATCCAGAAAAGGAAGTGAGCAGTTAGGTGACAACTGGTTCATTGCTCACTCCCTTCTCAACTGTGTTTATGAATATATTAAATAACAGTGATCATAAATTAGCAATAGTTAGTTACACAATCATGGAGAACTGGGATGCAAAGTGACCTTAAGAGAGCCAAGAAGGAGTCAGCCCTATCCTTGTGATTATGGAGAGATGTTTATCTAGCCTGTTCTTTGAGATTCTCTGCCAGGAATTTCAAGCCTGCCCGGATGACAAATTCCGGCACCTAGCGATCCTACTATCCTGAAGATTTCACTCCCTCCATTCCCATCACTACAAAGCACTCTCTTAACTTTCTGCCCTTCAACTCTCTTCAAGCTCTTTCAACTTCCAATCTGAAAATTGTCACTGGACCCCTTTCAGTCTTCTCTGTGCAACAACAGTGGTTCGCTGTTTCTCATTTTGGTGCTGGATTCTGCGTAAGTTCTTCTGCAAGTACAGAACTTTTTAGAGATATTTTATCTGTAGACAGGTCCAAAGCATATCGAAACTTCCTTTTACTCACATCTTCTAGACCATTTAAAAATAGACCAGAAGACAACAGACCATAGTTTGAAAAATCACTGCTCTAGACTAAACAAGCCCGTCCTCATCAATCCTTCTCTATGTGTCATGTTTCCTCGCCCTACAATCACATCTGTTTCATTCCTCTGGACTATCTCCCACTGGCATGTATCCTTCCCAAAGGGCAGTGCCCAGACTTGGTCATATTACTGCCATGTAGGCATGGTCTACCCTAACAGGTAGCTAGAACTATCTCACATGTCCTACACTGCTGCTGTTTATACATCCCAGGGATGTTTAACTTTTCCTTTCTTTTTTGCAACACCGTGACCCTGTTGATTTATGGTCAGTTGATAATTACCATAAGCACCTGCAAAGCCTTTTCTATACAGCTACAGTCTACCCGGCTGTTTGTCTGCCTCTCCCCTGTTTGTACAGAGGACTATTCCTGCATTCATATCAAAACCTGCACTATTCTCATCAAATTGCATTCCTTCCCTCCAACAAAAATCGTAAGCAAAGTAAGGTAACAAAAGGTAACAAAAATGGTAACAAAAAAAAAAAGGTAACAAAAATGGTGAGCAAAGAACTGACAGGACAGGGCATGGTCACCATAGAGTGGTCTCTAATGCTGGCAGATGGAACTCCATAACGACAACTGCAAGGAAAAAAAAAATCTGAATTTTTCAAAACATTGCTTAGTTCAGCCTCTGCGCACAGACACCTGACCACCACAGTAGGCAACTCAATGACAACCTCTATCCTGTCTTGAATGCATCATGTCATTTATTTTTTAACTAAATCTCTGCTTCCAAGTGGGAAATTCTCACAACACCTCTTGGTTCCTTACTGGCATTCTGGAAGATGCAGCCCAACAGCGCATGTCTCGTAACAACCTGCGCAAATGAGCGTGTGATTGCGATGCTGGCACCACGCAGCTCCAGTTATCTCCAAGGAACAAGGAAGTTAAGACTGGGAATCCCAGAAGCAAAAGCAAAAGGGGGGTCTTTCCTAATGCCTGAGCAATTACTCAGCACAACCTGCCTCACTGCAGAAATAAATCTCATCTTGACGCAACACCCATATTCGCTTCACATTTCACGTGTGGAGGGAAGTGACCCCGCAAGTTCCCAGCAAGGTGGAGCTTCAGTATCTACCTGAGGCTCGACACCTTGGCTGCTTGGTGGGTGAGGTGGACAAACCAAGTGATGACGTCTCTTGAGAACAGTGACCAGGAAACTCATGAGTCATCCTGGCTTTACACACATGCTTCAGTGAAAGCTGAAATTCAATGCAAAATGTTAGCAACAAACAGGAGGATGGATGAAGGGGAAGAGTCAGGAAATTTTCTAGCTTTACCAAAAGAATTAAGTCTGGAGACTTTTGACTGAATACCTTTACTCTGAAATGCCCCATGGACCAGAGTTGTGTGGGATGTCTCATATAGGGTGTTCTGTATAGACTGCTCACCAGTGAGACCAGAGCACTCCATCTCCTGCAGAGGTGGTGAGGACAAGCTAAGCAAATCCATGAAGGATCTGATAGTGCTCTTCTCATGGAACTTTCCTCTTTTATTTCTCTTCATGCTGAAGAATATTTTAACTGGCATCCAGCTTCTCAGTTATTTCACATCACAAACAAAGACAGAGCAGAGTCCCATTCAATGGTCTGTGTATCTTCTTTCCAGTGTACCAGGATCTCCTAATCACTAGAATCTCCCTTACTAATTAGACCTGAACTGACTGAGGATCAAGTGCTTTAGCAACCAAAGCCCTACAGCTTTCTCCCCTGTGGTTTTTCATGCAGGACATTGTTCACTGGCCCGGCAATCCTGTTGGCCTCCTAGCTCACACATGGCCAGGTGTCAGGTTCTCCTGCCATGGTGAAATACTGAAAATTTGAAGGAAAACAAAAGAATATAAAATCCAAAGTTACCCCACATGCACAGCTTCTGTACCATGCAAGAGTATTGTGAGGCCCCTGGTGCTCAGTGAGATGGACAGGACAGTCCCACCTCACCGGGCTGTGCAAACTATGCCGTGACATGCCACACCATGACCAGGCTTGCAGCACATCCCTAGAATCTCAGCAAGAAGGACCCTTCTTCTCCTTTAACAGGAAGGGAGGAAGGCTAGAGAGAGCTAATGGGAGTACCAGGGAGTCTCTGGGGTGCTGCAACTCACATGCTGGCCACACAAGGACCCAACAGTGCTGCTGAGCAGGAGACTGTTTCATGGGAGGGACTCATAGCTGTTTTTCTTCTATTTGGCATCTGCTTGGCTGTTTCCAGCCCATTAGCTGTTCTGTCACAGCCTGGGTGTGGATGCTTCCACTTCTGGGGCATGGATGAGGCTCCATTGATGGATTAGCCACCTCAGTGGGCAGCATGAATAGCAGGCACAATTTGTGAGCTCAGGCTGCAGCTGCCTGGAGGAACTGGATTTTAATCTCATGCCGCAGGGGTCATATCCTCAGCTCTCAGCCTGAATCACATCCTCACCTCACATTCCTGACCCACTTTTGAGCATGATCCAGCCCCCTTGACAAGGAAAAGTTGAGGGTTAACTCCAAGGACATCACTGAGACATCAAGGAGGAAAGACATGCCTGAGATTCCCACTGTAACTGGTGGAAAGTAGGGTCAGATGAGCCCCTTTCAGACCTGGTCCTCAGCAGCACAAACCCAAGCCCTGTCTTCTTTCTTTATTAGGATGACGGAGAGACCTTTTTGGAGATGGACATGGACCTAGAGCCATCGAACCCACAGCTGCATGGATTTGCTCTCCTGGCCCTCTAACACTACGTCCTCCCAGGCACCGAGCAGCCAGGAAACAGCAAACTCACTTGTGCCCCTTCACTTAGACTGCTCTCATGTAACAGGAATCAGGTCTGGTGCTTGATTCAGCGAATGCCCTGCAAATAAATTACACAAGAAACCTCTGGTTACATAAAGTGCATTGCACAACACATTATATAAAACTCAGGTCACGGCCCAATCAGCCAGCACTCAGCTCCCTTACATCAAGAAAAATTAATCCAAGGAGCAGCCAGGAAGGGAGAGAAAGAGGAGGATGCTCACCTTCTCTTAAGGAGGCGTGTGGCACGCATGTGACAAACATGCCCACCAAGTGCACCTCCCTCCTCGAGCCAGTCCATGAGGAGCAGCTCCCAGACAAACCCTTCCTTTGGGCTGCAAGCCCACCTGTAGGATACCCAACCTGGAGGGAGAGTTATTGTGTCCCGTAGGAAACAGACCTATAATTGCACGTTAATCAGCTCTAATCGGGTTGCCCAGAGGCAGGAGGTGTCCATCCACTGCTGTACCACACCCTGGAGGGTAGAAATGAATAGCTTCTCTTGAACGCATTGCTCAAAAAGGCCTGGTTTTCTTTTCTGACTCTTTCTGAGTTCAGATCTGGAGGAAATATCTGTGGGGAATGTTTGAACACTCACAGTAATAGAGCAAGTTTCACACCAGAATGTGGAATCCAAAATAAAGTGGGAATGCTATGCACAGTCTGGTGCCAGAGGTGTCCCAAAGACATACAACAGAAGCTAAAGGTCCCATTTCTGTGTCCCAGTATTTAGATTTTTACAGGCAAAGGATTTGGGATTCATACATTTTAAAGCCCAAAACCCCTATTAAACCAGACCCAGCATTTCCAATCAATCCACCACAGGGATGGCAGGTGGGACCTGCTCCTTCTCTTGGAAACCCTTGCCCTTGGAGATCCCTGAAGCTACCTGTGGTTTCAGTACAACTCTTTCAAACAGTTTCAACAGGTCTTGGATAGGATTTTGAGCTTCCAAGCACTTCAGGGCAAGAACATTTGCAAAAGTTTCCACCATGCATAGCAGGGTCAGATCGAATCAGCAGGGATCTCAGTGAAATTAATTTGTTACTGATGCTGTTTTTAGTGATAATAGCATACATTACAAAGGAAAAGCAATAAATCTATAGGGGAGATAAACTGGAAATAAACAGTGAGGTTTCAGCTGCGCTTTGAAGTACCATGGAGAAGCCCAGAGGCAAAGAAACACTGGGAACTGCTTGGTCCATTGTGTCAGATCTGCAGAGAAGTTTCTTCTACCAGCGGAAAGACTGAAAAGTGTAAGGAGAGAAGAAATGCCATCTCTGAGGGCTGGTTTTGCTGCTGAGCTGGGCTTTTAAATGGAAGGTGATGTTGTGAAAAGTGAGATGGGATGTAGGAAACAATGCAGAGAAGTCCTCATGGGATACCTGAGCTTTGAAGAGAAGTGGTTTGTAACAGCTCTTCCCAGGAGAACAACTGTAAGAGAATCCAAGAGGATCTGGGATTTTGTGCACTGGCACATTTCTCTTCAATCACAGAAGCATCAGCAGTTAACAAGGAACACAGAGGTGGGCCAAATGGATGACACACAGATGGAGGGGTGTTATAGCTCTGTGGCACATCTCAACAAAGTTGGCAGAAGATTTGGGGTAAAAAATACCCCAAAACTTTGCTCTGCATAATAAAATCAAAAAGGCAATTGTGAGAGGTAGAAAGGGAGCCATTCCCTGTAACCAGCCTCGCCAGGGGAGGAAGTTCCCACCATGTCTCCTGCAGAAATGGATGAGTCAAGGAGAAGTTACCACAGGCATGATGGGGCACGCAGGTGTGCACAGGCAAAGCAGGGTGACAGCTTTCCTCCTCGGGTGATGGAAATGGCAAGGATAACTCCAGACTTTTTCTACAGTCCAAATCTCCATTGGTCAGGTCAAACAGGTCCTCAGGAGTGGAGATAACACAGACACATGGATGTGCCCAAGTCTGACTGTGGGACCAGGAGAAATTCATACACTTGGAGCCTGCCTGAACTCAGTGTCCACTGCGACAGCAGTTGGGTGTGGGTTGAGGGGGCAGAGGCCATAGGGTTGCTCCTAGCTACTCCTTCCATCCATCCTTCATTTCTTCCAAAAATGGTGTTTTCTAGGGGTTCTTCAGTACAGAAAGGCTTTTCTGTGCCAAGTGGAGTTCACTGAGTCACTAGATGGAAAGCAAACCCATACCACTGGGGAGAAAATGTGTGTAACACAAGAGCAAGAAGACTCTTGCACAAGGTGCTGAGTTCCCAACAGTGACTGGCCCCACACCTGCAAGAAAGCTGCAGGCTTTTACACTCCAGGTAAAATCCCCTGGGCAGACACGAAATCCTAACCCATGGGACGCTTGGGCTGGCTTCACCTCCTGCTTGTCTGATTGGGAAACTGGTTCTGCAGCATGACCAGGGAAACCTGGCCCTGGCGGTGCCTGCACCAAACCCTCCCTTCATGTGAAGCAGCATGGAAGAGTTGCTTCTGCTCATGCTTCACCCAAGAAGATTGATGTGCCACCCACACCTGTCTCACAGAACTGGTGCATTCAGGAGACCCCTGCTTATTACCAACACAAACAGATTAGCACTGTGACCTGTGCAGGAGGAGATAACCACTGGGTCAAGTTTTTCTTATGAAGATCAGGCTTTGCAGCTCATACTAACATAGAGCTCCCATCAAAGTCAAACAAAAGGCAATAGAATTTGACAAAAAGGTCTCATGGTTGGTCCTGGCCAGCCTTAGCAATAATCAGGTTATTCAGAGTCTCGTTTGATACAGACTGGTGCCTCAGAGGGTTTTTTGTCACTGTGGGCAGCAGCAAACCATTGCTCAGATGCACAGGGAAGCTGAGACTGTCCAGCTTGGGAGGAGTCCTCCCATGGGCCATGGCAGAGGCAGTGCAGACCGGCAGAGGCAGTGCAGACCAGCAGAGGCAGCCATGTGTTACAAGTCCAAAACCATCCTCTGCATGGGACCAGCTGTCCTCTTCTGGAGCCCCATAGTCATGTCCACTGCTCCTTGGGCTCTATCAAAATAAAGAACATGTTTCTTATTCCCCTTGTTTCTGGGCTCCAGTCCCTGATTAAGGATTGGCAATGGGAAGTGATGTATGTATACATATTGACCTGTTGGAACCAGCCCAGAGGAGGCCACAAAGATGCTCAGAGGGCTGGAGCAGCTCTCCTGTGAAGACAGGCTGAGAGAGTTGGGGCTGTTCAGCCTGGAGAAGAGAAGGCTCCAGGGATACTTTAGAGCACCTTCCAGTATCTGAAGGGGCTACAGGAAAGCTGGAGAGGGACTTGTGACAAGGGCATGGAGTGATAGGACAAGGGGGAATGGGTTCAAGCTGAAAGCGGGAAGATTGAGATTGGATATGAGGAGGAAATTCTTCCCTGTGAGGGTGGTGAGACCCTGGCCCAGGTTGCCCAGAGAAGCTGTGGCTGCCCCCTCCCTGGCAGTGTTCAAGGCCAGGTTGGATGGGGCTTGGAGCAACCTGGTTTGGTGGAGGTGTCTCTGCTCATGGCAGGGGGCTGGAACTGGATGAGCTTTGAGGTCCCTTCCAACCCAAACCATTTTGTGGTTCTGATCCTGGGAGACTGGTAGGAGTGATACTCACAGTGGTAGTTACCATTTAATTGTACACACATGATTGTATACTTCTTGCTGCAACGAAATATTTGCCAGCGATTTTCTGTGATATTTACTACTTACCACAAATATTAAGGCATTTCTGGGCCTCTGATCTACATGCACAAGGTCAGGCCCAGTGTAAAGCCATGATGGAAATGGTTCACACCATGTGAAGGGAGGGAGGCCGAGGGATTTGCACCAGACAAGAGCTCGGCTGCCTGGTCCAACTCAGAGAACAGATTTCTGGATCTAATGCCACTCCTGCTGCTCAGAAGCTGTGTTTTATGGGGGATCCATTGCCTGGAGGACACTCCTTGACAGAAAGGTTTCGTGTTGGGTTTTGGTAAGAAGAGAAGCAGCAGCATTCACCACAGATCCCAGGTAAGCAGCACTGCTGAGCCAGCCTGGTGGTGCTCTGCACATGAGATACGACAGGTAGGGAAGGACTTCCCAGCACCACTGCTCTTGCTGCTTTCCTTCCAGGGCACGGGAAGAACATCAGCGAGGTACCAAGGGCATGGGGAGGCAGGCTGCCAGGCAGCTCAGCGAGCCGGTCTCTCCCTTGTCATCTTTTTCAACCATTTACCTTCTGTTATCTATTGCTCATCTGCTGCTAGAGCTTTGAGGCACCACTTGCTGCCCAGCCACCTCCTTATCTTTCTTTCTACAGACTCTTTGGTCTAGGTTAATGAAACATTACAAGGCAAGGGAAGATGACATCTTGGAGGCATCAGGCACAGGCAGCCACAGGCAGAGTAGACTGATCATGGATTTAGCTCACCTCCTCTTCTTCAGGTCACCCAGGCACTCCTGCACCTTCAACTGTTGTTGTGCACCTTCCTACCTCTGCGTGTGGGGGTTGGCTCTTTCTCACATTGCGATCAACGATAAAAGAGGGGAATAAATAAATAATTTGAGCAAGATCAGCTCATCAGGCCGAGTGCAAACATCACCTAGTCATCCAGGGAGCGTCTTGTAATGTGCAAACGGCAGCTGATAGAGATCCTCTTCCAAGAACCTACTCATAACTGGCAGATTCTCTTGGCCAAAACTGCCTGCTGCATACCTGGGTGTGAGCTCTGCTATCTACTGCTGCAGCTTGCACAGCCCACATCTCTCACGGGCTGTGGGCAATTCTCAAATTAGAGAGAACAGAAGCATCAACAGCGGCAGATCTGTTGTCCTCATTAGTCCAGAGTGTCAGGGAGCATTTCAGGATGAAAGTGGGGGGAGGAACATGCATTTTTATCTTCTCACATTCTTGCATATGGAAGGGAAGAGCTGAATCCCTGTGATGAGCCCAGCTGCAGGACCAGCCTGTGGATCTCATGCTACAGCCCACCAAAACGTCACCTTGGAAACACCTGTTGAGGTTCACACCACAAAAGGGCTGAGTGCCTGGCAATGACAACTACAACAGTGGAAAAACAGCCTCACCAAGGAGTCAGGGCTCTCAAGGCACTGCAACCCTCTTCACAACTAGTCTCACCTACTGTTTTTTGTTCCCTGGGGAAGCCGAGCCAGGGGAAGCCATCTGAACCCTCTCATAGAAAGTGCTATGATGGGGAGAGCGCCCAGCAAAGCAGGTGGTCTCACACCTCACTTCCATTGCACAGGGCATTGCTGAAGGAAGGGACATCTTAGGATCTCTCAGGGGGAAGTAATGAGGCAAGACAGCAGCAGGATGAAGCAACAACATGGGCAGCAAGTCAGATTCCTTAGACACACAGCTATGTCCCATTCCTGGCATTATTGCTGCTGACCCCTGTGGAGCAAACACTGACATCCAGAGATCTGCAAGGCAGATGGGCTGTAAACATTGAGGCGGACCGGTGGCATCACCCAGGCCAAATAGCTCCATGCCCAGCAGTTCCCACCCCAAGCCTGTCCATCCTGCTTGGCAAAGAGGGTCTTGCTTTCAGAACCACAACAGCTCTTGGCTAAAAGGCTGTGCCACCCAGTGCAGCACTGGGCAGGGTCACCTTGCAAAAGCTCTCCCTGATGGTGGGTGGTGTTGGGAAGCAGAGGCAGTACAGGCAGAGCAGCCAGCTAAGAGCAGGGTGCAGCACCCCGTGGCCAGTCTTGTTTGTTCAGCACAAGCTCGGGTGCTCCTCACAGCCCCACACCACCTCCCCTACCCCAGCACTGCCCACAACATGCACAGGATGCTCAGGGCAGAGGAGAAGCAAAGGCACAGCAGGATGCCCTGACTGTGCTCAGCCTGGTGATGAGGGTCCTGGATGAATCAAGTCTACGAGGGTGGAAAATGAGCTTGGCCTTGAAAGTGTAAAGCAATTATTTATTGGCCAACATGCCCACACAGAAGATAGCCAGGACTTTGCAAGCTCCTTGGCTGGGTGCTCTGCTCACTACCTCAAAAAGGTGACCGGAGAGCCTGTGCTAGCCAGGGTCTGTCTGTTGGTCTTCACAGCTCCTGCTGATGGTCCCACTATGGTGCCCAATGCACCCCCTGACTCCCTGTGTTTTTTCCTTTAGGATCTTGCACCTTTCCCTGCTGCAGCTGTCTCGACCATCCCACCTCCCACTGAAGTCTGATGTTTCCCAGGGTGGCCACTTCCCCAGGCAGGGCAGGACAGAGTCAGGACTTCAGACTCAGAGCGCTGAGCCCTAGGAGGAGGGGAGTACCCACAGACAGGGTTGCAGAAAGATGGGGTGAGGGTGGAGAAGAGGAGTGGTCTCTCCATGCTTTTTGCTTGAGCTGTTCCACCTCATAAGACAAAAAGTTAAAAAATTCCCTTGAGCTAGAAAGAGCTAGTAAGAGCAAGCACAGCTCCATCATGAGTCAGCTCTGCTTTAAGACAGAGAGGTAAAGTTGATGTTTCCCAACACGTGAATTCAGAGGACAGTCTGGCATTGCCACTCCATGCCAGAGAAGCATCTCCCATGGAGTAAGAGGCACACAGACTTCAGGGACTGCACAAGCCAAAGTTCATCCCAAGAGGAGCAAACACCATGGCACAGTTGACACATGGTCCCCAGCTGTGTCTTTTGTGACATTCAGTAATATTACTTTGAAGTTTTATCTTAAAGGGGTTAGGGCAAACCTTCCTGCAGATCCAGGACCCAATAAGTGTGTATAAAGCACAAGCAGCATCCAACCATCTGCTGGAGACCACTCCTTGGATGTGTTACTGCTGAAAACCTGGATGGATTAAAGATGAATACAGGAACTTCTCATACCACTGCCACACTCCTACTGGAAAGATTAAACCTAAACCTACTCTCAGAGCAGCCCATGTCCCTTGTGCTGCTGCAGAGAGAGCAGCATGAGAAGTTTCCACCTGCTCTGCCCTTCCCAGCCTTTTCTCCCATGTCCCAGGAGATGTGACAAGACAGCATACAGGATGACAGTGCTTATGGGACCCACAGGACCCAGAAACCCAGCTAGGGCCCCTCTGCTCCCATCCCAGGAGTGGAGAGTGGTCACCCAGCCCCCAAGAAAGTCAGTTGCAAAGTAGATGCTGTTCTCCCGCCCTCCCAGCTGCTCCATCAGCCAGGTGGACACAGGAGCTCAAGGCACGAGCTGGATGGGTACAACTCATGCAGGGGGTTCTCCTCTCAGGGCTTTTCAGACCTTTTTAGGGTAATGCAAGTTCAGGCTGTCTTAGCAGGTCGTGTAAGGGTAACCCAAAACCCAAGGGTTTAACTGGAGATGGGTACGCTACAGATGGCAGCATGGAGACATCTTGGGCAAAGCAGAGGGCAGTGCAAACTCTATGCTCCTCACAGGGCTCACAGACCCTGTTCCCTTTAGGTACTTTTCTCGGCAATGCACGAGGCCTGGATCCATGTCTTCTTGATAATTTGGTGTGGGTGATCCCCAAACAGACCTCAGCTCGCCTGGCACCAGCTACAACACTCCTTCTGTGCACACTGTACTCCTCATCGGAGCTGCTCAAAACCTAGCAACTCAAAACTGTTTTCTCTTCCCAGGAGCCCCAAAAGGCTGCACTAGTAGTCAACTCACCTTTGGTGTCTCCAGCAGCTCCCAATGGAGGCTGTTGAGGTTTTTTTCCCAGAAGACCAAGACCTTCCCAAGGGCTGGGATGTGCTGGCATGGCTGAGGTCTGCCCAGCTCACACCAAGACCCGTTCACCCCAGGGGTTTGGGCTGTAAATCCCAGCCTGAGCAAGGTCTGCCAGTCCACATGGCTCAGCCAAAATTCCTGAAGAAAAACTAATACTAATAAACAAAGGTTTGCTGGAGGTGTTGGCACAAGCCAGGAGGAGGTTCCTGAGCTTTGCACAGAAACCTACCAACAGCATCGTGGTTTCAGATGAAACTCAAGACACGTGAGCCCTTCGGCCGAGTTGCCGCCAGGTTTCAGTGCCACCCTCGGCAGCAGGAGCCGGCCACCACTGCAGGACACAGCCAAGGCAGCACTGGGAGATTGGGCTGGGAGCACGGGTGGCCTCATGGGCCCCCCCAAGGTTGGAGGAGTTCGGCTGAGTCAGGAGGTGTAGGGGAGCTGGTCCACCCCGTACCTGCGATAACGGGGTGTCCCAGAAGCCTGCAGGTCCCAGGTTTCAGCTCTTTCTCCAAGAGGTGACAGGAGGCCGCTCAGCCCTCTCCAGCTTGCACCTAGGACACAGTGGAGGTGCACGGGGCTGGCACCTGGCTCACAAACCTCACAATCCAGCTGGGACCTGGCTGAGCAACCCATGCATCCCTCTACCACCAGCACAACCTGATGCAATGCCCGTGCTGCCTGATGGCCGCAAGGACACATCCGTGCTGACGCCTCTCTCCCCTCACCATTGACATTGCCACCAGGAGCTGCAAGCCCAGAGAAGCATCCAGCCACTCCATCTCCCATCCTGCATCCCCAAGTCACTGCAGTTTGTGGATTCAGGGCTGGTTTTCAGGTGGTTTTCTCCATCCTCTCCTCTCCCATCAACAAATTTTCCCCCATGCAAAACCACAGCCAGGTAACCCCCTATGTCCAGGGGATCCCCCTGCAGGGGCAGGGCTCTTCCACCCTTGTCCCAGGAGTGTCCCATGTCCAAGGAGCTGCCGGGCAGCTGCACGCTGGCACCCGGAGGTGCAGGAGGGGCCGTGCAGCAGTGTGTTACAGGCTGATAGGTTATCTTGGGCTCCTCCCGAGCGCTGGCAATCCTGCACCCCTTGGAAGAAAACACTCTGGGAAGCTTTGAACATTATTCTGCAGGCACGGCAGCAGGAGCATGGAAATATTTTCATGCTCTCAAACAGGCTATTTGTGAGATGCTGCTCCGCTCTCCCCAGCTGGCAAAGCCCCGGGGTAGCATCACTCCCTCCTTAGAAGCAGGAATGAGAGCAGCTGGAGCCTTGTCCCTGCTGGCAGCCCCACGGCTTTGGCCCCACCACCTTCACAAGCCTCACAGTGGCCAGCTGACACGAGAAGATAAAGGCAGCCCTGTTCCTGCACCGTCAGACTGAATGGTTTCTGTGGCTCTTTCTGCATTCAGGTGGCAAAAGGCGCAGCCATGCAGGACAACTGGCAGGTTTGTGCCCTGACACTGCTTCTCCCCAGCACAGCACCAGCATCAGTGCCACAATCCCACCTGGGGATGGCCAGCACATTGCTGGGGCAAGCAAGGATGCCAAACGTGCTTTTGGATGCTTTTGTTGAGGAATGAGACAAGGTCTGTGTCCACAGCAGAAGCGGCCCTGCAAAGGCCTAAAAGGCTCCTCCTCCTAAAAGGAGGTTGTAGTGAGGCTGGTGTTGGTCTCTTCTCCCCAGTTGCTGATGAAAGGACAAGAGGAAATGGCCTCAAGTTCCATCAGGGG
>VZRW01009309.1:263-35450 GCA_013398125.1 Aegotheles bennettii | reverse complement strand
TGGAGTCACCGTCCCTGGGGGGGTTCAAAAAACGGGTTGATGAGGCACTTGAGGCCATGGTCTAATGGTCTAATGTTAGGAATATGATGGGATAAAGGTTGGACTTGATGACCCTGGAGGTCCCTTCCAACCATAATGATTCTATGATTCTATGAACTCATCTTGCTGCAAGTCAGCACGAGCAAGAAAGGGAGACAGGACACAACTCTGCAGAGTCCAGATGAATCCTCCTGCCTTGGAAGACAGGGATGGGCTCCCCCCATTTTCTGGGGTCATTCCAGGGCTTTACTGCCACAGCAGGACCCACGGCTGTGAGGTACCACTCCATTCCCTCCCCGGACCCAAACACTCCCCCCACACCCAGCCACTGCTCACACCCTCCATGTCTCATCCCACCTCCCTCCAACCGTCGGTGCTCCAGGGCAGAGAAAGTATCTCATGGCCTCTTTCAATGGGCTGTGGCAGATCACTGGCGCTGAGTAAATTGCAGTTCCTGATGAAAAACATCACCGTCACGGGGCAGGAGCTGCAAGCATTACTCACTCAGGGAACTGCTTTCAGCTGGGTCAAACAGGGCCAGGGGCAGGAGCTGCAGGGATGGAGGCTGGGAGGCCCCACACTTTGCCACCGGCTGGTGACTATGGCATAGGCCACTGGTGCCCCAGCTACCTGTGCCAGGTGGCTCCCCAAAACATCGCCAGCCCTGAATGGACAGCCAGGCACCCTCATGAAAGTGAAGGAAAAGGTGCAGGCACACCCCTACGAGGTACAGGAGAGATATACAGCAAAATATTGACCTGTGTCCAGGTGAGGCAGAGGCACGGGGTCTGTTTTGACAGGCATAGGGGGAAGGAAAGGTCCGTGGGATGGGGAAGAAGGTCCTGGTGCCTCGGCCAAAGGAGGAGGGTTATCCCTCCACAGCCCCAGGTTGGCATGGGAGGGAGCCTGGGATTCGGTTGCACGTTATTCCACCTGGCTGAGCCTTTAGTGAAGCTAATCCCCACCGACAAGACCCAACAGCAAGAGCTGGCTCAGCCCTGTGCTGCAGGACACCCCTCACACCAGGAGGTCCTGCCCATCCCTTTAGATGGAGGAAAGCCAGCACCACCTGCCCGCTCCCCTCTGGTTTTGGTTGGGGGGTGTCCTCGCTCCAGGATGGGGTCTGCTGCTTCCTGGTGGCACAAGGGAGCTGGTCGCCCACCAGCGATACGACACGTCTCACCCCTTGCCCTGTGACACCACTGAAGTCTCCAAGCATGCAGGAGGACATGGTTACAACCATAGTCTCACCCTGCGTTAACACAAGGCAGGTCAGCCTTCAGCAAAGCCAAGCCTGACTACCACGTGTTTTGGTAGGAAACAGCCAGCAAGCTACAAACTCACAACCCAGTGAAGTCACCACTGTAGTTGTCCTCCCAGACACTGAGATCCTCAATGTTTTAATATGCATGGAAAGAACAGGTGATTTAGCCAAAAGGAAGAGAGTCCAGCTAACAAACCAACACCATCTCAGACTCCTGCCATGCCCTTTGCTTCCATCTCCCTCAGCCTTTCCAGCCACATCCAGAAGAAACATGAACAGTCTGCCTGGTACCTTTGGCAGCACAGGAGCCACCAGTACATGGCACAAGCAAATGCAAGACCTTGTCACCTTCATTACTGACTGTAAACGAAGAAACCCTGAGGAGCAGATACCCCCTGTTTGTCTCTGGTGGGAAGAGGCAGCGAGTTTGCTGAACCTGGTTGCAACACTGGGCAGGAAAGTGGGGGAGAAGATCCTTGACACATCCCTGCTTCATTTCTCTGCAGGAGCACACCATGGCATCACCAGTCACGCAGCACCTCCCCACCATGCTCACAGCCAATGATTATTTTCTCCTAGGTGCTGCTGAGTCTGCTGGGTTTGCTGCAAAGACTTCATGATACCAGAGGCTGCATCTTCACACCAGCCAAGGCTCCTACTGTCTGAGCAATCTGCAGTTGCCTCCTGCTCCCCCAGCACAGCCCTGGGATGCCAGTGACCAGCATCTCTTCCCCAGCCCCTTTCCAGACCACGTNCTCTGTACACCCTGCACTTGCTAAGTGCCACCTCATCCCTTGAGCAGCATCACCCTGCCTTCCCAAGGAGACCATATACACCGAAAGCTGCTGCCCGCCAGAACCACTCCACTGCTGGCGCTTCCAGAAAGCTGCTGACTTGGCCAGGAAAAATCACTTCAGGTCCAGAGCATTTTCCTGATAGAGAAACCCTGGCAAACAAGCCAACCCCCAGCCAAGTAGCAGAGACACTGTGGGAACAGCAAACTGAGGGAGGATATTCCATGTCTGTGCCAAAAAAACAGGCAACTGATCCCTCCCCAGCCAGCCATGGAAATTTAGGCTAAGGGTTTTCAAAAATGACCAGTGATCATGTGTGCCCAAGCAAAATTCTCCCTACAAGTGCCTTTATTTCCAGGAGGTCTCAATGAGCAAGGGCTGAACAGTTCAGCAAGCAGGGAAAGCCCACAGCACTCAACCTGCTCAGATAATCCTATCATTGCAGCTCTCTTCCATCAACTTGTTTCCCCGGGTTCCTTTCACAGACCTTGTGATTGCTGCTCAAAGCTATCGAGGGCACTTGGCATGCAGGGGTCTGGTAACAGAAGAAAGGCTCCATCAATCACCCCTTCTCCTCAGCCAGCACTAGCTGCATCCCAACAACCACTTTTTGAGAGAGCATCCCTGCAAAGCATCAGCTGATCCTTTCAGGAGAGAGCTGCCCAAAGGGTGGCTCAGGTAAAGGCCCAGGAGGACACACCAGCCTTTGGGAAGGTCTGCTGGAAAGCAGGTAACTGCGGACCCCTGCCTAGGTTGACTCCACCCACCTGCTAAGCGTATCATTTCCTAAGCCTTGCACTTGGTAACTTCCTCCTCGTTTGGGCTCATCCCCCCATGCATGGAAGACTGACTTCAAAGAGCTTCAAAGGTGGCTTTGCAAAACCAACATGGCAGCAGTGGCAACACATCGAAACCCATTACTATCACCTCAACTCTGGCACTTCCCTCCTCTTCCCCTCATCCTGCCTCTTGCAACATACCAAGGCATGGGCTCTCCAGGGCAGCTCTGTTTGTACAGCTCTCACTTACGGATGGGACCACAGCTAAGCAAACACCTGCGAGTGCCCACTCACTGCTCTGGAAGTAGAAACCCAGCACGGGTTGTCCAACAAGCATGTTCTGAATAACCCAGGCCCTACCCCAGCTTCCACAATAGAAATTAGTCACTGCACATCAACAAGAGCAGTAAATCAGCCAACAGGAGACAGTTTACAGCAGAGACCTCACTTGTCCTCTTATGTACCAGAGACACCTCTTTCCTTTGGATCCTGCCTTTCCAGATGCCTTAGAGGCACAGGGACCCTCTGCTCCTGAAGCAGAGATGCTTTGCAGTTCACCTTAGATATTAACTGTTGCTCAAGAAGTCAAGAGAGCAGCAACACCCAGTCCCTAGGAGCACCTCCAGGCTTTCCAGCTGAATTTCAAGGTGTTTTTTTCCACCCACACTGGCCACAGGAGTCTGACTTTAGCAGATGGTAAAACATGACCTGGAACATTTGCAATGTTTGGGCATACAAACAAGGGCTACAGAATGGCTCAGAGGTGCCTTTAAATATTTGGATACTGGAAGATTTGAGGCATTGAGGAGCTCTCTTCCTCTGAAAGAGGAGGCAGGAGCCCCTGGATTAGTCACAGGTTTGGCCACATGAGAAGCATCACAAGCATAGCTGGGATAACATGTTACTTGGGTAACTTTTTGCTGTCACAGACCTATCCCCTCAAAGTGACATAAGCAGGGTTAGCAGTGGTCAGTTTTGTCAGCCTCGAGTGGATTTATTTCATGGCCTTTCCTGAGATACCAGCATCTGCCACCAAACCAGACCTTTACATCAGCAAACACCTGCAGCTGGGCTCACATCTGGCTGCTGAGCACAGCAGCGTTACCTTGTGAAACATCAGCAGGTTGGTACTCGTACGAGGGTTTGGTTACGAGTTCATTTATCATCAGTTAAGTTGGCATGGTTATTTTTCCAGAAGGCTGGCCAGGACACTTCCTGGCCCTTTGCTGCATGCTGCAAACACCGGTGTTTTACCCAAGGACGGAGGAATGGAATCATAGAATCATTATGGTTGGAAGGGACCTCCAGGGTCATCAAGCCCAACCTTTAGCCCATCATATTCCTAACCATTAGACCATTAGACCATGGCCTCAAGTGCCTCATCAACCCGTTTTCTGAACACCCCCAGGGACGGTGACTTCACCACCTCCCTGGGCAGCCCATTCCAGTGCCCAACCACCCTCTCAGGAAAGAACTTCTTCCTAATATCCAACCTAAACTTCCCCTGATGGAACTTGAGGCCATTTCCTCTCGTCCTGTCATTAGCAATTGGGGAGAAGAGACCAACACCAGTCTCACTACAACCTCCTTTTAGGTAGTTGTAGAGGGCAATAAGGTCTCCTCTCAGTCTCCTCTTATCCAGGCTAAATAACCCCAGTTCCCTCAGCTGGTCTCCATAAGGCTTCTTTTCCAGTCCTCTCACCAGCCTCGTTGCCTTTCTCTAGACTTGCTCCAGCACCTCAATGTCCTTCCCGGACAGGCGAGGATATCAAATGCACAGCAGATGGAAGCTGCACATAGTTCTACATCTTTTAGCCCTGTGGGCTATATCCTGAAGGATATACAATAATCCTGAAGGATACACCCCCTAGGTACATATGAAGGATGTATCTGAACATGTTCCATGAGCTACCTTGCCATAGGAGCTGGGCTGGGGAGGACAGGACAGGGGACTACAGTACTTCTCAGCTGCAGGTGCAGGTATGACCTCTCTGCAAATACTCCCAGGCAGGGAGTAAGTCAGTGAGGGGCTGCATCCCATGACACTCTTGGGGAAGGAGGAACAGGATCTTCCAGTCCACCTGGTGTAGTACTGGGTCCGGAGGAACTCTGCTCCCCTACGAGCTAACACAGGCTGCAGCACACACCTCTGCCCTAGCAAGAAGCACAGACCTACGCAGCGAGGAGAGCACCATGGCTCAAGACCATTTACATCTGCAGCATCCAGCCCAGGGAAAAGCGAGGGCAGGACCGGGTGTGGAGAGAACAGGCAGAGCACAAGCAGCAGGTGCGACAACCGGAGTGCTGTCCAACAGCTGTGTTGGCAAATGTACAGGATCCCAGTGTCAAACCGCATGTTCAGACTGAAGGCAGATAGGCACAGGAACAATCTGACTGCCAAGGAAAATTACAACCATTGCTGAAGGCAGGTTGGGTGATTCCAGCATCTAGAGGATGACAAACCAGAACAAAGAGAAGTTTAAAAATTAATCCTCAATTAATTGCTTCTGAACCCTGTCGAAACTACTGCCTGCATCTCGTTTGCTAATGGACCCATCAGCAGCTTCTTAGGCTGCAGGGGCCATGGTAGCAACATAAAGTGCTGCTTTGTTCTTGGGTTCAGTATCTGTTTTGCTCACTAAGTGTTTTCTGTATTTTCAGTTTAGGTGTACTCAAAAAGCTCTTGCAAGTAAAGGACAAGCAAAGGATTTTACTTGCAGCCTTCCTCAAGAAAAATGTTTCTTGTGATTTTAACATAGCAGATATACCCATAGCTTGCAATCAGGGATGCTGCCCACATGTATGCATTCCACAGGATACACTGTGCCTCCAAACACTGGGTCAGTGGGCACTAGGTAAGCAGTACCACCCCAGTGCCACATCTCTGCCACAGCCTGCTTTCAAATGCCTCTGGGAAAACATTTGAAAACCAAGTCATTAATCTCCTCTACAAAGCCTCTGACCCACCTCCAACAGCTGGAGAGCCTGATAGGTCTTGAAGCAGCAGATTTAACATCTCATCCAAAATGCTCCTTATCAAGAAACAACTGTCTGCATTGATCAAGCTGCCTGGACATCCAGGTGCCGTTCCAGGTTTGATCTGTTTTTTGATTTCTGCAGTACCTGCTGTCACCAAGTCTGTTACATTTACTCTGTATGCGATTCACCCATGCTTTGCTGTTAGAACATGTGTGCTGACTCCATCAGAAGAGGGGATGGGACTGGTGCATTTGCTCCTTATTTCTCTCTCCCCCCATCAGGAGTTCCATGATCATTTCAGACTAGAGAAGTATTACAGAATAGCTGAGGTTGGAAGGCACTTCTAGAGATTGTCTAGTCCAAGCCCTTACCCAGAGTAGGGTCACCTACAGCAGGCTGCCCAGGACCATGACCAGTTGGGTTTTGGGTATCTTCAAGTACGGAGACCCCACCACCTCCCTGGACAAACTGTGTCAGTGTTCAGCCACCTTCATGAAAAAATGTTTCGAGTATAATTTTCTGCATTTCAATTTATGACTCTCATCCTGTCATTGGGCACCACTCAGAAGTATCTTCTCCAACTCCGCATCCGATATTTACACACATTGGTAAGATCCCCCCAAGGCTTCTCTTCTCCAGGTTGAACAATTCCAGCTCTCATAGCCTCTCCTCATATGACAGAGGCTTCAACCACTTTATTATCTTTGTTGCCCACCACTGGACCTGCTCCAGTGTGTCCATGTCTCTCTTTTACTGGGCAGACTAGCACTGGAAACAGCACATCAGATGTGTTTCACCAAGGCCAAACAGAGGGGAATAACCTGGTCATTTTAGAATGGCTCAGTACTTCTTTGGTTTAGCTAACCACTAGACCAATGGCAGCTGCTAAGAACTCCCTATTTAACCAGGAAACTGCCTTCCCAATGTGTACCTCAGCCAGAATTTTCAGCACATGACATTTTCAGGTGAACACAGCTTTGTTTCCTACAATAAACAGGAACACTACCATCCCATCTTCATATTTTCTTCAAATAAAAGGCACTTTTATTATTGAAAATAGTAACAGGTCCCTTTGCTTTTCTGAACAGGACATACAAAGATAAATAGAGCAAAACACAGAGTTCTGGGATTTAAAAAGCTGAAAGCCTTTCCTAGGACTGATTTATAAAAAGCAATGGTTGCAGAGTGAACAAACTGCTTCAGAATGGGCCCCTCTGACACCTCTCAGTGGCCTCAAATAGTCCATTTCTCTATACGAGCTTCCACACTTTTGACCAGGCCTTCTCCCAAAATCTTGAAGTCCTCCAGAACTGCCGCCACATTGGGAATGCAGACCAGCTCATTGTTCAGAGTTGTCACCGTCCTTGCTTTCATGTTGGAGACCTGCAGGACACACATAAACATTGCACAAAGGGGAGCACTTGCTCAGAACTGCTTCACAAACTCTCCGAGCCCCAGATAGAAGTAAATTACTCTCCTGCATTTTCACATCCAATCCCTGACACACCACTACACCCAATTTCCCAAGCTTCACTTCTCAACACCACCATTGCTCATTATTAGAGCTAATAAACTGCAAGAGTGGCCCTTCCGGCCCTTTTTAGGGTTTACCCTGGAGCCACAGTCCAGAGACCATAAGCAAGGACAAGAAGCAATGGCCAGGGGCACGGTGAAGATGAGAAAAGAGCATGCAGGTGCATGGCAGAACCTGTGTAAGCAGAGCAGACAGGGTATGCAAAAGGGACCACACCATGACTCTGAGTAAGAGCTGCCTGGGCTCTGCTTTGCTCTGTTGTTGGGTGTCCAAACCTCAAGTGGGAAGAGATCTTTGGCTCTGCTAGGGTGATAAAACTCCCCATGTTTAATCAAGCCACACTCAGCTCAGATGCAGGTATCCCCTCCTCTCATTTCACCATTTGAATAACTGGGTTTCACAACTGCAGCTCAGCTGAATAGCCAATGCCCTCTGGTCATGAAGAGAGGGGAGATAAATCACCCAGAGACTGACAGCAGAAGAGCCTGGGCTGCCAACTCTAAGCCATGAATCACAGGTTTCTTTGCGTCTCTACTTCATAGAAAGCAGCATGAATCACTCCAGTGTGCCTCACACCTAGCTTAACCACCCTCTGGAGTTTGCCAGCCCACACAGTGTAGCTGTAAGACATCTTTGTAAATTGATAGGACTGGAGCAGTATGAATCTAGGCTTGCGACTCCAGCTTCTTGCAGGTTGAGTGTTTCTAGGCAAGAAGACCAAAGCCATGAGAATGGGACAGCCTGCTGCACAAACCAAATGTCTTTGACAAATGAGGTATCACCCACCTTACAGGAGGGGACCAGAGAACAGCACCTGGGACAGACATCTCTGTTCTGACCCATGATTACGGTGCTTGTTCAGGGACACACATTCCCTTCTTAAATCTGCTGATGGGGTACTGGGTGTACTGTGGCCACAACCCTGTCTTGATTTCACACCTTCTAAGAAGGGACAGAAATATGAGTTCCATTTCTCAAAGGCCTTTGGGGAGGATAAGAGTTAGGCAAAGCAACTACAATGCAGGAAAAAAAGTCCTCCAAGCTTCCAGAGCATGAAGGTAACATGAAATTTGAATCAACACAAAACTTGAGTAACATGAAGTAGAGTCAAAAACTCACCTTAAAAGGCTGAGGCTGAAAGCTCAAAGGTTTCCACAAAACTGCAATCACTTCCCCACCATGCTTGTCATAGAAGAACAAGGCAAGGTGACTGAAGGCATCCTAGTGGATAAAACAGAGGTTGTGTCAGACACTCCTTACACACTGACATACATCAGCCAGGACCAAAGCTGAAACTCTTCCACTGGGTTCCCAACAAGGAAAGTAACTGGCAGCCCATGGACAAGACTTGGGTGCCTCCTGCTGCCTCTTCTCCCCCAGCTTTGATGGATACAGTGCACTGTCTCCAAATTTTGCATGCCAATCTCATCACTGACTACACTTCTTGCTGCTCCAGAGAGCAGAAACAGGATCCACCACAGCCCACAAGCCTGGAAGAGCACCCAGAAAACCAGCATCCAGCTTTAGGACACTGGACCCCTTATATGACAACCCACTGAGTGTTCCTCAATATGGTCCTGCATCAGTGGGATCTGGCACTACCAAGCTGACCTATCCCAGTGCCCAAAAGCCATGTCCAAGATTTCACAGTGCATCAGATGGCAAGAGGTGGGCCCTACACAGCAGGTAGTCCTGACACCACACAGTTCACTACATGGTAGCAAAGACCAATCCCAGTCAAGGACGTTTCACAGAAGGCCAGCATCTAAAGCTCTTCAATCTGTTCAAAAAGGCATCAAAGCTCCCTCTTCCTCCAGGACAAACCCCAAGTGTGCTGTCAGGACACAGTGTCCCAAAAAAAACCCTAAGAGCAGAAATTTTAAGTAACCAAGTCCGTGCAGTGCAAAGAGATGGAATGCTCAGAGGAGGCATTGAAGGAACCTGTTCTCCTTGCCCCTGTGTCAATAAGTAGCTCCTTTGGTAGTGCTGGGCAGGAGAGCTCAGAGTGATCTTGCATAAAGAAATGACTAATGTCCACCGTCTGGTTTCCCCCAGGCCCACGCAAGCTGGACTCTCAACACTGCAGGAAGATAAGAAATTTAATGAAATACAACAAGGGCAAGTGTGGAGTCTTGCATCTGGGAAAGAACATGGATCAATACAGATTGGGGTCTGACCTGCTAGAGAGCAGAGAAGGGGAAAAGGACCTGGAGTTCCTGGTGGACAGGAGGATGACCATGAGCCAGCAATGTGCCCTTNGCAAGAAGGACAGGGAACTGCTTGAGAGAGTCCAGCACAGAGCCACTAAGATGATGAAGGGAGTGGAACATCTCCCTTATGAGGAGAGGCTGAGAGAGCTGGGGCTCTTTAGCTTGAAGAAGAGGAAATCAAGGTGTCACCTCATTATTGTTTATAAATATGTAAAGGGTGAGGGTCAGGAGGATGGAGACAGGCTCTTCTCAGTGATGTCCGGTGATAGGACAAGGAGGAACGGGTGCAAGTTGGAACATAGAAGGTTCTGGATGAACATAAGGAAGAACTTTTTCACTGTCAGAGTGACAGAGCACTGGGCCAGGCTGCCCAGAGAGGTGGTGGAGTCTCCTCTGGAGACATTCAAACCCCAACTGGATGCATTCCTGTGTGACCCGCTCTAGGTTGTCCTGCTCTGGCAGGACTAGATGATCTTTTGAGGTCCCTTCCAACTTCTAACATTCTGTGATTCTGTGATAAGCATTGCAGCAGAAGTACGTGTGCACAAGCAACTTTTCAAACCCAAGACTGGTCCTACATCTCAGCACCCAACATGCTGGTACCTGGAGATAGGCATCCCAAGTACAGCTGACCAAGACAGCTGCTCCTTGACACTTGTTCATCTTGACAGAGATTAACATCAGGCAATGGCACATTTTTATTGTGGAGAGCAAACAGCTCCCAGCATCAGTACAGGACCAGCCTTTGCACATAGCCTCACCAGCTTTGGAGCAATCTACTGCAAGAGATACAGACCCTCTGCTCCCCCTTCATCCTTCTCCTCCAACCCCTTAGTTTCCTCAGCTGCAATTCAGCCACGCTCTTATAAAGAGAGGTTTCTGCTGACATAATTTTATCATGAGGTTTTCGTGAGGGTATGAATGAAAAAAAAAATCAATAACAAGGGCAAGCTTTGAAGGGTCTTGTATGGACACACCAAGACTGAAGTAGGAAGAGAAAAACGTGGATTGGGTTGGTGATCCCAAAAGGTGTGGCCTTTTAAGAGTAAATACCTGATAAGCAGGGAGGGGTGGTGTTGTCCACAACCTTCAGAGCCAGATTTATGAGTTTGGACTTGAAGTACCACAAACAGAGGGCAACTTGATTAGGCCATCAAGCTGGGAGGATCCTGAGCCCTACCAGCTCATCCCACTTCATGGGATCTTCACAGGGGCAAGGCTGGTCAAGACATTATCTTGCAAAACTGGCTAGAAAAACCATCCTCTAAAAATACATTGAGAAAGATGCCACCCACCCTGGCACTTCTCAGCTGAGAGCAATGGGTTATGCTCAGAGTCCAGTCAACAGGGAAGACTCCTCCTTCAGCCAAAAGGCAAACAGCAGGAGGGACGGAAAGCTCAACAAAAGGCAAGAAAGCTCAGGGCATGCTGACCGCCAACGTGCAGCTTTCTGAACCAAAGGGGAGCAAAGCGTGTGAGGACCTGAAAAAGCCCCGCTACCCTAGAGGGTGAGGTCGAGTGCCAGGCAATGCTCCCCAGGAGAAAGGTGGTTTTTTTACAGGTATGTCTTGCTGGACAGGAGCCAGAAGCATTTGCAGGAAATGCCGAACCCTCCCAGGCTCTGCTCATTTCCCAATAAAACCACTGCTATGCCTGATACCCAGCACCTCTTATCCACACAGCAGGGAGCAGAGGGCAGGTGTTAAAAGGATGGCATTCAGTTCAGAATCCCAGTGAAAGGCAATCTTCTGCACTTGCACTGCTCTCGGTGTCATCCTTGTCATAGCCCTTCGGGATGACTCCACCGAGCTGCGGAGATGCACCTTCAGCTCTTGGGAAACTGCAGCATTAAAAGGGTCTGGTGTTTATTAGTCACCGCACTTCTGTTTGCACAGAGGCTTGGGGATTAAAAGCAAACAGAGTTCACCTCCCTTTCCACATCCCGTGCTCCAAGCCTAGTGCCACTGGGCTTGCCCAAGCCTGCAAACACCTTCCCTCAAGAGAAAGTTTAAGAGAAAAGGGGGAAAAGGCAGGGAGTGCATTTGAAACCCTATTCCCTTCTCAGGCTGCTGTATCTTTGGTTGTAAGTCAACTTGAAAGGCCCAGGGAATGCTCTCCCTGCTATCAACAAAATCTACAGCTGGTTGCCATCTCACAGAGACATGGGGGACTTGGCAGCTAAGGGCTGCAATTCAGAGCAGCCTCATCGTCTGGGGAAAGGGTACCTGGCGCCTGGAAGATTAGCTGAAGGTCTGTGAGGAGCCATCTGAGCTGTAGGAATGAAAGGATGGAGAAAGGTGGCGAGTAAAACAATACCATAATCCAAAATGGGATTACTGGTTTCAGCAGTTTGGGCTGACGTGTGGATTTTGCAAGGATGTAAGAGCTCACCCCTAGTTGAGCAATCATGTTGCTATTTAGAGGTGGGTTTTTTTCACCTAACCATTTATCCACCCATTTTTTCACTGCTCCTACGCAGCAATCAGGCTCATTGCATCATGATCAGGCTCATCACATCACGGCTGCTGGAAAAAGAGGAGCCATCTAGGGAGGTCTCCACACCCGAAATGCCCCTAGCAGCTCTTCTTGGTGCAAGGCAGTTCAAGTGGCAAATGCATCAATCAACATTTGCTCAGTGCTTAGAACATTTTAGGTCCTCTCAGAAAGGGATCTCTCAGTATAAATCCCTATTAAAGCTACTTATTTCCAACAAATGACTACATTTCTGGTCAACACCTTAAGGTACTTGTCATCTTACTGCAACCTGCCCTGATGATCACAGGTTACTTCTGTGTCAGAGAGGTTTTAAAAGAGAAAAGAAATTTGGGTGTTAGGTTTGGGATTAAGCTGCTAAAAGGCATTTCAAACCATCCAAACATTTTCACCTCCAAGTGCCTTATCAGAGCCACATGCACATCCTTGTCAAAGGGGTTTGGGACAGCAGCAGAAAAGTATGGCAAGGAAAAAAGCCACCCATGTTGTCCTGGCTGCATTAGCAAACATGTCTTGTCCACCAACCCACCAAACCATCCAAGACTGAAGTCTTCAGTCACTTCCTGCAGGACAAATCCAAGGCAGACCTCTGGGAAGGCATTACCAACACTGAAGAAATGCAGCCAAGGTACCCTGTCAGCTCACCCAAGGAGCACAAGGGGCTGATGCCTCACCAAGCATGTGTGTGCCCATATGTGTAAGCACATGTGCGTGCATCCAGCTCCAACCCTGAGCACTGTGCTAAGGGTCATGCAGCTGCTCTGCAGCTCTAAGAACAGGGAATTTCCTGCCACCTCTACCCCTCCAAGGGCATAGATCCAGACAGGAAGGTTTCCTCCATGCTACGAGAGCCCACAGAACTTTTCAGTTCGTTTGCCCATCTGGAGTCACCACAGGAGGAGTCAGCCCTGTTGGTCAAAACAGGAAGGGAGCAGCCTGACCTGAAAAGATTTCACCATTCCACCTACATCCCATAACCACAGCTTACATACTGTAAGAGACCAAGAACCTTTAGTATCATTAATTCCTTCCTAACATGAAGTAGCAAGATACACACTCCTACACTGTGGGAGAAAGAAAGGAAAGGGCTGTAAGTCTTCCAGATAGGTCTTGTCTGAAGGTGTAAGGAATGCATAACACTGTTCTAGATGGAAGGATATTTAGAGTAAAGCAGGAAACATCCTCCTGCTCTTCCATACAGGAAAGACAACCCATGTACAAGATGGGCAGCTCCTCTGCCACCAGCTCCTACACAGGCATGTGCAGCCAGAGGAAGCTTAAACCTCAGTGAAAGATAGCACTTCACATCCAGTGACCCAGTGAGAGCAAAGACCCAGCAAGAGATGTTAGGTCTTTTAACAGCCACTATAGACACGCAGATGGACATGGCACAGGCAGCTTCATCCGACTTTTCCAGTGATGAGAGAACAGCTCTGGACCTCGGGGAGGTATCCAGAGCCTTTGGGCTTTGTGAGCTCCTGAATGCATGCAGATGGGCATGACAAGCACTTCCACAAGTCCTGTGTCCTCTGGATCATCTCAAGTCCAGAGGACGGCCAAGCCACCCTGAAGCAAAAGCTGCACTGACCAAGCCTTCCCACGCCACATCCCCAGCAAAGAGCTGGGGATTCTACAGCTCAACAGCCACCATGACAAAGACCAATCACCACAATGGAGGTCCAACAGGAGCCTCATTTGAGACACATAATGTAGCCGTACAGGAGAATCCCTGTCAGAACCAAACCCAGAGTTTGCTTGCCAAGGTGCTCAGGACCATAAGCAGCTGGAAGGCTGGTGGTGGGCTGAGGCTCCAGGGAAGACCTTGTTGCAGGACATCTGGCATCTGCTTTTCCTCAAAAATGTCTGTCTGCAAAGCCTTCTCATCTGGACAGACTCCCAGAACAGGCCTTTTCTATCAGATCTGTCCTAGAATTGAAGAATTTGCCATCTGAACCCCACAACCAGCCTTTCATCTCTACCCAGAGCCTCCCAGGCACCAGAGCGAATCAATCAGACCAGTTCCTGCAGCACATCTCCCTGGAGCAAGAAAAATTAAAGCAGTCAGGACTCACCACCTCCCCTCCTTTCATTTTCTCCTCTGATTAGGCTCCTTGGGGAAGGCACACAGCAATCCCTTGGCTCCAGATCATTTCTGAATTGCTAACCCCTTTGATTTGAGAAAAACAGGGACCTCTCAGGAGCCAACAGGCTGGGACAGAAGAAAATTGGATCTCCTAGTTAGTGAGCCAATAACACCAGGGAAGACACCGCTCCCTGCCCCTCTCAAGACAATGAAATCAGGCGTTTAAATCCCTTTGTCACATGAGAAGCTCAGAAAAGGTCAGACGTTTCTTTTCTGCCATAGAAGACAGTAAAATCCCACAGCTTCAGTGTGTGGCAGATCCCTCCCTTCATTGCCATAGACACACCATGGCTGCACTACCAGCCTCAGCTACAACCCCGTTGCTCAATTCTGTGGTTTATACTATTAAGGGAGAGCAAATTACTCTGAGACAAAGCCAGCCAGTTCTGCACCCAAGTGCCTTCTCACCAAAATGTCTCAGAAAGATCCTCTGCTGTCACCACACTCTTTTCCAGCACCAACTTCTTGATGCACTTGGATCACCCCTGGGGCTCCAGCCTGCAGGATGAGGAGGAGCTGAATGCCACTTCAAGCAGCAGAGGCAGGGGAGGAGAAACACGAGGGTGCTAGAGAGGCTACCAACAAAAGCCAGGTCGAAGCACAAAGCTAATGCAAAGGCTTTTAAGGAACAATACTGGTACACTGAGACACAAAGCCAGATAATTTTTGATGGGGTAGTTTTTACTGAGAGCTCAGCATCATCTGCTTGCAGGTGACCCTGCAGTGAGAAGTCAGCTTGTGAGGCCCTCCAACACAGGTGGATGTGGTTGAGTTATCAGAGAGCATGTGCAGCATCACCTCAGTGATTTTTCCAGGAGAAGAAACACCTGTCTCCCCAGAAAGAGATATTCATCAGCGCCTTCAGGTCTGCCTGCTACTAGTCTGGAAGCTACAAAAGCCAAGTGAACTGGTACTGCAAGATATCTCCAACACAATGGCTGCAAGGGAACACAGCCATACCTGTTTCAGAGGCTTCAAGGGGAGGAAAACTTCCTCCAGACAGGGCTGCCGAGGCAGATTTCAGGCTCTCCACGTCACAGCTCACTCTTCAGAGGAACCTGTGACCAGTTTCTGCTCTATCCAAAGCACCCTCGGGCCAAAGAACAAGAGACACCACGAGAATGCAACACTGCTTCCAACGAGGCAACGTGACCTTTGTGTATGTCCATGGTTTTTCATTGGGATATCAGTATATTGAATTCAGGACCAGCTGTAATTTGTAATCCAACCAAACCCTATTCCAAGTCTATTATTCCCTGTATCAAAGAAAACAAGCAGTGAAAATTCAGACCGCTTGGATGTCACTAGTGACTGGATCAATTGAGTCGTAATTGCTTAAAAGGATAATGAAAGCTGCTTTCCAGGAAGCCTCTTCTACACTTTTCACTTCTAGTCAACTCAGTGTCAGCAAATGGCTCCAGAAGCACAAAAGATTCCTATAAACTCCAACACTCCCCAGTGAATTCCCTATCGAGTGCCTCAACACACAGCAAGCCTGTTAACGGCCTCCCCAAGGAGTCTGCTCTCCCCATAGGCTTGTCCAGCAGTCTTCAGCTCCTCTTGGAGCAAGAAGTCAGCCTCCTGTCAGGTCTCCATTAGAGTTGCTTAGCCCCAACCCCTCTGGAGACACAGAGGCTCCAGCCCCGTGCACACAGGCACCTCCAGCACCTTGGCAGCTGCTGAAAGGCTCTGTTCAGCTCTAACCTGCTCTTTCAGCATAGTGTGGAGAAGGATTTCAGGCTTAAGGAACTTCATTTCCTACCCAGACCTATGCCTCCCTGTTCAGGTTTCATGCTGGCAGGTCAAATCCTCATCATACAGGGAAGAGAAGAGAGGGGTCGGTCTTGATATTCCCCCTCAGACACAGATGCCAGGAAAGAGTGAAACTGTGAACATTTCCTGAACACTGTGCTTTCTGCTTCCTTTTACAAGTCTTGTGCAGGGTGCTTCTCCCCCTCCTTCTTGCATATCCTGAACCTCAAGAAACCCCTCCCAAATACTCTCTGCAATGTGTTCTGTAGGACCTCCAGCTTCAAAACCACCTTCCTTCTCGAAGGCAGGAGAGCACTGAGCAGCTTCTTTCCTATCTCTTCTCCCCCGTGCCTTTCCAACTAAATAAGCAGCGCTACTTGCAGGGAAGTTGTTGGACAATTTTGAGGTCTTTCTCAAAGAGGACCTGCATGAAGCCCTGTCTCTCACATCCTTGTCCCTGCCGCAGACTATCCCAACCTGCTGCAGGTGACAGGAAGACCAAGCTTGCACCTTGCTAGACCCAGCAGCACTACTGAAGCCACAGCAGATTCCCATAGACTGTGCAGAGATCAGCATGAAATGCAGCTGGGAGGTAGCTTGGGATGTAACAGGGCTGGGGCTAGGATAGAGAAAACCTTCGAAGAAAATCTCTGCAAATCTTCTTCAGCCACCACCTAAGCCACCTGGGTTAAGGTGAAAGGCAAGCTTGAACATAAAGGGCCCAGAATCTTCCAGCCTGAACCACAGTTTTAATTCAAGTACCTTGGCAGTTGCCTCTGTGGACCTGGAAGCAAGATCTGGCTCTTTCTGCTGGCTCTCCTTGCAGCTTCCATCACTGTCAAGCCTGACAGCAGCAGTAGAAAAAAAGCTTGGTGGCTGTGCAGGATTAGCAACTTGGGGGCCAGCAAATGCTGGACACTGTAGAGCCCACAGCAGGCAGCCCAGGAAGAGAAGAGATTTTACCCAAAACTATTTTTCTTTTGCAGGTACACCTCCCTCCCCAGTGCAAGCCTGGGAAGAAGTTGATGCCAAATCTTCAGGCAAAAGAAGCATACATGAAGGTGGCAAAACCCTCCCAGCATGTTGGTCAGGACAAAGGCAAAGGAAAAGCCCTCTGACCTGCCATGCTGCCCAGGAGGGCTGGCAGGTCGGCTGGGAGCTGCCAGAGCACAGCTAAAGCCTCCCCAGCTCCAGCTCTGCCTTCCATCAAGCTGCCACTAGCACAGCCTGAGGGTCACAGCGACCTGAGGAGCCAACACATGCAGCAACAAGGGAAATCCAGTCAGATGTTAGGGAACAAGTTTCCACAATGGTTGCCAAACGTGACAAGAGAGGTGAGAAGTCTCTATCCCAGGGGACAGTCGCCATTCACCAGGTCTGGGCTCTGCACACCCTGCTCTCACATCAAAGCTGGCTCTGCCCTGAGCGGGGAATGGGGCCAGAGACCCCCCACAGCCCCCTTCCTGCTAAAGTCAGCCCACAATTCCCACAGCAGTTCTGACACTGCTCACAGCACTTCTGTGGGTAAGGGATGACAGCACTTGAAAGTCAAGCCAGGTTTTGAACAAAGAGCATGACAGCCCCACCTCTCTGCATGCTCACATTTACTCAGCTACTGCACGCGAAGCTGGGAAGGGCTGAAGAGGCAGAGGCTGCACATCTGCAAAGCACTGGCTGCCCAGATCTGGTGTGGATCACTGCTGCCACACAGCATCTTGAATATCTCCCCAGCTTGATGAGGCTTTGGCATGACCACACAGTGGAAAAGCACTCAGTTGAAGACTTTGAATACTGATGTTCTCTATATACCCACATTACTCACTTCATCTGCCATCTTTCATGTAACCACCCAAAGAGAAACCACCCTGTGACCAATATTCAGCCTCCATGCCTCATGCAACCACTGGCCTAACAGCAGGAGCCCCACTGGTACCATGTCATGGATTCCTGTACCTCCCCCCAGAAAATATGTATAGCTATTGTCCATCATGCACCACAGTTGGTGCAAGAAATCATGGAAGTCTGACCAAAGACACATGCCTTAAAGATACTTTTGCATTGAAATATCATTCTTCAGAAATGCTCCAGGTGTTTTGTATCTGAGGTCATTCTCGCATCAGCAGCACTCCCATCTCCATGGGACTGGTGGTGCATTCACCAGGTCTTCTGCTGAAGAAGCGACTTCAGATGCACACAGAGTGACCATCACATGCAGAATACATAAAGATGTCACCAAGTAGGTCCTGCAGTGGCAGATCACTAATGACCTGAAAGCCAGAAGGCAGCTCCCCCTTAGGCAGGTAGCCCCCTGTGCCTCCCCAGGGGGTCGTGCTTACCCTCAGCTCCTGGAGGTAGCACTGTACAGGGTCATAATCCACCACAGGAAAGAGGATATTCGTGGCACTGCTGTTCTTCACCACACCTCGGGAAAATGACTTTGCTGGCCGGTCCACACTCTCCAGATGCCGAGGAATCTGGTTTGGATTCAGGTGGATTAGGACATCATAGAAGTCCAAAGGAGGGCGGAAGACCATCTGCAGGGAGAAGAGACCAGTGCTACTCAATATATGACACAGGCAAGCAGGAGAGATAAAAGAGGTTTCCCAAGTCCTTGCTTGCATTTTATTCCCTTCTTAGAAAGCAGTAAACCAAAGCCAGAAGTTTTGTGAGATTAATGTCAGAAGTTTGCCGAAATATCCACAGGAAAAACATGTCTGTGATGGAGCCACAGCGAGCTCCAGCCTATACTGGCCACCCCATTCTCTGTGGGCTAAGACACATCCCTGATCCAGCATGGGCTCTGCTCTCATCAGAAGGATGTGACCCTCACTCCTCTACACCCCATGCAAACACAGTAACTAGGGCTCTGTCAAGAGTGTGGTGGTTCCTCCATGGCCAGCTCGTGGTAGATAGGCTAAATACACCAGGAAGTGCACTTGATTGCCACAGCCCACCTGTACAGCAAGTTAAACCCTTAGAGAAGGGAGATGCTCCCTGCCCACATCAGACATCTAGCTAGAAGGACTACACTCTCTATTGGTTTCCCAGGTTGGCAGAACAATCTAACTGCTGTCCCCAGGACTTGGGGATGGTCCCTGGAGAAAAGCTTTCCACAGGGCCAATATGGTTCTCTCGACCCCTGACCACAGACCCCAGGAAGCCCACCTGAGTGCATGACAGTAGGGTAGGCAGTAGAGATGGACAGACAGTGACCTGAGACAGGTAACTGTGTCACATGTGGCAGAGCCCTACAGCTAAGAGGGGAGTCAAGAAGGTAACAGGAGCTGAACAACACCCAGGGGACATGAAGAGCTGTGTAGTAACAGGACGGTCTCATCTGTCCAACAGGAGTTGTCCTGGAGGGCAGCAGCATCCTCCATCAAGCAGACAGAGGGTGAGAGCAAGTCCCATTAATGGAGGAGAGCAATCCCAGACACATAAATATTTGGACAGGCAGAATCTGGCACTATATTAAAATGGAAAAAAACTTACAACAATGTGTACATTTTTGTGGAACAAATGATGTGGGGGCATTAACAGAGGTGTGGGACATCACCCAACTTGGTGCTGGCAGAAAACCCACTGCCTGGAGCTGGCTATAAGCCAGGCTGCGGAGAACACACATGAAGAACACCAGTGACCAGCACTGAGTCCCAGGTCTGGTTCACACAGATCACCTTCCCCTCCCAGCTGACCAAGTCCATGGCTTATTGTACCCCTGTGGGAGTGAAGAAACCAGCCTCACAAACCCACACCTGTATCCACATGACAGCAAGCACATCCCCAAGTGACCCAAAAGCAGACAAAAAAACCTTGAAGGACCCTGTTAGGTACATAGGAAGAGGAGGCAACTCCAAGCTGCACTGAAAAGGTTTTTCCCTCCTCCCATCCCCACGCTTTGCTTACAAACAGATTAGCAGCCCTGGAAACAGGATCCATGTTTATCTCTAAGATACACTGCAGGCCTGGGAGGATGCTACTATGGACTAGAGGGACACCCTGGGGATGAGAAAGGACCCCATTGCAATGGCCAAGGGGAGGGGATGGGAAGGGAGGACTGCAGAGACTGAGTTGAGGGGTTGGGAGGATGCTATGGATGGGAGATGGCTCACACTGCACACGGTTTGGGTCCCACCTCACGTAGATCTCACCTCTGTAACAATTCTAGCACAAAATGCAGCAGAATTGAAAGCACTGTCAGTAAATCCTTTTTATACTGCATAGGCAGGAAAAAACCTCACCACTCTATGTGGTATTTTTTTCTAATGTGAGTCTGTCATATCTAACCACTGCTTGGCTTTTAGAGTCCTCACAGCTTCAATTCCCTAAGTCACTACTTGGTACACCAAGCTACCTCCAAAAGACACATTATCTCCCTCCCTTCAAAGGGCAAATAACTGTCTGTCTCTCCCAGGTCCATTTGAGTAATGGATGTTTTAAAACTTAAAAGGAAAAATTAAGAGGATCAAACTACATACGATTTTGCTCCCCTGTGCAAACCAAAATAACCTCTTCCTAAGTGCCTGTTAGTGTCCTACCAAAACCTCCACCAGCCTGGGCTTGGTTAGACTTGAGCACGCAGGCCAGATCTGCACAGTTACACCAAGACAGTCTCCTAGAGGCACCATTTGCCCCAGCCATGGACATGCAACTGATTCCACACAGGAACACTGCAGGTTTGCTTACACCCCAAGAAAACCAAAGAATACAAAATAAATTTTCCCCAGTCAATGATATTTCACCCCAAGCAGCTACCCAGAGCTGGGCCTCTCAGAAGCAGGGTAGCAGAGCAAGGCACCAGTCTCCTAGCTCCCATCCTTGCTGCTCTTCATTCCAGGGCAACCACATGTGGCCACAGCCTGAATCCTACTAACACAACCAGTGATCATCACTGAAGAGCAGTATGTTTTGTCAGAGACTAAGAACTCTTGTGCTGGCACCCCAAGAGGTTACCTTCACATCCTGGTCCGTGAACAGGTCCATGAGCTGCTCCTCCAGGGCTCGGAGAGACTCTGAGGCCAGCAAGACAAGGCGCTGCAGGATCTGGGGAGGGAAAAAAGCCAGAGAATGAAACTCAGCAGTCCTGGATGTCACAGGGACTCTGCTCACCCACAGGGCCATTGGAGCTGGCTCCAGCACTGGAAGCACAGAACTGCCCCAAGGCAGCTGCCACCACAAGGCCCAGCTCACCTGTGCTGATGGTCGCTCTTGAGTCCACATGGAGCTCCACTGGTCTTTGGGGGTAGCAATGAACATGACAGGAAGGCGAGAGCGAGCAGCCATGAACTTGTTCTTGATCTCTGTGTAGTCAGCATCTGTAGAAGGCAGGCAGATGGGTGAGATGCTCTGCCCCATCCACAGCCCTCCGGCCTCCTCGTTCACACACTGCAGCCCAGAGAAGGGCAGTACTACAGGCTTTATCCTCTCCCACCCTCTGATCCCACATCCTCCATCGCCATGGGCTTGCTCTGCTCTCACGCTTCCCTCAGCATTCACCTATGGGAAGTTTAGGAGACAGGAGGCAGGGTCAGATGGAGCATCACTCTAAACCCACTCAGGTGGGCCCAGACACAGCTCAAGACATGGCAGGCACTGGGACCGACACAGGCTGGGAACTCACATTATAACCTAACAATAGAGTTTGTATCCAGAGAGTTTTCTACTTTTTGGGGTTTTTATTTCTCAAGTGAAAGGGAAAAAATAGCTCTTTGACCGAGAAGGATTCTGATTTTGTTCATTTAAAAAAGCTGAAGATAGAAAAACATCAGCTTCCAAAACTCAATTCTCTCTTTCAAAAAAGAAAAAGTTGAGAAGTGCTGAAACCCACAGAAACAGCTGCTCCCTCAGCATTGCCCACACCCCTCCCCACTAGCTTTACCTTTTCTGATAAATCAGCTTTAAAAGCTGAGTGCTGCTGTCTCCCCCAACCCACCACCATCCAAAGCCAAGACAATTCCCTGGTCAGCCTCTTCTGGCTCCTGGGGAAAGATGGCAAGTATCCGAAATAAAAAACACCAGGAAGATGGAAGGACTGCAGGTCCACTTGCACGCACCAGCGTGCTCCTTTGGAAACCAGAGACCTTTCCGAGGAAATCCCAGTGCTCAGGAGGTAACAAAACGTGGGAGGACTGCAGCTCTCTTCCCTTGCAGGTTTTGCAACTTGGGGCTAGAAGATCATCCCCATGACCTGAGCGGCTCAGTGGGACTCTCAAAAGCAGACACAACACAGGAGGCCTTGAAGCTTCCTGTTCAAGAGCCTGACTGCTCTCCCAGCACAAACGAAGGTCTGGCCACCAAGAGCCAGGGCTAAGCCTCAAGCAAAAATGTCAGCTACAAAGGAGCAGAGGGCTTCAAAGACACAACCACATCCAACATCGCCTGGGCTCATCAGAGATTTCAGCAAGACCAGAAACATCAGAGCATCATCATCAAGACTGACCTCTTCAAAGGCAGACTGGAGGGAAAAAAAAGCAGCTCACACCAGAACAAAACCCACCCTGAAGGCAAGTTAAGCACAGCGGGACAGGAGTAAGTGGAAAATCCCCTTGTCCCCAGCAGAAGCTGTGATGTTGCCATGTATACAAGACCCCTGGAGCCAGGAGCTGACCAAGGAGGGCTCAAGACTGTCATGCCACAGCTTTCCTGCATGCTGCCTGCTCACCTGTGAGGCCAGCGTTTAGGTTGACGATCAGAGGGTTGTTTTTCCAGTCAAATGTTGCCAGCAGGTCAAGGAAGCGCAGGAACCCCACCTGGGGAGAGCTGTAGGCGAGACAAAACTGCTCAACACTGGTATTTGCTCCCCTGGCAGCAAGAGGGGTTTGAGGGTGACTTAGCAATGCCCAGCCCACACACAGCCCAAGAATGGATGTCCACAGTGGGAGAGGGAAGTCCAGAACAAGCATGAGGCCTTCCCTCTCTCTGAATCCCCAGGGAAAGACTTTCCTCCTTGTTTTTTTCTCCCCCAGTAAGAGAAACCAACAGAAAGTCAACCACTGGNGACCCCTGGAGCCAGGAGCTGGCCAAGGAGGGCTCAAGACTGTCATGCCACAGCTTTCCTGCATGCTGCCTGCTCACCTGTGAGGCCAGCGTTTAGGTTGACGATCAGAGGGTTGTTTTTCCAGTCAAATGTTGCCAGCAGGTCAAGGAAGCGCAGGAACCCCACCTGGGGAGAGCTGTAGGCGAGACAAAACTGCTCAACACTGGTATTTGCTCCCCTGGCAGCAAGAGGGGTTTGAGGGTGACTTAGCAATGCCCAGCCCACACACAGCCCAAGAATGGATGTCCACAGTGGGAGAGGGAAGTCCAGAACAAGCATGAGGCCTTCCCTCTCTCTGAATCCCCAGGGAAAGACTTTCCTCCTTGTTTTTTTCTCCCCAAGTAAGAGAAACCAGCAGAAAGTGAAACACTGGCCCCAGTCACCTCATCTCCCACCACTCCCCCCACCTGGACTCCTGAGACTGGAGCAAGGGGGAAGTGGAGAGGGCTGGCTCCCATCTCCAATGCAGTTCAGAACAAGTCGGCCAAGCTCCCACTGCGTCTCTTCCCCCGTGCCCCAACATATGTGCAATGTCCCAGCAGACAGCTGGGAAGACAGGACTCCTGCTAGCAGGGTATTTTAGGAGACAAGAAAAGGTTCCAGGCACCAGGCTGCTACTCCTGCTGCTCTGGGGAAAGAAAACAGACCCCCAGGTACAGGGCAGAGTAACCTTTTGGCTCCACAAAGAACAAGAACACTCCCTTTAACTTCATTTCACTCCCTCTGGACCTCATCCCACCCACCTGCCAGGGGCCAGCAAGCAATTGGCCTCATGGGGTTAATTACCAACACACTGCTCCATTCAGCTTTCAACAGCTGACCTCTTGCGCTTCCCTGGGGAGTCCTCTCCAGGAGGAAGGGAGGCTGCAGCTGTCAGCACCACCATAACATCCCTCCCAGGAAACTCGGGAGCCCCAGCACACTAGTAGTCACCATGCAGCCCTCAGCCCTGCTTCTCCCAACCATCACCCCAGGAGGAGGGGCCCTGCCAGTCCTCAAGAAGGCACAGGACACACAAGGACATACAATGGTTGTGCCACCAGCATCCACAGGCCACGGGGATGCTTTCTCCCATCCATACCTGCTTCCCATGTCACTCTGCAGCACAGCTGGCGGGGGAAGCCATAGCCCTGCAGCACTGAGCATCTCCATCCCCTCTGGCAACCTGCTCTCAACAGGGCTTGGGACAGCGTTTTGGCACCACAGGGGCCTCACACTTACGGCTGTGTGATGTTCCCAGCACCTCCTGCACTAGCAGCCTCACATCCCTTCTCCATCCCAGGAAAAAGGCACTAAATACACATTAGGACAGCCTGGGCTCCTCATCCTCACCTGGGTGGTGTGAAGGGGGCTGGGTGGAGGAAGAGAAACGCCACGAGAAGATCCACACACTCCTCAGAGATGCTGTCACTCAGGAGCTGGGCACTGACCCAGCGCTTGGCCAGCCGGCATGTGCTGCCGAAGACAGGGTGCTGCTGCTGGAGCCTGCAAGGAAGGAGACAAGCCACGGCTCTACCCACACATCCCAGGACCCAAAATGCCCTTTTGGCATTCGGCAGGAGAGAAAAGAGAGGCAAAAATCTTCCAGGAACACGTGCACAGCCTCATGAGCACACTGTCAGTGGGTGTGGAGGCTTTGGAGGAACAAAAAGGAAATGCTGCCACATGCTCCTCTCTAACCATGCTGCTCTTTGGTACTTGTGTCCCCATACCAGTGACCTTGCATGTGACAACAGGGACAACCAGTGGCATCTTCACCCACATTTGTCCCTCCACCCTCCCACAGAGCCCCTCACAAGGCGGGCTAAAGGTACACTTCCCACAGTGAGCTCCTCTCCCCATCATCGTTCTCCACCATCCACGGGCACTTCCACACTGGCTTCCAGCCACGACCCCTGCCTTGCCTACCCATGCAGGGAGCTGGTTAGATAGGGCAGGTGCAATGTCTCCCGCTCCAGCTGCCGGGACTCCTCTGTCTCCTGGTACTTCAGCATCCCTTCCGGGGTGACCACTTCCTTCAAGATTAGGGGCTCCCGGTGGTAGGCTACTTGGAGACGGAAGACGTAGCCATCCTGAGATGAGAGCAGAAGGTGAAGTTAGGCTTGTGGTAACTTAAGCAGGCTGGGGTGCTACGCTGCAATCAGGGACACAACAGCAGCATCATGGCACCACCAGTCTCACTATGCTCCCTCCTAGACCCAACATCCAAATCCCAGTTTCGTTCAATCAGACCACTGCCACAGACCCCCAACCTGCCTCCTTGGTAACAAGTCACGTCTGAAGAAGGTCCCTGTCACCCCCCTACCTTGTATACATCGGTGTGGGTGACTGCAGGTCTGCAAACCAGCTGGTGCTCCTGCTGGAGGAGCTCAGCCAGCTGGAGGTGGAAAGCTGCCTTGATGCGCCTGATGGCTTCTTTGTCGTGTGGCCACTGGCCACTGCCTTCCATGTGGCAGATGACTGGGGACAAAAGGACAGCAAGAAGCCAGTAAGCACAACATAGAAACGAGGTGTTGGATGGGGGTGGCTGGGACTAGAGGTTACAGAGGAGAGCAGGAGGAGCTGGGGCTCTGCTCCTGCCTGAAGCACACCAATGCAGCAGGAACAGAGCCAGCACCACCATGCCTCTGCCTCCCCCCACCAAATCATCTCCCCTTCACATCCTTCCCCACTCACTCTTCAGAGGGGCTACGTAGGCCGGGCAGGGCTTCTCCTCCGAGGGAAGCAGCAAGTGCTTGGTCTTGATTCGAGTATGGAAGGAATAAATCGGCTTCATGGGAATGGGAGGGAAGACCTGGGAGAGAACAGCAACCAGGGAACTGAGAACAGGGAGCAGAAACCCCAGGGCACTACACACCTCAAGCCAAACCTCCCGCTCCAGTAAAGCCCCCAGCACAGAGGGCTTGGTCCACTTGTACACACAGCCAGCCCCAGGGATGGGACAGCAACGAAGGAGGCACTGCATCACCCCGAGGGCTCTCAGGAGCCACAAAAGCAGAGAGTGACTAACTCTCTCTGTCCTCCCTCAGCCCAGGGCCTTCCCCCAGCCACTCGCTGACCCCCGTGCATGAGCTGTGCCCAGGGACACTCACATCTGTGTACCGCAGGGCTGGGTGGACGCCCTGCACAGCCGTCACCGTCAGCGGCAGCCCCTTCAGCTTCCACAGCTTGCGGCTCAGGTCATCATAGGAGCAGACAACGCTGACCATGGCCTCCTCGCCTGTCCCCGACACCTGTGGACACACAGGGAGCCTTCTCCATTCGCCTCTCATGCTCCTGCATAGGCGCCCACTTCACCTCCCTCTCCAGCTGGCATGGCAGGCAGGCTCCAAGAAGCCAGGACCACCACCCCAGGGAGCAGCTTCTAGCAGGAGCACTCAGCAAAACAGGGAGGTAAGAGAGGAAAGCTAAGGGCAAGACTATCTGCGGTTCCCTGGCAGCCACAAGCATCCTAGAGGCTGCGTTTCAGGTGGGAAGTGAAATTATTTCCTGCACGGGACACTAAGTCAGCACCAAGAGCTGTACTGCCAGCATCTCCCTAGCGTGGGAGAAGCTAAGAGTGATTTGGAGGTAGAGGTCACACACTGGCAAGATGAAAGCTCTGCTGTTGCCTTCCTGCCAGTTACCACGATGCCAACAGAGGTGGCAGCTAACAGAAAACTGCTCCAACCACGTCCTTAGCCAAGGCAGATTTGTGAAGCACAGCAAAAGCGAAGACAGAAAATACCCAGAGCATCACAGGAGCCCTGGGGAGAGCAGATGAAAAACACCAAAAGGAGAATTGCTGCTGCCCTTGCTGCTTCCACCTCCCCTAAGAACAGCAGAGGAGCCTGAATGAGGGAGGGTGAGACATCACCAACACCAAACCGCTCAGCTCAGGCACAGCTGAGTCGAGCTGTGTGCAACTGGCCAGCCTGGGCTGTCTGCCAGTGCAGCAGCACCCTCTGCAGGGTGTGCCACGAATGACAAGTCCTGTCCTGCCTGCACCACCTTCCCTCATTCCCATGGGACACCTGCAAGCACACAGCTGGAGGAGCAGAGACAGACACCCATAACCCACTCTCCTGCGCACAAGAGAGATTTTCTCCTTCATTCATCGAAGACTAGCAACCACCAGACTTATGAATGCCCCTCCAGCTCTGGGAAAGTGGATCCCCTCTCAGTGTGGGGTTTATCCATCCTGCTCACCCCAGGCTAGCTTGCAGGGACACAGCACACACAGATTTTGCTTCCTCACCACACAGCAGGCTGTACAAAGTAGCATCTCATCCCAAATCTGACATGCAGCTCTACCCAGACCACAGCTGGTCCTGGCACAGGAGACTTTGTCAGATTTGGTCCCCTTTGCCCTGAAAAAGGGGAAACAATTTCCTCCTCCACTCAACAACCAGGTAAAAAGCTCATTTTAACAAAGACCAGCAAAGTGGTGCCAAATTGTGCATGGCTTGTCTCCAGGCTTTAATTTCACAAGCTGGAGAGCAGAAGTAGGGAGGGGGACAATTCCCACCCTCCAAGATGCATCTTTTTCTTCATTTCAGATGCACATTCAGCTGCAACACTAAGGAGGGCTCAGTGTGCATGATCTAGCACTTTGTAACATGACAGGAAATCCTTCTGGGTTTTCCAGGTGGGACTATGGGATGAAGACACAGGAGTGTCTGGCCCATGTCCTGAAGGACACAGAACCTGAAAGGTATAGCTGGAGGAGCACAGTGGGACTCAGACAATGTGGACATAGTGGACACAAGCAGAACGAAGAGGCCAGTAGAATGCTTGCAGGAGAAAATGGGGTGTGGGGGCTACAAAGCAAAAGGACTTCAACAGCAATGCCTTGGTTGGCATGAAAGGCTCAGCAGACCCAAGGATACCATGTGGCCCATGTAAGTGTCCTTGGGCAGGCATTTTCTTTACTTTCACTGCCTTCTCCTTGGAACTACCTAGCTGCCTCGGGGCCACAAAGCTAAAATGACCTCCACTTAGTCCTTCCCACACCTCCCTTCCCTAAGAAACTCACAGTCCCACTGGGGGAACAACTGTACCTCCCCAGTCCTGATCACAGACTCCAGCAGGGCTCCTGTGTAGTAGATGGAGGATTCAGGAATGTCCATGTGGCTACAAAGAGGAAGACAACTGAGCATCAGATCTATAATGCATCAACCCATCCATCCTGATGCTGCAAGCTGTGCCCACAGGCAAGAGTCAATCAAGACCAAGGGATCCCTCCATACAGGAAGGTCATGGTGAGGAGACCCCTCTCTCTGCGTTCCTCCCATGTCCAAGTTATCCACCCAAAGTGGCACAACAACTCATTCAGTGTCACCGGATTTCAAGCCAAAGCCACCAGCATGCAGCCTTTCCTCACAAGACCCCTCCTCCTCACATCAGAATAACGAGGCCCAGGCAACCTCTTCAATCTCTGCAAGAGGGTCTCATTTTTGGCAGGTCTAAACTTCTACAGGAAGGCTTTCTAATGCTGCAGGGAGACCCAACCTTGTGAACCACTACAGGGTCTCAGAGGATTTCCTGAAACATCCTGCAAGGTCCAGACGGCTTCTCTTCCAGCTCTGCCAATGAGAGTCTCAACAACCGATCTGTGTGTAAGGATAGGACAGTGCTGCCTCCTTGACCCTAGCACCACCATCAGCAGAAGCTACAGCACCACGTGCCCTCCCCACCTTCTCCTGGCAAGCAGTTTGCAGCATCAGGACAACTGAAATGACCTCCAGATATCACAAAGACAAAACAACCCAGTGTCCCCCAAAGCGTAGAGATGATAACATGGTTACCAGGGACATGGTACAAGCCAGGAGAGCGGCAGTGACCCCACACAAGTGCAGGTGTCCCAGCCTCAGCTGCTGCTCAGTACGACTTACAGCTTCAGAAGGTGCCTGATGATCTGCTCAGGAATGAGGCGCTTCTTGCAGATGGTGTCAGCCTCCCACACCACTGCCTCGCAGATACTGCCATCCTGGAACCGCCGCAGCTCCGATTTCTCCCCCCAGAAAGTCCGGAAGTCCACGGCCTGCAGGGGGACATCGGTCAAGCCAGGCTAGGGACACAGACGACCACTGGGGCCAGCCAAACCATTTCCACGACCACCAGCCAGGCCCTGCAGCCATCCACAACCACAGCACACCACCAGCTCTGCTCCACCCCACTCAGCACCAGGAGGGCTCCCCTCACCTCAGGATGATCAGCCTGTGGTCCTTTCTCCAGCATGCTGGCAGCAAACTCAGGGACAAACAGGAGCCCAAACGTCAGGGACCCGACATCCTTGTGTTTTGGGGGCTCAGCATCTATCGACCACTGCAGCAAAATGGGGACCATGAAGCACAAGGAGAAAGGAGGTTGCTGGAGCAGCAGTTGCCAGGATATCGGGCTGCTTGATGAACCTCCTGCTACATGCCCTTGGGTGACCAGACAAGCATGGACAGGGAAAGCCTCACTTAAAAGGTCACCTTGATGAGGAAACCAGTTGTCTTCACCCTGCCACATTGCTGGGCCACGAATTCTGCCCAGATCAAGACTCCCAGCTGCACCCCACACCAGTGCAGAGCCTCAGGTCCTGTATTGCCCAAACAGGGGACAGGCCTGTCTTCTCCCCCAGCAAGCAGAGGTCTCCTCTCCCCACGCCCAGCAGCACCACAAGGGACACACAAGACCCCTTTCACGTGCTGTGAAAGATGCAGTGTCACTGCCGAGCTGCCTTACCTCAGGGATCTGGGGCAGGGAATGAGTCACGAGCAGCGTCCTCTCGGCCAGACCACGGGCCAGCAGCGAGACAAGAAAGGGAAGGGCTGCAGCCACGTAGTTCCCACCCCGATCCATCAGCTCATTCAGCAGCTGCATCTTCTTGCAGGCACCCTGCAGCTTGGAGACATGCTTCAGGCTACAGAAGGAAAGAAGCTGGTCATCCACTTCCGTCACCAAATCCTTTCTGAGAGAGATATGCTAGAGGAGCAATAAAGTGGGGAGCTGAGGGTCCTGGCCCAGGATGGGGGCTACAGGAAGAGACACTACACTTTGGCTTCTCAGGATGCACCACAGGAGATGCTGGTCCTTGAGACAGTCATTATTCCCACAGGCCAAAGCATTGCCCTCCTCCTCCTGGGAGGCTATCTCTACAGTAAAAGCAGAATGGCCAAATGCAAGAGACACCAGTGACTGTCTCAGAGCTAGCAGAGCCACCTCCCACCACACAGGTCCAAATCTACACCAGTCCAAAGCCCGAAGCAGCCCTTTCTGAACAGGGTCCTCAGCATCACCCCACCAGCACAGCAAGACTCACTGGAAGACATGGTCAAAGGTTCTGAGCATGGGCTTCGCAGTCATGAGCAGCACCTGAAAGCCATCCACCATCCGATCATCCAAAATTTCCATGGAGCGCTTGGCTTCAAACTGGACCTGAGCAAGGAGACAAGACAGAACAAGAACATGAATAGGACGGAAAAGGAAAGCAAATCCCTCCAGCAGTGGTCACCAATGCTTCCCCATCAACCACAGCCACCCCAGCTCCACAGTCATGAGCAGACCCTGATCCCAGACAGCCTCTGTCCTCAGCATGAAGCCAGTCGGTCTCTCCTGGATATCCCTGTCATCAAGGTATTTTTTTCTACTCCAAAACAGTTATTTCAGCTAAACAGCTGCTTGGCTTCACCCAAAGGTGCCCCCTAAGAGGAAAACAACTTTCCTCCATCATTCAAGCAAGACAGGAATGGCAGCACTACACCCAAATCCTAAAATCCACTTCTGAGCTTCAGAGCTGGAGATGGATGTTTAATGCTTAAAAAGCAACACTGAACCCCCTCCCCACGTCCAACATCCTCCTCCAAGATGTCTAACCACCTTCTGCCTGCCTCAGCTCGCTCCTCAGACAGCATCTCAGGAAGCTATCACCACCTGCCCAGTACCTGGTGGTATTTGCTGGCAGTCATATCAGCACAGAGGTTCACCAGCCCAGAGGGATCCACAAAGACCACTTCAAAAGCCTGGTGGAAGTCATCCAGGACAGGCTGGAAGAACAAACACTGCCCTTAGTGCCCCAGCACAGACACCAGGGCACCACCACCTGGTTGCCATTCAGCATCCCTGTAACAGCTCAGGCAGTGCTGGCAGTACAGCTGGACACAAGTGAGAGCCCTCCCAGAGGGTCACTCACCAGGGAGGGATCCACATCCTGTGCTAGGCTGATCCCCGTCACACTCAGGTCAGTGGTAGCTGTGGGCAGACAGAAACAAGTCACACTGTCATTCACATCTCCTCCACTGATGAGAGAGGTACAGCTACATGTCAATATCACCATGGTCTCACAAGATAAACAGCACTACAAGGCGATAATGGCTTTCACCCACCCACCTAAGCTACTCCATCCAGCTCTGCCCTGCTGTCCCATCCCCATCTATCCAACTCACCCACAGGGTCTTGGCATCAGAGGGAGAAAAGCCACAACTCCCCCTTGACACTATTGTGTTCAGGCTTCACACAAAGACTCTGACACCAGCCCTTCCCTGGAAACTCACCCAGGAACTGCAGGGTGCTCCTCAGCACCTGGTACCCACTCATCATCTTGACGATCTTGCGTTTCATCAGCAGGTAGGCAACCAGCATGGAGACCAAGAAGCCACTGAAGCACCCCAAGCCCTGTGAAATCAGAGTGCTGAGTCAACAAGAGCTCAACAAGACACCACGAGCGCCAAAGCCCACCCCACATGACTGCTTCTGTCCTCTGTCATCACCAGCAGGGCAGCCCTCAAGCCTCAACCCCACCAGGAAGACACTGAGGCAAAGTCCTGTACAAGGAACAGGAATGAGGATCCCCTGGCAGGAAGGCAACACCTCAAAGTTCTTTGGGAAATGGGGTGAATTGGAAAACAAACAAACAAAAAACCACAACCCAAAAACCTACTACATCATTCCAGGGATCTTAAAGGAGTATGATTGTTGGGTACACACAGATTCATTGCAACCCAGAGAGTAGGATGGAGCTCCCTGAAACCTAACACAGCTCAAGTCAGAGTCACAGGCCCACCACACCATTCACCAGGACCAAACCACCATCCTTCCAAACCCGGAAGGGACAGCTGGCCAAAGGCAGGTTAGCCAGGCGAGCAGAGCCTGCCCTGTCCCCATGCACAGGACACACCTTGCTGAGCTGCCGCTGGTTCAGCCAAACTTTAAGAAGGGCCAGGCCATCCTTCATGCCTGGGAAGTCGGTGGCTGCACTAGACAAGAAGTGCAGATGGGACAGCAGCACCGTGTCACAGAGGATGGAGTTGTTGTAGTGTGGGGTCGGGGGCTCAGTGGCTCCTGTGTGGGGAGACAAGAGCACGTCAGACCCAACCACAAACCTGTTCACAGAAAAGGGCTGTAACCATCTCAGCTCCTGGCAAAAACTGCAGTCTCTGGCCAAACCAAGCAGCCTCGTGTTCCACCAGCACCAGAGCCTACCTTCCTTGGGGGTGCCCTGCTCCATGAACCAGGCTGTCCGGACGTTGTTCTTGCTGGGATAGAAGCGGCTGGGTTTGAAGAGACCCGGGGCAGGACAAGCATGGAGTCGGACAGTGACCATCTTCTCATCCTTGCCTGTCAGCACCAGGGAATAGATGTGCAGGTGGAAGACATGTCAGAGACTAATCTGAGGAAAGGAGAGCATCCCCAGCTTGGGGGAAGGAGAAAGCTCCTTCCCAGCAAAGCTCAGCAGCAGTGGAAATAATCTCAGAGCAGAGAGTGACCACACCCCAGAGCCAACAATAACCCTGAAGTCACATTGCTCGTGACCATCTTCCCCCGTTCCAGCTGGCCAGCCAGGTGCCCATTTGCTCCACCATCACGCTCCTGCCCGCCGTGTCCTGTCCTGTCCCAGACCCAAACTCGCTGTTGCCTTGGGTCTGCAGAAACAAGCAGCACCCAGCAACCCATGCATCCCATGTCACCTCAGAGAACACCCAGGCTGCTCACAGAAGAGATGGTGAGGAGCAGAAGTGGGGAGAGCAGGGAGGAAGGACAGTGCTAGACACAGACATGTTTTTGTAGGGTCTGCTTTACTCCCTGAAGCACCCACAGGGTGGGCCAGCCAGCAAAGCCAAGCTTCAGAGTCAGATCAGGAGCCATAGGAGGGGAAGAGACCTTGAGAACTGGGATGTGTGAAGGAAGAAAAGAACCAGGAGCACCAAAGCTCCACAGTTTATCACCAATTGCAACAACAGCCCCAAACTGATCGCTCTTCAAAGGATCCACTGAGACCACTACTACCCTCCAGCTAACGTCAGTACCCACTGACACCCACCAGCAGAGAAAGGCTCAAGTGCTACCTTGCGGCCTCAGGAGCAGGATGGGCTTGAGATGGTTGCTGTTCATGTAGGCAAACTTCACACTGCCAAAGAGCTTCTCCTTGGAGAAGTGCTGGGCAATGTGGGCCAGGTACAGAGCTCTCTTCCGGTGGTAGCGCTGGTTCAGGTTATCTTTGTCCTGGAAGATTTCCTGGGAAAAAAAAGGATGGGGCAATCCCACCTCACTTGCCTGCAGAGCCTGGTTCAGCCCGAGGCACTACACCACACACCCTTCCCCAGCCCCACAGGCAGCACCACCTCCAACAAGTGCCTACAGCCCCAAGGACCTCAGGAGAACCACCTTGCTGCTGGCTGACCAGGCTCTAGGATCACAGCCAAATGGGGCATCACTTTGTCTCAGACCTCTTTGGAGCAGGTCTGGGCAGCACAGAGAGGGAGCTCTACGGGGGTAACAGCCTGCAAACACCACCCTCCCCAGGACAGAGTCTTGGGAGCTGGGGCAGAAGTGCAATGGGGTACAAAGCAGAAAAGCACCCATGTCCCCAGCAACATGGAAGAGGTTCAGCCCAGGCAGAGAGGGAAGAGGTTCAGCCCAGGCAGAGAGAAGGAAGGTCCTCACGAGGAGCTGAAATCAAAACAGCTCCAAGCTCTGACTGAGTGAGCAGTGAGATCGCTCCTCGTGGGAGTCACCACACTGCACATCCAGATGCTGTAACCTCACTCAGAATGGAAAGTACAGGGCAGGGGTCACAGGGGACAGGAGAGGACAAGGCTCAGCTGGGTCCCAAGGCCACCCAGGAGCAGGCATGGCCAGACTCACCCGTGGCATGGTAACAGCCACATCCACATTGATCTCTGGCTTGATGCAGGTGCCCAGCAGGTAGCTGCCCACCACCTTCAGCTCTGCGGGGCGCAGGAAGCAGAACCTTCCCTTCACGCTGAACGGCACCTGCAGGATCGGGACCTTCACGTCCTTGGAGAGCCAGGCCTGGTCGGTGAGCTGGGAACAGAGGGGACACACACAAAACACTCTAACCATCACCAGCAGCAGATATGCAGAGACCTGGATCCCTCTCTCCCCACGTAACTGCAGGGACCTGCACCCAGGGCTTAAAGATGGAGCACCTCCCTCTCCCCTCCAACACAAAGTAAGGTAATGTTTTTTCAGTCCCTGATGGAGATACTCCACAGGGATCTCTGTCTGTACAGCAACAGCAGAGGCTGCTCCATGCAGGGGTCCTGACACCTCCCCCATCCCTCCGGAAAGTACTTCAGTTTCTGGGGTCTCTGGAATGGCACTCAGCAGGCTGTTAATTTCATGCAGGAAGGCATCAATCTTCTTCTTCTTCGTCTCTTTCAATGTCACCTCCTTCAGAAGCTCTTCTATCTGTAAGGGGAAAAGGGACCATTAAAGGCAGCTGCAATACTGGAACTGCTCCTGCCCTTTACCTTGTCCACCAGCACCGACCACAAGCCCAGTGAAGAGTGCAGCAAGTGACCTGGGGAACACACCTGAGCCTCTCCACAAACCCTGCCCAGAGCTGGGAGCCCGGTCAGCCCACGAGCAGAAGGACAACACAGCTCCTGCCATCTCCTGTGAAGTGCTGGATGGCAATCAACTGCCCCACTGGCTTCTGTGTGAGGCCCAGCCACAGAGAAACTGGCATAACTCTCAGAAAGGGTTTTGTAGGACAGAGTATCAGCTGCAGGTTCATGCCACGAACCCAGCCCTGGAGATCCTGCCACCAGCAGGCAGCCGTGGGATCCAAGCTGCTCCTCACAGAAACCACAGAGGTTACAACCACCAGGAGCCACCCCCTGACAGGGGACACAAACCAACCCCTCCGTCCCACCCAGGAGCTGCTCCAGGCGCCG
>VZRW01009307.1:0-12029 GCA_013398125.1 Aegotheles bennettii | reverse complement strand
CTTTCATTTGTCTAAAACAAAGTTGTGTGACATTACACAGAACTTTATGGAACCTCAGTGAATATAAAAGAATATAATAATACCTATTCAGTGATTATGCAAGATCCTTTTAATTGATGAAAGAGTTTTGCTGTGCACTGGTGCTGAAATTACATCATAGCCTAGGAAGATATTCAATATTTTGCAAAATTTTCTAGAAATGCTGCTTTCTTAGGGTTTAATGTAAGCAACAGCTGAATGCATGCAACTTTAACACATTAATTCAAGAAAACACTGGTTGCTGCTCTTTATAGTTGCTCTAGAATATATGTGTGATGCTCCAACAGACACTCACCTACAGCTTGTAAACAGACACATTTGAAACAATAGACTTTGACAATGAACTTTGATGTTAGGCCTGTGCTTATCCACTGCTGAAATAGGACCATGATAGCAAGCATTTATGTGCTTGGAATAAATACCAAGAAAGTTTAACATAGTAATAATTGTTAAATTCTGGCTTAACAGCAGGTCGTGGTGCATTGTTCAAGTCAATGAGTGAAAAATCTGCTGTCTCTGAAATAAATGAGTACTTTGCCATTGACTTCAGTGGGGCCAGGGTGGCCCTCCTGGGTGATAGTTGCCCGTCTCTGGAGCTTATTTGCCCCCTCCAGGGCAGGATTTGCCCCCCCCAACCCCCCCCCGCGCCTATTGGGGTGCGTGGGAAATTCCCACCATCAATTCCCACGCCCCATGGGGGGGGTCTTTATTTGCCCACCACTTTTTTAATTGCCTCCACTCAGATTCATATTTGCCCCCTGTGGTTGATATTTGCCCCCCCTGGGGTTTACTTCCCCCTCCAAGGTGGGATTTGACCCCGCAAACCCCCCCCATCCCCTTTTGGGGTGCGTGGGAAATGCCCATCATAAATTCCCACGCCCCATGGGGGGGTCTCTATTTGCCCCCCATATTTTCANTTTAAATGATAATTAGTGCATTTACAATGCCTCTGCCCACAAGCTATTAGTTTTGTATCCAACCTCTATTTTGACTTAAATGCTTCCTTTACAGGGCCCATAAAAACAATGGTGTTATTATGGACATTTTTTTAGAGTAAGTATTTAGTTTTCTGAACCAGTGTGGCTAACATAATGAAACTAGAGTCTTGATTAACCAGAAGGCTGCTGAGCATGTGAACAGGCATCTTTCCATAGATCTTTGACAAAATTTTCTGCATTGTGCCTTACCAAAAGGGTGGAAGGTAGGAAAGGTCAAAATCCTACTATTGGAATGGGCTCCAAGGTCTGACTCTGCCTTTGGGGCAGTCTTGGTGTAGCAAAGCTTCTCATGAACTATGTCGAGTGCTAGTGCAACTACTCCATCTATCCTCCTTTCCACTCTGCTGCCAGTAAAGCAATACAAAGAAAATATTGTGTGCTTTTAGGTAAGTGGAAGAGATAGATAAAAAATAAAAAAGAAAAGAAAAAAGGGGAAAAAGGAAATACATCTTTCAAATACCAAGACTGATTCCTCCATAAAGAAATGGAACACAAAATTAATTTCCCTCCCAGTAACCTCCTCTCATCTCTCTTCTCTAATCTTGACTTTCTGAAACATTTATGAATTTTACTTAATTTTTTTTAGTGTAACATGTTGTCTTTGCTGGAGAAATTAGTCTGGTGCCTCTTCAAAAGCTGAACTTTCCTTATCTGAACAATGTCCATTCAATCTGACAGATACACTCCTTTATTAAATTACTTAAAGACACTGACAAAGCCCATAACTCTGAATCTTTATCTTAAGGATCTCAGTTCTAATTTGTACAATGGCTTCCACTAGATTAGCACAGAGAAAAGATAAAGTGAAAAGCTGTCTCTGTGTGCAAGCTAGTCAGTGCACAGCAAACCCCAAAATCAATAAAAGCAGCAGAAAGTCTGCTGTTCTCCTTTAGAGAACACTCATGGAGTGAAGGCATTTTTATCATCAAGTTAACTGGGTTCCAGACCAAGCATTATTTTATACTGGATTTTCCCGTTCAAGGAAGACCAATTTCATTGTGGAAACAATAGTTTGCTTCTTCCTCTTAGCAGAAAAAAAGACATAACTCATTTATAAATATAACAATAAATTCTTGTGACTTGTTTTGGATACTTCATAAGAGCAATTCTATTAACACAGAAAGGGAACACATGGTTTTCAACTATTAATCAGCCAGAAAACACCTCTACCTATGTAGGAATTTCAAGACATTTTTCTGCAGGGCATTCATACATTGCATTCTGCAGAGACCAAAAGCTAGAAATGTCATTGTAGTTGGTTGAGGTCTCATATAAATGTGGATTTTTTTTAAAAAAATGTGATGTAAGGTGTGTGACTGTAGAGTCATAAAGACATTCTGGTTGGAGGAGACCTCAGGAAGTCTCCAGTTCAACCTCCTGTTCAAAACAGTCTCAGTACTCAGTTTAGATGGGTTTGCTCAGAACTTTGCCTAAGGTTATGTTTCAGAAGCTGTCAAAGCTGGAAACTCTGTGGTCTCACTGGACAGCCTGTCCCAATGCTAGTTTTCTTCATAATGAAATATTTTTTTTTCCTTATATCCAGTTGGATCCTCCTCTGTTTCTATATGTGACTACTATCTATTGGTCTCCCACCACGCACCTCATTAAAGAGCCTGGCGCTGTCTTCTGAGTTATCTTCTTTTAGCTATTGAAAGGTTGCTATTAGGTTGCCCCCAAGATTTCTCTTCTCTAGCTAAGAAAGTCACAGGGGTAAAATGCATTTGCATTTGAGACATAATACACATTTGTGACTCAAGTCCAAACTGAAATTGCTTGTTTGTTTGTTTCTTTGCCATCTTCACTAACAGACATCAGTGAAAATTAACTGTTATTTTGGAATGAAATTAGAATAAAGTGCCAACATAAAAAGTCAAAGCAGCATTACTGCAAAAAAAAAATTCTTTATATAAATAAGTTCTGGGGAACAACTTGATAAGCAATGCTAAGTTGAGGCATAAACATGCAGATACCTAGTATCTAGTAAAAATTCTGTTTTTTAAAAAAAATTAACAATAATCTTAGTCTTTTCATATATGGATGCAGAACTACTACCTGAAATAGAAGTCAAACATCACTAAATTAATATTTTCTTGAAGAGGGAGTTTGTCTATTTTGTAATAGCCTTCACAATGAAGACACTTACTTTTATATCTATTGCATCTGCTAGGTTGGTTAATGTGCACAGGACACCTTCAGGTTCATCAGCTGAGGTCTCTTAGTTTTTCTTTGTCTCTTCACTACCTGAGGAAGCTCTGTCTACTGTAAATGGAAAAAAATTCACTCCTTTTTGTGCAAGTAACTGAAGTATGCATGAAAAGCCACCATTTCCTGGTGTCTCTTTCTCAATGGAGAGGAAGATGACTCACTTAGACTTAAGTAGGTAAGGTTTAGGTGAGATAAATCATGTCTCTTAGATATCAGAAGATTACATGAAGCAGATGTTTACCTTATGCAGTTCTAGTCCAAATCTGCAGGGTTAATTATTACAACTCCTACTCAGGAAAAAAGATCAGTCACCTCCAAAGTCCCTTATGGTATGCTTAGCAGAATAGCCAGCATATTCACGTAACTTTGATGTTCCTCTCTTTCCCCTGGCTCCCTAATAAATGTCCAGTCCAGAATAGTGTCACCACAATATTGAAAGCTTTCTGCAGAACTTGGTGGTTTTGTGTGTGATGTCCCACAATAGATGGAACAATGCAACTTTTAATCACCATGAGATACTTATTACCTTATGATATATTGCATTCTACTAACATGAAAAAAAGGTTTTTATCCCATTTTCTTATCAGGACATCACATCATTCATTAGTGCTGACTGTGGAGGTGCAGTAGGTCACTGTGCATTTCTGGAACAAAATGCTTGGTGGTGAGAAATATGCACTTTGGTTTTAGATGGAATGATAGAAAAATTTGGATTGAAAGGTTCTTCTGGAATTCAGCTAGTCTGATCTCCTCCTAGGCACTGCTCACCACTGAGAAAGCCTGAGGAGATCTCATGAAGATGAGATGAGTCCTGAGCTTCTGTTTATTTCCACTGACTCTGGAAGGAGAGGAACTTAGATGTAGATAACAATGCTCCACACATATGCTGGTGGTACTGAGCATCAGGGTAGAAAGTCACAGCAGTTTCTTAGACCCTTGCTATAGAGAGCAATTAATTTTTATCGTGTCAGGGTCTTGTACAAGTGGATCACACTGTCCATAATGCTGTCTTCAGAAAACTTGAAAACTCACTGTGACTTGTTTAGGCTAATTGTGAAGCATAAGTGATGTGTTCAACTGCTGTAAATGTAGTCTTCTGCTGCTGACAGTGCCTTGAATAGCATACAGCATATCAACAGGTGGTAGAAAAGTACATCTAAATAGCTCAGCCTGAGTAAAAATCCTGTGCGCTAAATGTGCCAATAGTTATCTGTGGTGTGGCAATTCCTATGTTTGCGCCATGAGAAATAAGGAATTTTAGGAGGCTGAAGTTGCTTAATACTGAGTTGGCTCTTTGTAGAAACTTCCCAGCCACCTGTGTATTTTCTGCCTCTTTACCCCTACAGATGTATTAATATTGTCTATTAAAAGGCTTCAACAGATAGACAGGCATTTGGCATTTTCTGCCACTTTTTATTTAATTTACAAATCAGCATGAATTTCCTTTTCCCCTTTTTAATATCAAGACAGTAGCTTAAAGTCACATGCAGGCTCACAAGATACTCTGTACTTGAGTACTCTTGTAGCAGAGAAGCTGTTAAAGAACTTGGCTTGTGGTAAATTACATTAGAGAATAAGTTTAATTTATTTGATTACATTTGCCATTGTGGGGCAACCGTGATCAATTTAGAGGATTAAAATGGAGCTACACAGAAATGTGAGAAGTCCATTTAGGGCTCTCTAACTTCTGATAAGAGAGTGTCTTATGCCAAGTCAACACTGAGTGACCTTCTGATTACTCTTCAACTGCATGCTGTAATTTCGTTGTGGTGACCTTGAATGTGGAGTTGTATCACTGCCTCGCAGGCTGACTCATCTCTGTTACTCTCCATTACTCCATAAAGGGTCAAATCTTGCACTTCTTACTTATTCCTCCCCCCCCCCACAAAATTCTCACAGACATCTAAAACAGATATGGTTTTGATTCGCAATAGATTTTGGGGAATATGTCCATGGAATATTTAAGTGAGTGACTGACATGACCAAATTGAAGAATGCAATGGGAGTTTGCATTGACCTCTTCATACAACAGCCTGGAGGGCACTGCTGTTTTGGAAGACTCCCTTTCTGTTCCCCAGAGTGAGAAGTGAGTACAGCTGCTGCTTCAGGCACTCTACAGCACTCCTGTTTGGCTGTAAACTATATGACATTGCTGATGCACTGCACGCCATGACTGTAGCAGGTTTCTGAGCACAAGAAAAGGCATTTAAGTGTTTCTCTTATGTCTATGAGCCATGACTCGATTGTGAGTCACATCTTGAAGTATTATATTACCAGAAAGATGACATTGTGCGTGACATTTATAGATGAAACTGCAGTTTGCTGTGAGCATGTAAATTAGGCAGTAATATGGTATACAGTTTGAACAGCAGTAACTTTTTTCCTTCTCTTTTTTTAAAAAAATTAAATTGGAAAAGTACTGTATTAAGTGTTTAACTACTAAATAGAAAGAGAAGAGGAAGAGTGGCTACAAAGTTGCAATCCATTACCTGTGTATATATAAGTACTTCTGGAACAATTACATAGAGCATTTCAGACAATAAGGTTGTAATAGGCAGAGGACCACCTGTCATCTATATGCTATAAAGGAAGGATCACAGTTTAACAATCACTTCTCTCGGGGAAGGTTTGGTAAGTCAGTCACAGTAGTGACCACTTTATTATCTGTTTGACCAGGGCAAGAGCTGGAGTCATCACCCTCTTTCCCACCTAAATGTGAGTTTGAGACTGAACATTTCCTGCACTTCATTATGAGTATAATGAAATTTGGTGCATTAAAGGATGTCACACAGAGAACTCGTGAGACAATATGTGATGTCCAGAGCTCTCAGAATGCCCTTAGAACAATCAGTGACTTCTACAGGGGTTTTCACCTTTCAGTAAGCGTGGAGTGATAGTCTGTGCTTAAACATTCAAATCAGTGCCATCATCTCTCTTTTCTACCCTGCACTCTATACCTGCACATACAATGATCTGCCTCGGGTCCTTAGGAAGAGCCACCGTTACCTCTCCTGACATGGAAGCCAGAGGGTTTACATCTGTTCACAAAGAGCTGCCTTGGTGGTGTGTTATTATGAGGCAGCACAGCTGTGATGTGGAGGTTATGTTCATCACAGTTGCTGTTTTACTTGACGATTCTTTTGGCTTAGATGATACAAATTATGCTGGGGAGTGGCTATCAGTTTGCACGAGGGAAAAGTAAATGATTTACTTGACTTTTCTAATAATTCTATATAACTACATTTTTAAAGTCTGTGCTCATTTTAGTATGCCACCCCTTGGTTATTTTTCTACTTTCAGAGAGCAAATTTCAAGGAGAGAATCTCATCCATCTTGTCCTGAATCTGCCAGAATGCTGTAGAAGGCAGTGCTACCTGGTGTTCATATGGCCAGATTGAACCATTGATTTTTCACATGGAATTCCTCATTGCCCTGAATAAATTGTACTGAGGAAAACCTAATGGTATAACTATGGTCCTTATAGATGAACAAGACCTGGTTTATCTGGCATTTTGCTTTGCTTTATAATCTCTGATTAAAACAATTCTCTGTTAGTATGCAGTTCTTTCTTTACCTTTCTTTCAACCATTTTCCAGCAAAGTAGTTGAGTGAAGAATGTCTCAGCTTTATAGTATAATGCAAATGGGTTACTGCTGTTCTCATCTAGGACAGATTAATAAATGGAAAAATTACTTAAATAACAACCTCAGGGACCAATACAGGCTCGGGGAAGAGTGGCTGGAAACCTGCTCAGCAGGAAAGGACTTGGGGATGCAGGGTGACAGACAGCTGGATATGAGCCAGCAGTGTGCCCAGGTGGCCAAGAAGGCCAATGGCATCTCAGCCTGCACCAAGCACAGTGTGGCCAGCAGGAATAGGGCAGTGATTGTCCCACTGCACTCGGCACTGGTGAAGCTGCACCTCAAGTGCTGTGTTCAGTTTTGGGCCCCTCACTTCAGAAAGGACATCGAGGGGCTGGAGTGTGTCCAGAGAAGGGCAACAAAGCTGGTGAAGGGACTGGAAAACGTGTCTTGTGGGGAACAACTGAGGGAGCTGGGGTTGTTCAGTCTGGAGAAGAGGAGGCTCAGGGGGGACCTCATCGCTCTCTACAACTCCCTGAAAGGAGGTTGGAGTGAGGCGGGGGTCAGTCCCTTTTGCCGTGCCCACAGTGAAAGGACAAGAGGAAACGGCTTTAAATTGCAACAGAGGAGATTCAGATTGGACATTAGGAAAAATTTTTTCACTTTGAGGGTGCTTGGGTATTGTAACAGGTTGCCCAGAGAGGTGGTGGAGTCACCGTCCCTGGAGGTGTTCAAGATGTGTCTGGATGTGGCACTGGGTGATGTGGTTTAGTGGTGATGTAGGTAGGTGGTTGGACTGGATGATCTTGAAGGTCTCTTCCAACCTTAATTATTCTATGGTTCTCTGATTCTCTGATTCTATTCTATGTTTTTTTTTCTGTGTCAGCTCAAACCTTTGACACTTACAGTTACTACAGCACCTTTGAGAAAGAAACTCTTGCTGGAACCTGTGTCGATTCAGAGGGAGGTTGTAAACAGCTGATCCCATACCTCTGTGCAAAAAATGAGGCAGTGTACTCTTAACCACTGGTGATTTCTCAAAGTTAAGCAAGGAGGGTGAGGTCGACTGACTGAATCCTATGCTTGATGTATAAACAGGGTTCCCACAATTCCCACTCTGATTTGTAAAAAAAATGACCTCTAGAAGAAATGGAGGGATGTGTGCTAAGGGTGGAGTGATATGCTTTACCTTTAGAACAGCTAGTGGTTCTAGCTACTGGACTCTACTCCACATGATAAACCTTATATCCTGCAATGTAGGGTGGTGGGTAGATTTAACCCTCTCTCTTACACACACCATGGCAATTTTCTGGCACTGTCTGGATGGAGGTAGGATAGCAGCATAAGACTACTAAAGACCAGAGCTATCACGTATCAGGGAGACAAGACTGTGTAAAATGACAAAATAATCATAAGAATATGCAACCCTCCCTTTTCTTTCCAAATACAAATCTATAATATATGCTAGGACAGAAATACAAGACAAAGAAAATGGATGTTAATTATTTACTTTAAATATAGGATTTCAAAATAGGGAGCTGCCAGACATGAATGAATCCTTCTTTTTCATGTGAAAGAGAAAAGTGGCCATGTGTTTTTTGCTTTCCCAGCAGCTTATTACAGGAGCACGTGGTAGTTTGAAACCTCACTCAACTAGAAAGAGGTTAGACTCTGCCTCCTTAAGGTTCTGTTGCAGAGATTCCAAATTTTGCATCCACATAATTAAGGTCAGGGAATATTTTCTTAGCAATCTATAAATGGTTTTATTACTATGCATGCTACTGGGAGTCCTTTTTACTCTTTAGTCATAATAATTTCCTTCTATTTGCCAGCATTATAAAAAATTTCTGCATTCCATCATTCTAACCTCTCTGCCACTCACCACAAGGATTCATTTCACTATTTTATTTACTTAAAACATTTCTGTAACATTTCATGTTTTTCCTTGGGCATTTGTGAATATTTATGCAAAACTTGGCAGGGAGGAAAGGAAATGTTTTGAATACATTCAGTTGAGCTGAAGGGGAATAAAATGCAGATCCATGATGGTTTTCGATGAACTGGCTGATTTCATTTCATGGTTAATAGTAGTGTACTGTGATTCTGCTGTAGAGTACAGAGTATATTTTTCTAGCAGAAAAAAAAAAGTCTCATAATTTATCCCTTAGTGTCACTGAGCATCTGCTGGGCTTTCTTTTGCTCCTCCTATTTCTCTTTTTGCAAGCCCATGAGAGAGGCAGCTTGCTGGCTTTGCAAACTTGCAGCCTGTTTTGTCCCTTCAGGAAAGAACCATGTGTTTCTGCATCAGCCTGAATCATTGCCACGTTTGTTGTAGGTGCTCCTGTTTACTTTCAGCATAACCCAAAGGCTGGCTTGCCCCATGGACAAATGTGCAGAGTGGTAAACTGAATCATTTTTTAAAGTCTTTGATAGGCAGCATGGTTAGCGGTGTGAGTCTGGCACTGAAAGGTGGCAATCACTTGTCACCTCTAGAGCTGAGCTATTTGGTCTATTCAGCTGGTTTTCAAGCTCCCTGTGTACTGCCTGAGTACAGCAGTAAAAATAGCAAAGACAGATTAGCTGAACTTCAGTTTTCACAAGCCCGTTTTAGGCTTGTGGAAGTCTCATCAGGACCTCTGCCTGGGACCAGAGACATTAGAATTGTCCTGCTTGAACAATCAACTTTGAAATTAAGTATACACTTTATGAACACATGTTTGGAAAAGTGCAACAAAGAATAAGGGATCTCAAGAATCTCATCCTGTACCCATTGCCTCTAGAGGTTTCCATAGTTTTAAATGAGATGGAATTGAGCCTTGTTTTTGAAACTGGCATTTTCTCCTTTAAGCAAAGAGCAAAAAGATTCTAGATTGTGAAGATAAAAAGCTATTTCTGGATGAGGGACTGTTGCAGAGTATTTATGTGTGAGGGAGTGGAGGGACTGGGTATTTAAAGAGTTCTGTTGTCAGAAGTGTCTCAATAGGATGCTCTGTGCAGAGTGAAAGCAAAAGGGTGTGTTTTCTGGTGTGTTGCTCTTCTCTCTGGTGCACTGAACATCATGACGCTGGTTTGGATTATAGGTAGATTTCAGTCTTTTCCTGCAAATCATCTCTGTAAATGTGCTTTGTCTTATCCAGTGAAAACTCAGCAGTGATAGAAAAATACTCTGAGTAGCTTGCAAGATGAAAGACAATGTTAATTCATTTTATTTCAGACACTGTTCCCAAACTACGAAATTCTGCAGATTCGTTCTATTTCAACATGGGCTCAAGATAAGAGGTCTGGCAAGAATACTTGGAAAAGACATCCTTGCTGAGGAAAGAGAAAACACCAGTAATTTCTGTGTTTCTCCTTTGACTGAGATCCAGTACCTTTATCTCAGAGGAGACTACATATATACTGTGAGTAAATTAAAGCCATTCTTCCTATATCAATCAGCTGAGAGAAACTTAGAAAATCATTGATTGCAAAATTTGCAGATGACCTCAAGATGCTGGATAAGTTCATGAAGACAGGGACAGGCTAGTCCTACAGAATGAGCTGGATTATTTTGTAAAGAGGGTTGATCTGAGCTGTGGGCTTTTGAAGATGGCTAAATTCCAGACAGTGAATTTTGAAACAAAGAATATGAGTCCCATCTATGAGATAGGACACTGTATTGTAGTGATATCAAAAAGCTCTTAAGAGAAAGGTATACAATAGACAGGATAGCTATTCCCTTTGAGATAGTTAGCTGAAGAGCTAATGTGACCCGTGGAGGTTTAAGCTAAGGCAAAGGTAGGAGGAGATAAAGGGCAGTCTTTGTAACCACTAGCAAGGCCATCACTGGAACATCTCAGCTCTGAGGTCCTCATTGTGAGAATTCTGCTGAAAAATTGAAAAGGTTTTAAAAGAGTCTATGGTGTAGTATGGAAAACAGCTAGAAACCTGAACACAATTACCTTAAATTATTCAAGCTGCAGATGTGATTTCCTCATTGCCTACAGATACCCACATGTAGGAAAAGTTTCAGAAAACCATCGGCTTTTTAATACAACAACATAGAACTCAACACTGGGATCTTTGCTAGGCAAATCAAGGTTTTAAACAAGGTGCAGATATTTTAAATGGTGAATATGACCTATCTTCTGGAGCAATTCAAGGTAGATGTCTTGTATTCACATTGCTAGAAGTTTAAGAAACCTGGCTGGATGTGTTTCTGAAACACGTGATTCAAATTCAGCCAAAGTTCAGAGCTAATACAGAGAACACTAGGTGCAGTTCTAGTTCCGGGGGTTAGACTAAAAGATTAATGGTTCCTTCTGGCTTAAAGATTGATGAGCCTTTAAGAAAGTGAAGAGGCATCCTGTCAGCATCATAGTGATATTATCATGATACTGGTTAGTATTTCAGTCTTATTAGACCTTTTAGTCAAGGAATCTGTACAGTTTCAGATGCATGACTGGGGACAGAAATTTCCCCCCTTTTTCAGTCCCAGTCACCCCTCTACCTGATTTAGAGGGTGAGAGAAGCCATAAGAACTTCTTGATAGGAGCTTTAGCCAGTGAAACAGGGTAAGTGCAGGACTCTGTCCTTCTCCATTAGTGGTCTGAAGCATGGGACTTGTATCAGCATAGCTGTCTCCCTTCACCCACCCATATGCTCCCCATGTAACCCTGCTTGTTCACCAGCTCTCCTCTGACAGCTTGCTGTGAAGAAGAAAGATTGCTGCTGCTGGAGAACAGGAAGGGCCAAAGGAGCAAACTGTAGTGAAAAGTCTGTGCAGAGAGCTTAGTCTAGCTCTGGGGAGAGGGAAAAGGAAGAAGGCACCGGTGGAGGCACAAGGGGACCCAGACATCCATGGGCTGGGATAGTCTGTGCCACACTCCTGAAGCTAGTGTGTAAAACAGCTTGTTCAGCTCCTCATGACTTTATTATTATTTACTGATTGTAATGCTGTGACAAGACCCAACAACAGGAGTTGGAACATTCCTAAAACCTAACAATAAGTGGAGGTAGATGCATGCATATAAAACAGTCTTCCTGGAAGGAGGAAGACCTTTATTTCAAGTTTAAATGAGTTGTGAAAGTGGCTTCTTGGATGCAGCACTCAAATCTTCTCCACTGGGTCAGTGTGCAGCCTGCTAACCTAAATCAAAGTCTTACCTCTGAGCTTGGTCTAGCAGAGAAGATCTGAACTGGGCCAGGGACTTAGGATCTCAGCTAT
>VZRW01009305.1:328-67915 GCA_013398125.1 Aegotheles bennettii | reverse complement strand
AACTGTATGAAACCAAGACAGCATTAAGAGCTGGAGATACTTCATGCTGTACTTCGTGAGCTTGTATACTTTAGTCCAAAACTGCCCATCTTTCTTAGCATTACCATCATATTCTATTTATCTTTTGGTCTTGGAATTAAAACCAGTTAAAACCCAGTAAAATCCTGTACAGTTTCCTCTGCAGATGAAGAGGCAGAGAAATGAGGAGGCCATGGTTCATCATGCCTTCCCACAGCGTGGCTTTCCTTATGCTAAAGGACAGGGATTTCATCCTTGGCATTTGTATTTGGGGGGGTGGGAAAATGGCAAAAGCAGAGACTCAGAGGCTGGCATATGGACTGCTAACTGAGCTTGTCATAGACATCTAGTGATGACTCCCCGTAGAATCATAGAATCATTCTGGTTGGAAGGGACCTCCAGGGTCATCAAGTCCAACCTTTATCCCATCATATCCCTGACCATCAGACCATCAGACCATGGCCTCAAGTGCCTCATCAACCCGTTTGTTGAACACCCCCTGGGATGGTGACTCTACCACCTCCCTGGGCAGCCCATTCCAGTGCCCAACCACCCTCAGTAAAGAACTTCTTCCTAATCTCCAACCTAAACTTCCCCTGATGGAACTTGAGGCCATTTCCTCTTGTCCTGTCATTAGCAATTTGAGAGAAGAGACCACCACCAGAAGAAACCTGTAGGGTACGTAGGCACTGTCTCATCCTCTCCACTTGTCAGACCCACACACTACAACACCAAATTGAAACTCACCTAAAACAAAAACAGGCATGAAGCCTCCACAGGGGATTGGCATCGTGGTAGCAATGACAGCCATCAAGAACTAGAAGAAAGGCAGAAGGTATGGTTGTTACTGAGCAGCAATAGTGTTTTCTGCAGCCCCCCCTCTACTGCCCAGCCTGTGAATCTGTGAGGAGACACTTTCTGAGGGATCTGGCAGTTCAGCCTGAAAGTGAAGGGCAAAGGGGCTGTGGGGTTTGAAGGGGAGCTGGAAGAACCCTGGCAACACACCGATGCAGAGGGCCTTTGGGCAACTGCTGTGGTGGTGGGGTAGCTGAATCACCAAGGGGATGGATGAACATGAGAACTCCTTTGCCTTGGACCTCAGAAGCTGACATTTCCTACTGTTCCAAACAGCTGAGCTTTTCACAGAACAAGGTTGCCAACATTTCACAGACTCAGAAAGATTTCAGTGTGAGGGGAACTCTGGTAGTCTCTCCCACAGCTCCCAGAAAGGCTGAGTCCTAAGTTAGATCAGGTTGGTCAGGGCCTTATCTGAGTGAGTTCTGAACATCTTGAAGAGTGGAGATTCCCCATCCTTTCTGGGCATTTGTACCACTGCTGACCCACACTTGGGGGAGAATTTTTTCCCTGAAGACCAACTGTGATGAGTTTCCTTTATTCCAGCTCGTGTCTGTGGCCTTTTGTCCTATGACTTTGTTGGGCAAAATGATGAAATCCCTCCTGGCACTGCTAAGACCAAGTCAAATGCTGACTTAGCCCAGCACATACGGACTTCTTCTGGAGGCACCAGCCTAATCTCACAAACACCTCAAAGGCCTGTATGCTCAGACGTTCTCTGGCAGTATGGCAAGAGATTTCCACAGCTGAGGGAAACACAGAGGATGCTGCTGTTTCAAAAGCTTGTACAAAGAAGCAAGATGTCCCTTGCTGCAGCAGCATCATCCATAGAACAGGGACAACCATGGTCCAGCACATCAAGAGCAATACTTTCAGGTATTTCAGGACCATATTCTCCTCAGAGTAACCACATACTTCCCGTTCAAGGTCCACCTTTGAGGACCTGCAGACTCTGCTGTAGCTGTAGACAGATGAGATACTATTCTGTAGACAGGTTGGTGAGAGAAAATCCACCCAAGACAGGTTTCTGCTGTAACTCTTATAGGATGGTAGACATAAAAGGGAAAATGTACAGCCTGTCATTTAGGAAAGCCCTCTATGAAGGTAACAAAGCCATCAAAACAGCATTTCTCAGCCCATGGTAGAAGAACATGCTGTGAGGATGGCTTGGACCATCAGTTTGATACTGGCTGTTGCTCTTCCTTCCATAAGCCATTTGAATATTCCAGAGGAGAAGTTCCTGGCTGGCTACAGAGGCCAGAAGCTGCAGTAGAGTACTGCTAACTAAGCTCTGTCTTTGCAGTACCAAACCCAGGCAAAATCCAGCTGAGACCTGGGACTATAGTGGAGTGGAGAAGCAGGTCAAGTCTTTGCCTGGAGTCAAAATAGCAATTTCTTTTTCTTCCCAACTCTGAATATATCCAGAAGAAAACAAACTGCTTGGAACAGTTACCTAGGGAGTTGAGAAAGCTAATGGGACAAGGCCAGTGATTCTACAGATCTTCCAAAAGAAAACAGGTGGACTCAGAATAGATACACCCTGTAGCCCATCCCTCTTTTATTCAAGTAAATGAGACCTTATCTTCTTAGTAGACTACAATCTGAATTCTCACAGAAACAGTGTCCTTTCTATCTGTAGTCAGGAATATCAAGTAGACTGTATCAAACTTTATCTAGACCAAATATAAATTATGTGAGTGCTTTTTTACTCAATTCCTTCTTTATCTGGAACTTGAGAAATCTCTCCTGACATAGTCCTCCCTACCAACTACTACACAGTGAGTACCAAAGTTCATCCAGTGAGGAAGGATGGAGGAAGATGACCTGGGGAGCAGTGAAGGAGGTCACTATATTAAGGCCAGGAACCTATTCCCCAATCATTTTGGTAATCTTGCATTCAAGGTGAGCAAAAATGATTTCAAAAAGATGTAGGGCCCCGTTTCAGTTGTAGTACCCAGCAAGTCCTCTTTGTCAGTTCACAAACTATGTCACAAGAATCAAGAACATTGACTCCGAGTGGAGGAGGGTTATAGTGAGCCAGGTTTCCTACCTTCACGAGGAAGAAAAACAGAATGATGATGTAGACACTGACTTTGGGGTGGATCCAGGCTGCAGATTTCCCTAGGATCTGACGGTCGCCTGTGAATGTTGCCCAGGTATAGTTATCAAAGAGAGAGCTGATGGCTTCCCGTGGCATCAACTAAACAGCAAAAATAAAACCAGGCATGAGTCATGAGATCAGATGGAGTAAATATTCTACCTCTGTTCCAAGAAAGTGGAGATAATGAGACTTAATTCACATTTTTAACCTTCGGGACAGGACTTTACCTGAACTGGTGAAAGGATAACTACTTTCACACCTGGAGTAACATCTTCCTTATTACTTGCTTAGGTGAGTGGACCTTTTACAAATTTTATATGAAGGAGGAGATTCCAGAGGTCATAAGTCTCAGAATATCGTCCTGCCTCAGCCCAAACTCCTCCCAAATCTTTCTTCCCCTTTCCATGACATAAAACCTTGTTTTATTTGGGCAAATCACAGAAGCACAGGATTGGTCAGGTTGGAAGGGACCACAGTGCTCATCTGGTCCAACCTGCCCAAGCAGGGCCATCCTAGAGCACAGGGCACAGGACTGCATCCAGATGGGTCTTGAACATCTCCAGTGAGGGAGACTCCACAGCCTCTCTGGGCAGCCTGTTCCAGTGTGCAGGAACTCGCACAGTAAAGAAGTTCTGCCTCAAGTTCAGGTGGAACTCCCTGTGCATCATTTTCTGCCCATGGCCTCTTGTTCTGTTGGTTGGCACCACCAAAAAGAACTTGGCTCCATCCTCTTGACACCCACCCTTTAGGTATTTATACACGTTAATGAGGTCCCCCCTCAGTCCTCTTTTCCTGAGGCTGAACAGGCCCAGCTCCCTCAGCCTTTCTTCATAAGAGAGATTCTCCAGGCCCTGACCAGCTCAGTGGCTCTCTGTTGGACCTGCTCCAGGAGCTCCATGTCTCTCTTGTGCTGTGGAGCCCAGCACTGCACACAGGGCTCCAAACGTGGCCTCACCAGGGCTGAGTAGAGGGTCAGGATCACCTGCCTCAACCTGCTGGTGATGCTTTTCCCAATACACCCCAGGATTCCATTGGCCTTCTTGGCCACAAGGGCGGACTGCTGGCTCATGGACAGTTTGTTGTCCACCAGGACCCCCAGGTCCCTCTCCACAGCGCTGCTTTCCAGCAGGTTGGCCCCCAGCCTGTCCTGGTGCATGGGGTTGTTCCTCACCAGGTACAGGACTCTGCATTTGCTCTTGTTGAACTTCAGAAGGTTTTTCTCTGCCCATTTCTTCAACCTATCTAGGTCACTCTGAAGGGCAACACAACCCTCTGAGATATCAGCCACTCCTCCCAGTTTTGTATCATCAGCAAACTTGCTGAGAAGGCATCTACCCCCTCATTCAAGTTGTTGATGAACAAATTAAACAACACTGGGCCCAGTACAGAGCCCTGGGGGACACCACTAGTGACAGTCCTCCAACTTGACTCTGTACCGTTGATCATGACCATCTGGGATCTGCCACTCAGCCAGTTCTCAACCCATCCCACCGTCCACTCATCCAACCCATATTTCTTGAGTTTGCCTATGAGGATTCCATGAGTGTCAAAAGCCTTGCTGAAGTTAAGGTGGACAATAGCCACTGCTCTCCCTCCAGGTAGTTGTCTCATCGTAGAAGGCAATCAGGTTGGTCAAACATCATTTACCCTTAGTGAACCCATGCTGACTACTCCTGATCACCTTCTTGTCTTCCAAGTGGGTAGAGATGACCTCCAGAATGAGGTGCTCCATCACCTTTCCAGACACTGAGGTGAGGCTGACTGGCCGATAGTTCCCTGGGTCTTCCTTCCTGTCCTTTTTGAAGACTGGATGCTTCTTCCAGTTCTCAGGCACCTCCCCTGATCTCCATGACCTCTCAAACATGATCGTGAGAGGCCAAGCTGACATCTGCCAGCTCTCTCAGTACTCATGGATGCATCCCATCAGGATGTCAAGTTTGTTTAGGTGTTCTCTGACCCAATCCTCCTTGACCAAGGGAAGGTCTTCCTCCTGATCTTCATTCACCCTGGTCTCCTGGGTCAGAGATCCCTGAGGGCTGGTCTTATCGGTGAAGACCAATGCAAAGAAGGCATTCAGTAACTTGGCCTTCTCTGCGTCGTCAGTTACCAGCGTCCCCCCTCCATTTACTAATGGGCCCACATTATCTTTAGTTTTTCTTTTGTTGTTTATGTAATAGAAAAAGCTTTTTGTTATCTTTGACATCCTTGGACAGATTCAGTCCTAGATGGGCCTTGGCCTTCCTGTTCTCATTTCTACTTATCTTGACCACCTCTCCTTATTTGGTCCAAGTGGCCTGACCTTGCTTCCATCTCCTGTGAACTTTTTGCAAAGAATAAGGGGAGACTGTTCTGCAGAACTGCATGGAAGTGCAAATACTCATCCCACTCTCACCTCTCCTGCCATGAACTGCCCAAAGCCTGGAGGAAAGGTCACAGATGCTATAAGGAAGGTTATAACCCCAGGGTATATGAGGCGGCTGAAAAGAAAGAAAAGTTTATTAAAGTATAACCTCACATTCTTTTCTTGTAGCACTCTCACTTCAGGATTATGAATGCTATCTCTGAAAAAGCTCTCTGCCACGCCTGTATCCATTGCTTTGGAGTTCTGTCACCGGCAATTCAATGCCCCGTTCTGCTGCTCATCATCATTGGTAGAGAACTCACCAATCAGCAAAGTCATTTTTCCCATCCAAATTAATGTAATGGGAGGGATGGGGGGAGAGAGGGGTGTATGGAATGCACAGACCTGAACACACAGGATGGACATGTGTTGACCTATTGTGTTGACCTATTGTCAACAGCCAGCACCTCCTCCATTTGTCCTGATTATAACAGTCTTGCCTCTCCATCCCCCATGCAATGTCTCCTGGTGTACTGATGGGGAGGGTTTTTTCATACATCCCCCATCACATTAATTCTTATGAGAAAAACTGATTTTCTTTCCATTTAATTGCTGACTGTCACAATTTTGGGGAAGTGCCCTTGGTGGCCAGTGCATATAGCTGTGCTGGGCCAGCAGGTTGAAGCCATCTGGGTTTTCCTACTGTTGTGTCCATTCCCAGGAGGGGTTTCTGGGTACACTGTGACACTTCATGGGCACTGAGACAACATCAGTCTAAGCTGCCTCTATGTGCTGGACTAATCCTGCCAGGCTTCCCCTGACAAATCACTCTGTTCCCTACAGGAAGTTCTGGCTGAGATGCTGTGGTATTCAGGGAGATAAAATATAACCTTTAATTTCTTTCAGTTTAAGAACCTACAAAATTCTGAAAATTAGTGAAAATTTTAAAGCAAATTCCCGTTTTTCAGGCTTTGCTCCACTTCTCTATTAACTTGGTTTGATAGCTCTGCTGCTACTTGTGGGTAATGCTACATAATGAAGAAAGACAATTTTTCTTCCACATAATAAAAATAAATTAAGAAAAACTAGTGTTTTTCTTCTGCTCAGACGTGCAACTTGCTAAGAAATGGAAGTCCTCTGCATCTCTCAACTTCAAAAATTCTCATAGCATCTGATTCCTTCTGTAAAGAGACTGAAGACATCTACAGTTAGCCACCTTTTCTTCTTCAGGTTATAACTTTGGAGGTTATAACTTCATTAGAGAGGGGGAAAGTATCTTCAAGTGCCCTATAAAACCTTTATTGCTAGGATTTTAATTTTGTTTAGCATTTCTCTTCCATACTGCAATTCACACCATTTGGTTACTATCGGTTTCAGCTTTTGGTTCATACGCCTGCAGGAATTGCAATACTGCAGCACATTTACGTTTTTTGCCTACATTTTGATTTAAAAAAATATGAGGTTTTAAAGACATAGATAGATTTCAGTTGCATTTCATTTTCTTAAATATAATTGATGTTGAAGTTATTTTTTGCAGATTCTAAAAACAAATAAAGAGGGGCAGTATGATCTTAAGAAGCATAATAATTGATTTTCTAATTAAAAACACTGTCCAATCAATATTTTCATCTTAATGAATATTACAGAGCTTCTAAATCAAGAAGCTGTTTGAAGCTATGGAGGCTGGTCAAGAAGAAAATCCAGCTCAGAAGAATTCTCTTGATGCTTACGGGTGTCTTATTCTCATATCATTTCAGTTTCTCAGCTTTTTAATATCGCACACTTGAAATAGTTCTACGAGCTTCCAGAGAGCATTTGTTACTATCCAATACCAGTAGGGTATGGAAATCTGGTCCCTAAAGAGAATATCTTCAAAGGCACTCACTATTTGGTGAGAAACTGGCTCAGAGCCTTATGACGCCGGATGCACAGGACCACTTGGCGATTGAGATAAACAAAAAAAGCTCCGAGGAATCCAGAACATATCCTAAAGTAGAGAAAACGAAATAAAATTAAATCAAAAACCAGATAATATACAAGCCATCAACCAAGAAACTGACTTGAAGTGTTTTTCATCTTCAGCTGCTTATGAAGTCTTTTAAATGTCTCCCAGAGGGTTCCTCCTAGAGCCACTCACTTGAAGACATTGACTCCCTGATGAAATAGGAGAGATTATTTTGGATCTTGGTCACACACATTGCCATTTTAAATTTTCTCTTGCTTGGAGGGGGAAATCTCATCTATAAAAACCTATAAAATCATCTGTAAAAAAGGACTGATAGATCTCAATGCGGGCTGGAGAAGAGTAACTGGACAAAGACCAGAACTTGGACATCAGGTTGGAACAAGGAATAGTAAAAATGGAGTTTAGTGCTGATTCAGCAAAATTATATACCTACATCAAATATTAAAATTAATAGCAACTCTCTGTATTCTAGGTGACCCTGCTCTGGCAGGGGGGTTGGACTAGATGATCTCTCGAGGTCCCTTCCAGCCCCTAGGATTCTGTGATTCTGTGATTCTTGTGCCTAAAGCAAAGTGTGTCATCTCTATGATCCTAATCAACTATGTCTATATTCCTGATCCTAATAAAGCCAAAAAATAGTCTAAGGACTGGCCTTGACCCTTGTGCTCTCTAGCTTAACGAGACTTGGATAGACAACATTTTAGTTCTATTAATTTGTAAAATGAATGGGATTTTCATCTGTTACATGTTGCACAAGCCTTTGCCAAATCTCATTCAAAATTTCCTTTAACTTCCTTCAAAAGTTGTGTGTTGAAAAAATCCTGTTTGATCGTTTAAAAATTTCATAGAAACGAGTTTAAACTAAATATAAAGCTGTTCACAGAAAAACAAGCCCAATGAGCTTCTCTTAAATATTTTAAGCCAGCACTGTTTAGCACTGCTGTTACAACAGGCTTTAGAAGCTTAAGGGCTGCACAGTGAACTCTTTATAATACTTTATATTAAAAAAATAGATCCTTCCACTCCTGCCTATCAATTTGTCAATAAAACAGAGGTGCTCCTCCTGTGTATATTTTGCAAATTAATAACATTTGCTGACATAGAAGAACAAGCTCTACCTGTTGATAGTGCTGGCTCAGGATTTTTACCCTAACTGAAGGTGAAGAAATATGCTGTTATATAATGTTAAGAATATAACGTTAAGAGAATTTGGAGCACTCCAAGTTGGCATTGGGACTTTATCCAAGTATTTAGCCTTTTTTTCATTTTCTTTAAACTCCCACATTGGATAGATATAAATCATAAGTATTACCTTTGTCCTTGACAATCTAAATGAAAAGATTCCCCCAAGTTCAGCATGCAAGTCTATTTAAGGAGGAGAACAAAGTGGATACATATTACTAGCAACAGCTAGTATATTAATAGATTTTTCAACATATTTGGTGTCTTCAAAAAATCCCCCTTGAGTTCATATTCAAATAAATGAATGGGAGAGAAGCATACTAAAAGGAGCTGGAGAACCTCAACTGTATTTCTGGTCTCGGATTCAGGCCTTGCAACAGAATATATTCACAATGTCAGCACAGGTATTTGTCCCTACAGTGTATTCCCTTCACTACTGCTCTGCAGTGATTTCCTTGGAGCCTCTCTCAAGCTCTAACCCAAGACTTTTCTTCGCAGCAATTCCAAATCTAGTTTTTCTCTAGTATTTCCCAATTATCGTCTCATTTTTCTTAAGTTCATTCTTAAATCTCCTCCACAAATTAAATCAATTCTCCATAAATAAAATAAAACTGACACTCATCTTAATAAATTAACTGGTTTTCTCACTGGATCCAATTATGGTTGAGTTTCCCTTGCCACCATGTGAAGCTCCTAACCTCTCTCATAAAGGATAACCATTCTGACCTGGTAAAAGGGAAACTTCCTGGTTAAATCTCTTGTCCCATTTTTGTTGAGTGACAAGGCTCTGCTTGTTGGGTCAGTTCATTTGGGGATGCCATCAAAATGGTTAAAGGGCCATTCAGTAAATCTATAGGCAGAACCTAGACCAAGATAGCCTTACTTTTTTTTTCCCCAGAACTTAATTTCTGAAAGAGATATATGGAAAGGAAATAACAAATAACTTGATAACACCCCCATTTCCTTCCTTACCCATTGTGTTACATGGGCACCATTTCTGAAGGAGGAATCCCAACGAGCAGAGGCCTTAATTAATTGTAACAATCAAACTGTTTAAAAGAGATGTAACTGTTTTGCAAAAGAATTCCTAACAGAGCTCCTATGATAACTTTTGGAGAGAAAGGACCCAGGCTTCTGGGATCTTACCCTATGACAGCAAATGCTGGCAGCTCTTGCAGATCAAAGGGGAAATCCATGCGGAAGTTTGTTCTGAACAGAGCTGTGATGGTATCTGTGAGAGAAGAAAGAGGTAGAGGAGGAAAGGGAATAATGAGGTGAGAAGTTAAATGCCATAAAATCTAGGGACAGGAGAATTAGCTACACATGAGGTCCTGTGTGGTTTCGTGACATTATATACCATACTGCAGATTGGCAGAGTGCTCTGATTTTAGACGTGCCTGTATCTGAGCCTTTGATACCACTCTAGCTGGTATAGGTTTGTTTTCAGAGAATGCCTATATAGATTTAACTACAATCCCAGATTTTAAAGGGTTTCCTTTTCTTTCTTTTTTTTCTACCATCTGTTCTTTAGGAAATAAAAACTATTCCCACTGTACTCCCTGACTCGAAGCTCTCTTTGCCAAGGCAGGCAGTGCCTGCACACCTGGAGAAGCTGTGTCACACACAGTTGTGATTGCCTTCTGGAAACAAAAGTCAGGTCCTCTCTGAAGTTATATCTGCAAAATTTTTGACTGGTACTAAAAGACTGAAAGTCTTAGAGATGGAAAAGATCAGGTAAGCTCCACCTTCTCTGGCTCACCTCTCCTGGTAGTGTTGCACTGCTGAAATGACTCAGATGTTGAAACCTGACCTGCTTTTACCTGGAGGTATTTAATTGTGTGGAAACAATATCTGTGTGCCAATAGGTGAAATTACCAATCCAGTGCAGCCTGGAAATGCAGGTGAGAATACTCAAGCCAAATAATGTTTTAGCTAAATAAATAAATAAATAAATAAATAAATAAATAAATCGAACCCTGTGAATTCAAGAGGGACATAAGTTATAGCAGTTTTAAGTATGGGAACTGCCCACATGGAGCTCAGATCATTGAAATAGATAATTGTAAGAATGAAAGACATCATAAACAAGAAGTGTACAAAGAAATAGCAGCCTTCTACATCAATTGTAACTCCTTTCCCATATCTCCTGAACAATCTTGTCCTGTGCTATTTCTGTCCAGTTCCTAGAGGTTGTTATTTTTTCAGGACTTCAGTCAGACCCTATCAATCCTGTAGCCTCCTAATCACTTTATCCTCTCAGTTTTCTAGACTATTTGTTTTTTATGCTTCTGTGACCAAAGCAGATCCTGGCATTTCCAGAAGATCACAGCAGCGTGCTCTGCAGCATGAATTAGATCCTCTGTGATGGGATACCTCTATGCTTGCAGCCTTGACACTATGCTGAGTATAGACAAAAATCCCACCTCAGGGCCTCTCTTACTTGCTGAGAACTCATATTCAATCAGTTTTTATTCGGCCCCAGCACACCTAGGAATAGGTTGTGTTGTACAATTGATGACAGAAGAGATTGATGGCAGAGGTTTCAAACAACATACAAGGTCGTGGTTTTGAGGAAGATGGGAAACAATAAATTAATAGAGGAACTTCTGTACAGAGTAGGAATGGTTTGTTGCTTACCTGCATCCTTGTTCCAAACAGCAAGGACTCGGAAAATGAAGGCACTGAAGGTAGCTGCAAAGAAACCTCTCCAATAATTGCGCACAGCAAAGTAAGTGGAAGTGACTTCAATGCTGAAAAGGACCCCTAAAAAGAGTTGGAAAGGGAGTAAAGTTAAAATCAGAAGTGTAATGTTAGAAGCATGAGAGAGGCTTCTCTATAGTCCTCTAGAGCAGTGGTCTTCAAACTTCTTTGATCATGCACCCTATCAATAAACAATCTCTGAATAAGTATCCCCTAATAGGTGTGTATTTATTTAAATGTTCTATACATGTGCTACTGTACAATATGAAACATACATTAAATTAAGAAAGGATGAAAGTATGAAATAAACAACTTTTTAAAGAATAATTTTATTTATTAATGGAACAAAAAATTCTCACTTAAAATATTGATATTCTTTATTTTTGGAAATTTGGGTTTAAGACTTTGTGATGCAGTGATTGAAAGGTCTGGTTCTATGCAGTTTGTTTTGATACTTAATGTTTGTCCTAGCCCAAAAAGGTACTCACAAAGATGCATAGATCCAAGAAATGCATCACTGGCTGTGTTAACTAAATCATGATACTATTTTTCCAATCCCATCCACCATTTATGCAAAGGTTTTTATTGAAATTCGGGCAGTACATTTCCATCTTCCCTGATGTCAATCAGTTGTTCTTGCAAAATTAATCACAAGGAGTTGGTTTTCTATATCTGTAACGAATGGGTTCAAAGCCCACTAGAACTCTTAATGTGGAAGATTTTTAAACGGGTTAGAAAGTTCTGTTTCCAAGATTTCTAAGTGCACACAGATGAGCGTTTTTATAGGTGACACACATTTTATTTGGCAACAGAGTCACAAAATCTCCACAAGTTTCTTTTGGAAAGCTGTTACCTTGCCACCCACTGTCAAAGCATCACTTTCACCTTGAAGGGACACATCAAGTATATTTAATTTTCTAAAATAACTGCTGACAGACACTTGTCATCACAGAAGAGATCAGAAAATTCAGAATAATTGTCTTTTTGTAAAAGAAAAATATGTGACTGGTCTTTAAATCCAACACTATTTTTAAAGCCCATGAGGTAACCAGCAAATGCCTGTGAAGTACAAAAGATACTCATGGTCACTCCCCAGCTCATTAGGAAGTGTTGTTTTCTGATATTATTCCAGCCATTTTTACCATGGCAGGAAGGACAAACGTTTCCCCAGTGGCGTGGGGCTTTTTGTCTTTTGTATGAAGTAAGAAACCTCAAAGGAGGCTTCTAAATGTTTATCATTAAGTTCAGTGAAATTTTATAAAGTACTGGATTGAATATCACATCGTTTGAAACATTCCTGAAAAAATTGTAGAGGTTTGTCTTCATAGAACCATAGAATCACTCTGGTTGGAAAAGACCTTCAAGATCATCGAGCCCAACCATCAACCTGCCAAGCCCAGCACTAAGCCATGTCCCCAGGGGTCACATCCAAACGTCTTTTGAACACCCCCAGGGATGGTGACTCCACCACCTCCCTGGGCAGCCTGTGCCAATGCCTGAGCACCCCAAGATCCAGCCTGAACTTCCCCTGGTGTGACTTGAGGGTGAAATTCATTAATAAGAGCAGATGTAAATCCATACTTCAGATAGCCTTCGATAATTTTTTGGGGGGGGTTTTTTTGGCCAACTTCTTGTCAGACCTGATTAGTTGATCATCGTTTTTACCTCATAAAGTAGCTGATTAAGAGCTTGTACAAGGAGTAGGAGAAGTGTCAGGTCTATCTTGTCGTTGGTCTGTGCTCCATTATTAGTATTCAATCCATGGTCTCTTTGCAGGAATCTTTTTAAGCCACTTGTCCATTTCGTGTTCAGTTAACACCAGATAATATAATCTGTAAATCCACTTAAATGGGCACTTATTGATTGCAATACATTACAATATGCTGAAAGCAAGCAAATGGGTGAGGGCATCACTGCAAACCCTCCACGTTGTGAACAACTCTACACCCAGGACACCTCAGGCACTGTATGTGACAAGTGGCCATCTGACACACAATTGAGGGCACCAGTGCCAGTATGCATACTGAATATTGGTAAAGCTTAATTTATTTCTTATATTTTTAGATTTTTTTAAAAAAATAGGAATTCAAATACTTTCTTCCCACATCCTAACGGATCATCTTGTGCACAGCCCAATTTGGAGACCACTGTTCTAGAGAACCTTCCCCCCTTGCCTCAGGAGGCTGACAACACATGGAAAAAAGGCTGATGAGGTTGGTAACATCAAAGGTAAGCTTCTTGGTTCAAGGTAGATGACAAATCAAGAATACAGTGCAGGGAAGTGGGGGAGGAGAAGAGGACTGGACAGGGGAGGATTTAGGTACCTGAGAAAAAGGAAAAAGAACAGCCACTTGCCTCCAAGTGGTGTCCCAAAGCAGCACCCAACGCCCACAGCACAACCCACGGTCAGGACATCGGTGTAATAATATGGCTGCTACTGGTGAAAGAGACAAAGAGAGACAGACAAAGAGAAGAAAGAGATAAAAGAAAGAAAGGGATAAAAGGGGGAAGGAAAGGAGAGAAGAAGAAGGAGAGAAGAAGGAGGAGAGAAGAAGGAGAGAAGAAGGAGAGAAGAAGGAGAGAAGAAGGAGAGAAGAAGGAGGAGAGAAGAAGAAGAGAAGGAGGAGAGAAGAAGAAGAGAAGGAGGAGAGAAGAAGAAGGAGAAAAGAAGAAGGAGAAAAGAAGAAGGAGAGAAGAGAGTGAGTAACAAAACTGGCAGGTACAGCCACATGCTTCACCCAGCTCTGTCACCAGGCTTTGAGTTACAGCTATCTTACTTCTCCCTTCTGGGTGGCTTCAGACTATTCTAAAGACAAGCCCTGGCACCAGACAGGCATATACACCTGGAGTCACATCTTCAAGACACGTGAAGACACAGCACCACATCTTACATTGAAACCTGCACATTTTGGTCACTGTAGAAGAAATGCCTTATGGAAAACCTTCCAGAGGGTGAAGGGGACATACACATGTTTTACTCCCTCTCTTTTACTTTGGCAGGGGATCTCGGGGTGCATCTGTGACAGAGAGTTCTCTGGACATGCTCCAGCCCCTCAGTGTCCTTTTGGTAGTGAGGGGCCCAGAACTGAACGCAGGATTACAGGTGCAGCCTCACCAGTGCCAGGCACAGGGGGACAATCCCTGCCCTGGTCGTGCTGGCCACACTGTTCCTGATACAAGCCAGGATGCTGTTGGCCTTCTTGGCCACCTGGGCACACTGCTGGCTGACATTAAGTCAGCTGTCAACCAGCACCCCCAGATCCTTTTCCTCCAGGCAGCTCTGCAGCCACTCCTCCCCAAGCCTGGAGCATTGCATGGGGTTGTTGTGACCCAAGTGCAGGACCTGGCCCTTGGCCTCGTTGAATCTCATAGCTGGCCTCAGCCCATTGATCTGGTCCCTCTGCAGATCCTTCCTACCCTCAGGCAGATCAACACTCCCACCCAACTTGGTGTCACCTCCAAACGTACTGCTCGATCCCCTCGTCCAGATCACTGATAAAGACATCAAAGAGAACTGGTCCCAGTGCTGAGCCACTTGTGACCAGCTGCCAGCTGGATTAACTCCACTCACCATCACCCTTTGGGCTTGGCCTCCAGGCAGTGTTTGACCCAGCCAAGGGTACACTCAGCCAAGCCATGAGCAGATTCTCCAGGAGAATGCTGTGGGAAAGGCTGTCAAAGGCTTGACTAAAGTCTAGGTAGACAACATCCACAGCCTTTCTCTCATGAAGTGGGTCACCTTGCCATAGAAGGAGGTCAGGTTGGTCAAGCAGGACCTGCCTTTCACAAACCCATGCTGGCTGGGCCTGATCACCTGGTTCTCCTGCATGTGCCACTTGATGTCACTCAAGATGATCTTCTCTATAACCTTCCCACTGAGGTCAGGCTGACAGGCCTGTAGTTCTCTGGATCCTCCTTCTGGCCCTTCTTGTAGATGAGCATCATATTTGCTAACCTCCAGTCAACTGGGACCTCCCTGGTTAGCCACGACTGCTGATAAATGATGGAAAGTGGCTTGATGAGCACTTCTGCTGGCTCCCTCAGTAGTCTTAGCTGGATCCTATCTGCCCCCGTGTGTGTCTAAGTGCTGTAGCAGGTCACTAACCATTTCCCCTTGGACTACAGGGGCTTCATTCTGCTCCTCATTCCAGCTTAAGGAGCTGGGTACCCAGACAACAACTGGACCTACTATTAAAGACTGAGGCAAAGAAGGCATTCTACACCTTAGCCTTCTCCTCACCCTTTGTCACTATGTTCCAGTTCAAAGTGACTGGAGTACTGGGAGGGTTGTGTTAAAGCCCACCAGCATGGTGACTAACAGCTTGAAACTGAGGGTGTATGTGACACAGCCTGCAGCATGGCAAGGGGTAATTAGAGTTGTTTGAAGGTGCAAAGCCTGGTGGGACAGTGTTGAAGAACAGTATGAGACAGAGAGACCTAGAGCAAGAGCCTGTGGCATATGGCATCTCCCAGGACCCAGCAGTGTGTCAGAGTGCTGGTGCTGTGTTGCAGCACAGGAGTAGCCAGACCAAACCAAATTGACCAAAAATCCAGAGTGCACTCAGAAAAAGTAGACTGGGCAACCTTTTGCTTGTCAAAGGTTAAATTTCCTTTTCAAATCCATTTTGAAGGCTCCTCATTAATACATAGGGTGGTGGTCACCAGCAACAAGATCAAGAAGTTATACAGCGTGGGCAATATGATCTGGAGTTGCAAACTGTATCCTGGACTAAGGTCAGCTAAAGATTACCTGACCCCCAGGCAATGAAAATCACACTTGGCAATTTGATGTGAATCCATAAGAGGAGCCCAACTGGGGCTACAAAAGGTATGATAATTTGTAGTTTCTATACCACAAGAGACTCACAGCAATTTTTAGTCTGGAAGGTATCCCTGGTGGCTTTGTCTCCAACTCTGCTCAGAGCTGGGCTAACTCCAAGGCTAGATCAGGGTGCTCAGGATCTTGTCCAGGTGAGCCCTGAGCACCTCCAAGGGTGGAAATTCCCCAGCCTCTCTTGACACCTGAGCCACCCTGAGCCACCCTTAGGGCAAGGAGACAATTTGTTTTAGTGGATAGATAGAACTTCCCTTGTTGCAAGCTGTGCCTGTAGTCTCCTGTCCTTTCACTGTTCTCTGAGAACAGTTTGGCTGTTGTCTCTCTGACATCCCCTTTACCTGCAGAAGACAGCGATTAGACCACTCCCCCTTTAGCCTTCTCCTTTCTTCTCTAGCCTCTCCTAGTGAACTATGTATGTGTCCTGCAGCCTCTGAGACTTTATTAATTCCAGATTCAGAGAAAGAAACAAGAGCTGCAGACTGTGTTATGGCAGGTCTTCTGGTTTTGGTTTACTTTCATTGCCTTTTTACCATTAAGAGAGACACCCTGCTCTCCTGGATGCTACTGATGGTTCCACCTGACTATGGTCTAATCCTTGGTTCTGAACCTGCTTTCTCTCAAGGTTTTTGGCAGACTTACAAGTTTTGCCTTGAAGCCTCAGGCTTCAGCTCAGGCTGCCTCCAACTCGGTGTATTGTCCACATATACTCAGCTCTCAGCCTCTTCCATGCTGAACCTGATTTACTTTCTGGCACATCTTTTCTCAGGTTATCATCTGAAGAACTCCTAACTTGTAGGTGACAAACCATGTTCCTTCCTTTTTTTAAATAGAAACCAGAGCAAATATTATTATTGTTGATGCAAGACCATGTTGAATTCATCAGCTAACTCATCAGTTTGAAGACTAAGAGAAAAGTAGCACATGGAAGAAATAAAGCCAACTTTGAAAAAACATTGCAATTTCAAAACTCCTTAAACTACTGGGCACAGTAACCATGGAGAGAGGTTGGGGACAGAGCACGGGGGGGAAATGAAATGAAGGCACAACAAAGAATGGTCAGCATATTAAGACAAATGACTTCTAATAACTTTCAGTTTGTTTCCACAAAGGAGTTACCGCTTTCACTGTTTTAGGTGGAAGTTACCATGTGCTGTCTAAAGAAATTCTGTGAACCAGAAGACTAGTACAAATGCAAGGGGAGATACATAAATTTCCACATTTAACCTCACAGAAAGGTGGGAAGGGACCACTGGAGATGTCTCCTCCAACACCCTGCTCAGATTTGTGCTAATTTCAAGGCTAGAACAGGTTCTTGTCCAGGTGAGTCCTGAACATCTCCAAGGATGGAGATTCCCCAGACCCTCAGGCATCTGTGCCAGTCTGAACCACCCATGGTGGAGGGGAAAACTTTATACACAGTCAGAATTTCCCTCGTTGCATGTTGTGCCCATCGCCTCTCACACTGTGCCCTTCTGAAAAGAGCCTCTATCAGTCCACAAAATCCCCCTTTGGGGGGTTGATGACATCAGTTAGACCATCCTCCTTCAGCCTTTTCTTCTGAGCAAACCCAGCCTTCTCAGCCTCTCCTCATATACCATTACTCCAACAATCCAACCATTTTAGTGGCCCTTTACAACTCTCTTATGTGGGGAGCCCAAAACCTCACACATTGATATTTCTGCTCTCCAGTCCACTGATGAAGGATTCGTAAAGTATTTTCCTGTTCACATCATCACTTGCCATCATCTGCCCTTAGATGTTGCTACTCCTTACATAAAGGGTTTTCACAGAATCACAGAATCCTAGGGGTTGGAAGGGACCTCGAAAGATCTTTTCTTTTTCTTTAACTCCTGTTATCTTACTGATTTTCTGGACAGACCTCGGTGCTCTCCAGGTTGAACAATGTCCATGGCAGGCAGGGACTGAACAAGTTGCATCATTAGAAATCAGCACGTTAGTAGGTGTCACTTCTCCTATAACCTTCCTCCTTCCTTCACTGCCACCAGTTGCATACAAAAAGAAAGAACTCCTGTGGCTGGAGTGAAGAGGTATCTGTGGAGAACCTTTCCTGAGAGCAAGAAATGTGCAGCGAGAGGCTAAAAATGAGTTGTACATGAAATGTCACATATGGGAAGACACTTGCCTCCAAGAAGAGCCCCGAAGCAACATCCAGCTCCGACTGCGTAAGCCGCCATCAGGAGGTCGAACTGCCTATGCACATTCTGGAACAGAGAGTGCAGCCAGAGAAGGGCATGCTGGGGTTACAGGGAGCACAGCCAGGGGGTTAGGATCCAGAACAACGAAAGGAAGCAACAGCCAGCAGCAGATTCAGCCACTGCTATTACAAACAGCAGGCTCTACACACTTTAGTGCGGTCTTTAGTACTGTCAGCTGGTCTTCAGCTCTGACATCTGGGCCTTAGGCACAGGCAGGATCTACTCGAGTAGAACAGCACCTCCCATTGGTGTATTACACAGCCAGCTTCTGCTAGGAGCCTGTGTGTAAAGCAGTTCCTACATTTAGCTGGATATGCAGTTAATAGATTCCTTTATCCAATACAGAGATTGGCCTGCAGAGGCTGTTACGCGACAGCAAAAGCCCCGACACGGTGTCAGTGACTATAATTAGCAGTGCTGTATAAATTTGGCTTAAAGACAAATTTATCTTTGTCTGCAGCTATTTTTTTGTACAGACAATGATCACAGTGCAAAGGGATCAGCATAATGAGATTGAAAAACTGTCAAATGCATATTGCTACCCAGCCTCTGCGTAACTGGTAGGTAACATTGGTGGTCCTGCACAGTTATTTGACTCTATATCTGGCCTCCCACTACCATCTTTTTTTGGCTTGTATTTTACTGCTCTACAGCACTAGAGTGAACCTCAATCCATACATTTCCTCTGTGTTTTGTCGCCTACCAACACTCTCCTATTCACAGAGGTGTGTGCCTTACCTCGTACACACCACAGAAGATCGACATGAACTTGCTGAGTACTGCAGCACAGATACTGGCAATATGCACAAAAGGACCCTGTAAGAGAAAAGGAGGAGAAAACCATAAACCTATGGTTCCTGACAACCATTTAGCCATTGCAGATCTCATAATTTCTCTTTGGCCACCTCAGCCAGTTCTCCAAACTTCTGGGGGTTTTTTTTTCCTTCTTAAAGTCCTACCTGACTTGGGTTCTTTGATGTTTTCTGTATCAATATATATCTATATCAATATCTATCTATCAATCTATCTATCTATCAATCTATCTATCTATCAATCTATCTATATCTATCAATCTATCTATATCTATCAAGATATCTATCTATATCAAGATATATATTATATATTCATGGTCTAATGGTCTAATGGTCAGGAATATGATGGGATAAAGGTTGGACTTGATGACCCTGGAGGTCCCTTCCAATCATAATGATTCTATGATTGATTCTATGATTCAAGCGTTTCAAAGCAGAAGGGAAATGGCCAATGGAAGATAAGTGTTGCTGGAAAGAGCAGAGCTCTGAGAAGAGGAATGGTAGCAAAAGAAAGAAAACATTTATAGACTCTTCTTTATAGACTCTTCTCCCACTCCTCTCACCTCCCAGACCCTGGCCACCCACTGCACATGAAAACAGCAATATTTACCTCTTTCCCCACAGGCATGCCACTTCCAAGTCCAGCTGTGAGGCCCACAACTTTGGCCACAAAAGCTTTGAGAGTGAGATATTCCTTAAGGACCACTCCCCTCATAATGGTCTTGAGCTCTGGGATGCCCGACCCTGGAAATAACAGCAGAGCAGGGGATGAACAAAACCCGCAAGTAAATGGAATAAGAAAAAGAGACAGACAAGAAACAGATTGTTCCATGCCTTCTGCCCTCACCGACAGCCTGTGGGGAGACGAGGTGGCAGAAAATGGCAGCAAACAGAATAAGAGCAAGTGGGAATGTGACCCACACCAGGTACTGCATGGGGACATTCGGGTGCAGCTCTCTGTACATCCACTTGTAGGCTGTAGAGAGACAAACGAAGGAGTTGTCAGTAACCACAGCTGCTCCAAACAGTTTGGTAGACATCAAAGAATAACACACGTGCTAAGCCTGCCCGTAGTAAATCTCCCTGAGAAATGCTCTCCTGAAGTCCTCTCAAGCCTGGTTACAATTGGAGCACAAGTTCCCAGATAAAACAGGCGTTCTGCAAGTATGGATAGAGTTGGCTCTCCCTTCTCAGACACTGCTCATACCTGTGCCCAAATGTGGTGGAAGAAGAGGTGTGTTACGTGCAGTTGTGAGGATGAATCACTGCACAGGGTCTTTTCATTTGGAGGGTCTTATGTGGGTACTGAAGGACAATAGAGCAGACCACCTGAGGTCAGTGCCCTCTCCATCTCAATCACATGAAAAATCATTCCTTCCTGAGAACTAGCTTACTTCCAATCATAATGATGGGAGCTGTGCCAAGTGTTAAAGCAGCAGGACCACTGCTCAGCCAGGTACAGCAGCATGAGCTGCTGAGGACCCAAACCAAACTGCAGCTCCTGTGCAGTTCACCTCCTTCATCTGAGCTGGCTTCCTACACAGCAGGAGGCTGAGACTTGGTGGGCAGAAAGGAAAAAACCCAAAGAAGTCACCTGTCTGAAGGACAGGGTTCCTATGAGACTGGTAGGGCAAGCCAAATGCCTGGTAGACAGGGAAGCTCTAGAGGGAGAAACACTGGGCTGAAGAGATATTGGGAGCTTTGAGGAACTGCAGTGTCTGGTGGACATCAGCATCCAGGAGCACTGAGAGGAAAAGGTTGGTGTGCACGTGCAGGTCAGGACTGGGACATGGAGGGTCAGGACTGGGACATGGAGGGATAAAGGTTGGACTTGATGACCCTGGAGGTCCCTTCCAACCATAACAATTCTACGATTCTAGGGTAAAGACATAGGAACAGTGCAGTTAACAGGATGTGGGCAATGTTTTGTGTGCCTGTGTGCATGGAGATGGGGGGCAGGGGGACTGAAAGACCTTGGAATTATTATAGCTGGCAAATGGGAGAGGGACCACAGGAAAAATACAAAGAAGGGATATGACATTGATTAAGGGATCTTCCTGAAAAGAGCAAAGGGAAAGAGCACATGTGGCCAGGTAGCAGGAAACTGCAGGGCACTGTATAAGTAAAAATTGAAAAGAACAACAATAAGGTGAAAAGCAGAAACACTGTCAGGAGGGCATCTAAGAGCCCCTTCCCCTCCCCACTCCCCATGTGCTCCCTAGACCTGGGGAGAATGGGAACCAGTATAATAGGAAGGACCAGAGCACCACTTCCCTCTGCCCCTACATATTCAAGGGAGCAGTAGGGAAAGGGAGTCAAAATAATAGTCTATCTTTGACTCACACACATACCCTTTGTTTCTGCCTATTTACTTCCAAATTTTTCCTTGCCACCCCTTTAAAGAACCAAGCCCTGGTTAATCTTTCCTCTACTATGTTGCAAGTACTTCAGACCTCTCAGGCAGCAAGGGGTGAGGATGGGACACTGCTCTTACAGGAGGAGGAAGGCTGGTTACTGGGGTTTGTAAAACTTTCATATCATTTGTGGTGTGCTTTCACAATGCCTGAATGAGACCCACCCTGTAGGCTCTTCGCACTGACATAATCCATTCCCCAGCTCACCAACGCCATGGCCAGACCCAACAGAACCAAGAAAATCCAGTCCTCTCCAAGCTTCTTGGTAACATATTTCTGGATGCGTCTGGCACAGTCTGTGGAGGGAAGAATGAACCAGAAAAACTAAGGGGACAGAGGCAAAGCCTGTGTTTCTCTCTCCTCTTCTAGGCTGAGAACTGACTGCACTGAGGATGTATTTGGAAACATCATGGGCTTAGTGTAGAAGGACTGGCACCCACCCTTCTCTTACACAGTCCTGCAAAATCTAATGCAGTTTCAGAAAACACAAAATAAGAAAAAAAATGGGGATGTGTGTGTAATTTCACATCCTGTACACTAGCACTAAAAATCTGACACAACAAAGTCCTTCTCCTTCTGTTAACAGAGATCTATTGTGGAAAAAAATATTAACTTGGGGTTGGTTTTTTCCAAACAGATCTTGGATCTTCCTAGGATGAAAGCTGGCATTAAAAAGTATTTTGTATCTCCTGTGATTTCTTTTCCTTCCTTCTCTGCTTCTCCTCAGTCACAATTTTCTTGTCTTTTTGCCTTGCTTGAATTCCACCTCTTTGGCTGGCCCTTCCAATACCTGGATGTAATGAAAGATGAATCGTCCCTACCTTGACATTTGGAATAGTGCTCTTCTTTGATTTCTACTTGACTCGCACGCTTCAGGGGTCTTTCATTGTTCTTTTGGACCTCCTTGTTATTCAGTAGCTTTGCTGCCTCCTTCTCTGCAAAATCCGTTACCTGGTCTGTGTATTGGCCATAAAGCTAGAGGAGCAGAAAGCAGGAGAGGTGGAAAGGAAAAGGTAAGGCAAATGAATGCTCCTCCACAAATAGCATGAAAGATGAAAAGCAGATCTACTAATAGTCAGAGGGGGAGACCCAGAGGTACCCAGCTGGGGAGATGAAGATACAGAAGCTCTCACGCAGATGCAGCTCGTCCTTTTTTTTTTTCCTTTGTCCTTTCTGGTTCCCTCTTCCCAATCTCTCAAAAATATTTTCATATCCTTTTTGGGGCTACAGGATATGATCACAGAATGTTGTTTTCTGAGAAAGAGGTGGCTCTGGTCTGATGAGATTGAGCTGGCTTTCTGGAGGTACAAAAGAAGGTCAAAATAGTTCACATGAGGCTGCCACCCTCCAGGGCTGTCTCCTAGACTTCATCAGCACTGTAAAATATCTCCAAAGGTTTCTAGAGGTATTACACTATCAAACAGGCTGCAGGAATGTCCTACATCTGTTCCTCCTGCTGCCAAGGAATGCTTAAAGGGACACACGGGCACTGATGGTGCCTGCAGAGGAAAAGAAGCAGCATCAGCTCAGAAATATCACAGGGTTCTGCACACCTCCTCCCATTATTTACCCAAATCATCATGCTAAGTCCTCACATATCTCCAACTCCTCTGAATTTCCTAACTACCCAAAGTAGTCTTTTTCTTCAGATACTACTCTTGAAATGCAATAGGCTATATGCAATTCACAAGTAGCTGCACGTGCTTGCCAATGACATTTCACACATGGATCTGTAGCAAGCTTGGCAGTTGTGCCATCTTGTCAAAAATGAGGTCTTGAGGGAGCTTGAAGGATCCTGACTGTCCCCGTTGTTTGTTTATCAGATTCCCTGAAGAGCACCTATCCTTCCTCACTCTTTCAGAGTATAGGTGGGGAAGGCATGCATTTGAGAAGCAGAGAATTAGCTTCTCCTTGTCACACTCCCTTCCATGAACCAGCTTTGACTTTACATGTCCTGTGATCTTGGTACTTCCCACCTGCGAGATTGCGACCCTTTGCTTGCTCCCCAGCCCGATATCTGCCTCTCTAAGGTTTTCTGAGTGGCAAGAGGAGAGTGAGCAACGTTTTGATCAGCAAAATCAGACACTTCAGCTGGAGAATGATGAGGCATATGAGAAAGAGCTACCACGTGCCAAGGAGACATTTCTATTTGACAGCTTCGCGACTCCTCCTTTCCAAGTGACACTGGTCCTGTTCCCTGGGGATCTCTATGAACTGAGACTTCATCTGTACAATGGGGATAATGCAGCTGATGTATTTGTAAGAGAACCTGAGATTGAACAGATTCAGAGACTCACACTGGAAGGCACCTCTGGAGGTTTCTAGTCCAAGCCTCTGCTCACAGCATGCAAACTCCAAAGCCAGGTCAGGTTTTGCCTTGTCTTGGCAACTCTTAATTCCCCACCTTCTCTGAACACCCGTTTTGATGCTCTACCAATTCATATTTCCACAGAACAAATACGACTGAAGGTCCTAAGTAGTTTATTTATTTGCATATACTCCTTAAGAGATACCTGAATCATGTGCAATAGCTCCCTTCAAACCCCTGGTGTTTTTTCACAGAACACACATCTAGCCTTTTTTAAATTACCCTGTTCTTAAGGCAGCTTACCTGCTGTCTCTTGGACAAATTGATCCTATCTGAACATCTGAAAGTATTCTTCCATTCATCACTGTATTGGAACCTGACAAATTGAATGTAATGACAGTATAATAGTATGAGTGGTAAAAGTCCACAGGATCCTAACTCACTGATTCTGTCTGGCTGGAAAATGGAGCACTCAGGATATGGAAAAAAGGATTTAGTCTTTGGACATAAAAATTAAAGTCCTGTCCTTGAGAACAAGTTAGTCTCAACTCATTTAAAGAATGCTTTGCTTCTCCAGGACTCTGGCACTATTTAAAATAAATGGTAGGAGATTGGAGGACAGAGAAAGAATCCAGAAATCAGAGGATGACCTTAGAGCAAAATTAGGTTAAGGAAGAAATGTCCACTCCAGTAGGAGACACGTAAAAGTAAAAATATAACACAGTAGGATCTAGACTGTTCCTTCTTCTGATGTTCCCTCCCCAGCACAAGGAACACAGGTCTTCTGAGCACCAGAAAAACTGGAGAGAATCTAAAAAGATATCAATTACCACCTAAAGGTTTGAGCCAGAGGAGGTACTATCATGCCTAGCTTGGCTAAATGCTGAGTGAGAATGTGATAATGGTGCAAAACAGCTGAAGGTATAAATACTGCTAAAGGCAGGCAGGGAGAGGGGTGACAACACCCAAAAAAAAAAAACACCCAGGGAGAAAGCACAACCAGGGTAAAGTTCATTTTCAAGGAGGAAGTGTTTATCGATGTTTAACTGCAAACCAGCAGGGCTTGTCTCTCCCAAAAAGATGGGGAAGTTTCATTGCTTGAGTAATGAAGGAAAACCTGCACAGAATCCAGGTGGGAAAATAAGTACAGCACCACAATCTCCAGCCTTCTCTGGGAGCTATTTTCTGAGAGCTCAGCATCTGCATAAAACTGCCCTCCTCTCACAGTCCAAAGCCTAACTGGCTTCCCATGCCATTCAGATGGAGCAACACATTCTCCACAGCACACCCCAGTCCTGAAATCCCTTCCCCAGCACTGCCAGTGCATGTGGTTTTGAACCTGCTGCTACCGGCCATTGATGCAGCCTTGGGCTCTACTGCTCTCCTTCCCACCTTGTAGCCATCCTGCTGTACCTGAAATGATCTTCCTTAGGTTGTTTTTCTGATGGATGACAAAAGAGCAGTAGTCTCAAAGGTGAAACCTGCCAAAACTTGCTTCATAGGTAAATTGAAGTCAGTAAAAAGTCTAGGCTCAACTCTTAGACATAGAACCAACAAGGCACAGGTGAGAGGAGCGGGGCAGCAATAAAACCATCATTTTTCCTGAAGAACAGATGACAAAGAGGTGGTCCAACAGCAGTCCCACCTGAAGGGAGCTGGGGGCTGGGCAGAAACATCAGAGTGAGAAAGGAAAGTCTGATGTGCATAAGGAAAGCACGTCCCCATTCAGCCCAGCCCAAGGGTGGCAAGCACAGGAGCAGGTGCTCAGAGGGGCTGGGGAACCTTCAGTCTTGGAGATGTTCAGAACTTGCCTGGACTAGGTCCTGGGCAATCTGACCTAGCTTTGGAGTCAGCCTCGCTGTGAGCAGAGGCTTGGGCTAGAGACCTCCAGAGGTCCTCTCCCACCTACATCTTTCTGTGAGTCTGTTAATACTGCATTGCTTAATTACTCCTTACACATCCCTCCCACTACACCCATCTGTGTAGGGCTGAGGGAGCTCTCTGCCATGAACACCCTTTCTATATTCATGAATAACACAGCTTCTAAATATTTCACCAGCTGGAGCTGCTTTCTCATGCACAAAGAAAACAATACAAAATCCTACAGTGTGTGATAATGTATATTTTTATCAATGTATGTTACATCATCTATCATACATCTACTCATATTAATTGCCCAAAATGATGTTGTTATTATTATTGTTATTGTTGTTGTTGTTATTATTATTATCTATTAACTACTATATGCTTTTTAACTACCAATTATCTGAAGGTCCCCACTGTCTGGGGTCAGCGTAAACCCAACCAAACCACAGACGTAGTCTGAAATAGCTTCAGACCTACATATAAAACAGAAGGCAGCAGCTAGCAAAAGAAAAGGACACAACAGAATCAAAATTTCTCTCTGCCAACTGCTTTTTTTTTCACATGACAGCGGGGAAAGGAGGAGTCTCTNATTAGGAAGAAGTTCTTTCCTGAGAGGGTGGTTGGGCACTGGAATGGGCTGCCCAGGGAGGTGGTGGAGTCACCGTCCATGGGGGTGTTCAACAAACGGGTTGATGAGGCACTTGAGGCCATGGTCTGATGGTCTAATGGTCAGGGATATGATGGGATAAAGGTTGGACTTGATGACCCTGGAGGTCCCTTCCAACCAGAATGATTCTATGATTCTATGAAAGAAATCTCCATGGTTACCTTGCATGGAAATGGATGAAAACACATGCAGAAGGTTGTTTTCCTTGCTAATAACATAAGTGGGCATGTTTGTAGAAGATGTGTCCATTAGCATCATATTTGTCCTTTAGCCACATGGGCATGAATGGCTAGCAAAGTATACATAAGCATAGCAAGGCTGGTTTTGCCACAGTATGTCTGCATACAAAGTTGAACACCTAAATATTCATGCACTCAGGTGTATGGGATTGTTTATGTAGAAGTATCTCAAGGGCATATATTTCAGTCAGTCTATAAATGCTGCCATCTGGTTTTAAGGCTGCAAGTTGTGTTCACAAGTGCATGCTTGCTTGGGGGTATTGCTGCCTGAAGATCTGCCTGGGAATACATCTGATGGCCTGCTTGTCTGTGCATGAGGGTGCCCCTCTCCACGCATCTTCTGGAGCTGAGAGCAAAGATGCTCCAGTGCCAGGTACCAAGAGCATGGAGATGGGTTGTACCCCTTCACTGTCACCCATGCCTGCTCGTGAGAGTGGTTTTAGATGGGTGGGAGAGGCATACTGGGTAGCTACAGGTGAACTGGGATGTTTTTGTGCCTGGATGTGCCTTACTGAAGGAGCAGTTTGCATCCCACAGCTGTCCCCTCACTCACTAACGGTCCATGTGGCACAAGGTGTGTTTCCCAAGCCCACCTCAGCTCCCCAGCCCTTGCTCCACTCACACATCTGCCATCCTCCAAGCCAAGTCACAGGGCTGCCACCCCTCCAAAGCCAGTGACTGAAAGGCTGAATCCTGGCAGAGCTCATCTCCATCCCACCCCAGCCCATGCTCACCCCAGCCAAACCATTGCCTTGCCTTAGTGTAAATAAAGCATGAACTGCTCCAGACCTCTGTCCAGACATGTTCCCATTTGGGCTGCTGCTTTCCAATCAGCCAGGGAATGGTTTTGGTAGGGTTCAGTGTAGGAGATGTTTGCAAACTCTCAGATGTTTTAGGCAGTTTCAGAAGAGAAATTCCTGAATATGGCCATGGAACTGGTTTTCTAGTATAGAAACACATATAATCCTCATTGGGATGCTTATCTACTGGGAGAGATTTTCTTGGCTGCAAATGTGGCTTTTTACCTATTACTGAATCACAGAAGTCTTCAAGAGATAATTAATGCATCCTCTCCCTCCTTCCCCAGTCATTCACCTCAGTATCCATGTAAGGGGATTTGTATTCTTGTAAGGACAAACATCCACCCTGCATGAATTTCACATCCACACACCCTCTCCCTCATCATTTGACTGGGTCCTTCATTGCTATAAAGCCCTTGTAGGTCAGCTGAGTGGTAGGAAATCAGACACCAGGACTGTGCTGTAAAACCTCCCCTTTGCAGGAGGCTGTCCCAAAAGGAGAGACAGAGGAGATACAGAGGGTAACGGAACAAGAAGCCACAACCAGAGTACATCTATGTCCCAGATATTTTCCTGAACTGCTGCTTGTATGAACCAGACCAAGAGTTGGGTCAAGCTTAAGGGTTAGAAAACCCCTCACTTTCAGCTCCCCTAATAGTTACCCAAATTATCAATATACGTGTGTGGGTCTGTGTCCCAGAACAGAGCTCTGCATGACTTATATATGCAGCTGTGCAGATAGATACCCATCATATCCATCACTGTTATTCACTCTTCTGCTCTACTTAGTACCTCTGTGTACCTGGAGGCAGCTGCAGCTTCTCTGCACTGTCACACATACATTAACCATCTGGTTGATATTCCCCATCCCAGCTTGCCCATTCCAACTCTCTCTGTGTCCATGGCAAGTGAAAATGACCCCTGGTTTGAAATGCTAATAGCACTCCTGGATCTAAGAACAACCATGGAGTCAATGCCTGGATCTAAAAACAACCACAGGAGTCAACGTCTGGATCTAAGAACAACCACGGGAGTCAATGCCTGGATCTAAGAACAATCATGGGATTCAATGCCTGGATCTGAGAACAACCATGGGAGTCAATGCCTGGATCTAAGAACAACCATGGGAGTCAATGCCTGGATCTGAGAACAACCATGGGAGTCAATGCCTGGATCTAAGAACAACCACGGGAGTCAACGCCTGGATCTAAGAACAACCATGGGAGTCAATGCCTGACCTAGGAATCAACAAGGGAAAGGGAGAGTTGGTAGGATTGGGAATGCACAGGGATGTGTGCTCTACAGCACCGTTCTGGGAGCTGCAGGAGCTTATGTGCTCCCCAGGAGACCTGTGCTTCCACAAACATCCCAGTCATCCAGCCCTACCTGTGGGTAGCTGAGGGAGTTCTCCAGGTAGTGCAGGTTGTCCCCGGTCCCCCCGGCCTCACGTCCTGCCTCCACAGGGATCCCGTAGCGGGTGCATTTCTCAAAGCAGACGTAGTCATATTGGGGTGTGTCCCCCCACAAGGACTTCGCTCTGGGGTCCTGTGACACGGTCTCCGAGCTCGCCATGCCTCTACTCTTCCTCACCTTCAGTTGTGATGGAGCTTTGGATCTGGGCCTCACCTAGAACTACCTCATGTTCTGGCTGGGAGCACAGCCTCCACACCTTCTTCTGCTCCCTGCTTCCTTTCTTTCTCTCCTCAGACCACTCTGACTTGTCCTGGTCCTGCACTCGCTTTCTCCCTGCCCCTCCTCCTTGCGCCTCTCTCACTTTCTGCCTTCCTGCCCAAAGACAGTGATTGCAGGCTTAAACTATATTTATAGCAACCTTCCTCTGCCACATGATTCCCCAGTGCCGTGCCTGATCTCAGCAGAAGGCACTAACTCTGCTGGGATTGAATATCGGGTGTGGACAAGAGGGGAACTCCTGAAGGAGAGGGAAAGGGGAGGGAGGAAGGCAGTAAGACGGAGCTAGAAGTAATTGAGACAGAAAGCAGACAGGAGGAAGCAGAAATTATTGTCCAGGAGAACTCTTCTTCCACACCTCCCCATCCTGAGCAAGCCATATTTGCAAGGAGAACAAAACTCAGTGGGCTTCCTCGTTCTCCCCCCAGATACCAGGTGTCCAAAGGACTCAGTGGCAATCATAAAGATGCCAGGAACTATGGTGAGATAGAAAGAAGATGAGTGCACACTCAGTGTCCCAAGACAATTTTTCTAAGTCCATGGTTCACATGAGAAGCAGCAAGCCCTAATGGAGAAGTCAGGCATCCCTGTAAACTCCTGAGCATTACAGCTTAATCCCAGCCTTCCCATGTGCCCTTACAGGGAACACTTTACACTTTTGAAGAATGCCACCAAACTGCTCTGTGAGCATTCTGCTATGGCTGTATGCAAAAATTTGTTCTTCTATGCTCACTTTTCCACAGGCTAGAGTATTCAACAGCTTCTCCTCTCCACTCTCTCACTTGTTTCTCAGCCAGACAAAAAAGCAATGAGCTCAGCCAACACCAGTGAGCTACCAGCCAGTGACAGGAATGAGAAGCATGTTCCAGCAACATGGTCCAGAGACACCTCCCAGTACTGTCAGTGTGCTGCCCGTAACCATATGTCTTTTGATGGCTATTAATCAACAAAGAGCAGCGAGTTCAAGGTGCTAGAAATGGTGTACAAGAAAAGAAGACCTTACATGCCTCAAGCAAAGTCACTAAAGAGCTGCTATTAACTCTTTCTTCCTCCTCTTGCACACCACCACCTTTCCAACATAATGGTTTCCAAGCTTCTCACACCACAGGATAAGAGATTTGCAGGCAGGATAGGAGAGAGAGAGAGGCAAAACACCCTCTTTTTGGCCAGAATAGTCATTTTGCAGATCCCTGTAAAACATTTCTCCTGGAGGATCATTTTGCTTTTTCTCAATCTGCATGGTCTTCTAGAGCAGGCTACAAAGAAAGTCTCCAAGAGGAAGACACATTTGATTTCCTCCATAAATGACCTGCCCACCTCCTTCAATGTTTCTGCTAACAATATTCATATGGATATCCATTAGCAATAATATCCATATGGATATTGTTAGTCTGCATAGCCCACACATGGTGGCATGTCAGGCAAGCTTGGAATATTTACAGAAGCAAGATTAGTGCTGCTTCAAAACATATAGGCTCATCTGTTTCATTCTCACCAGCATTCACTTCACTGTCAATAAGAAATGTTCCCTGGAGGAAGACTGTGGCCCATCAATAGGCAAAACCTCTAGTGAACCACCTTAAAGAAGAGTTTCTAAGTGACCGTGTCTAGGATACAGAGAGAACATTTGGAAAACCTCATAGCTTCCCCTTATAAAAACATTAACAGCTCCCAACCCATTGAGATGCTTTTGGAAGACCAATGTCACTATGGCTTGCATAAAAAATGATGCAAAGCATACACTATATAGTGTATAAAATATAAAAAAATGTAGAGAATGTGTGTGTACATCATATATAGAAAACCTGAAGAGCAATCACAGTAAGCCCCAGCAGGCACCAAAAATTGAAAGCATCAAAGACAGCACCAGATCTTCAGTTACTCTCATATTTACTGGAGGAGAACATTCCTCACAGCCACTGGAGAAAACTAATGGCAACCTTTACACAAAGGTGCCCTCTTCTAGCTCTTCTTTTTCAAGAGGGACAAGAATAGAACATCAGAAATTGCTTCAGTATGAAAGAGAATCCCCTACTGCCAGCTAATCAGACTCTGCTGTCTGTCTTGTATGACACTGCTGTGGAATTTCCATGGAGAATAATTATATAATTATAGCCTAAAATAAGATGATCCTTCTCTGAAAGATCCTTTCCAAGAACTGTCCCTCTCAACCTCCAAACTGGCCCTAGCCTCACTCACCTCATGAATAAAGGCATGAAGAACCCCAAGGCCAACATTCACTAAGTGGTTCTAGATGCTACTCGAACAAGAAACCTTTACTGTCCTCATGAGGAAGACACCCCACAAAACCCTGCACCCACACTTGTACTTTCCACAATGCAATACACCTCATCTATAGCACCAGGTGGTAGGCTGGTAACTATGATGAATAATCCCCATGCACAGTGGTATGTGTACACTCTAAGGACCCAGCTCTCTAAGGACATAGCATATGTCTGATTCCCAGTGGACACTACCCTGGTTAAGTTGTAAGCAGCTACTCTCAACTTCTATTTGCTTTGAGAACTGCTGCTTCTATTTCAGACTCAAAGAACCTGTAGACCCAACAGCTTGTCCGTTTTATCCAGCTGGCACAGCTGGTCTATTGAAAGGCAGTATTCCAGCTTTACCCATTGTCTTCTCCATGTTTTCAGAGTCCCAGTAGTATATTTACACACCAATCTGAGCATGCCCTGAAAAACAACTGCATTTCTGCATTGCTGCTGCCCAGAAACTGCTGTCAGATCTCCATGATCACTGTTCCTGTAGTTTTCTGCCACAATTCTTCTTCATATATTTTCTTTATTGCTCATTTATCCTGCTTTCTACTACCAAAACCTAGCACTGCTCTTCAGGACACAGCAACGTAGCATTTTCTGTTGCTTGAGAAGTTACCAACAGACTCAGACTAGCACAGGAGTGGAGGAAGATGTAAAACAAGAGGAAGATGTAACAATGACCTTGCACTAGCTGCAAACACAGATGACCCATACGTATGGCTTCACTCCTCAGGTGCACCTAAGCCTCTTGGAAGGTCTCACAAAAGTTTCTATACTGTCCCATAGCACACGAGAGAGAAGGTACACAACCTGCTCAAACACCAGCTTTTTTCTTTTCATCTTACAGGCCTTAGAGGGACTCAAAGTGTGTTTCTGTGGTACTTCCTTCAGGCAGGACATCTTCATGACAGATGAAACCATAGCTGCAGCCCAAATTAGTCTTAGGTAGGAAAAAGAAAGGAATGGAAGTTAGAAGAACCCTCACCCAAGATGGGTCTCTCCTCCAGTCAGCCATCCTCTCCCTCCTCTTCCCAGTTTTCTCTTAGGTCTCCCTTTCTCTGCCTTTGTTCTTTTCTCCTGAATGCTTTTAGGATGCAGAACTATAATTCCTAGCCTTCTCATCCCACTGCCTTTATAGTGAAAGCTCTGATAGCTGGGGGCATAGGTGATTGAAGACTTGCACTTCTCTCATGGTCCTGCCCCAGAAGACTGACCACCTGAAACCTCAGTGCTATTAATCACCAATGAAGATTCCCTGTGCCCTGCCCACACCAAGTTCTCAGCCTCCTACTTTTACTAGAGCTTTTTGTTTGTTTCTTTCTCTAGCAGACTCATCTTAAAAGATCTAGACCACTTCATGACCTCACTGTATACAAACCTTACAGCCCACCACCAGACTGCAGCCTCCTCTGGAATGAAATATAATGTCTGTATTTCAGCTTCCACCAATACCCAGACCTTATAGCAGATGGTGATGCAGAGCCCTCTACCACCCCAGACTAAGAGGAACTGGGTTTGTGGAGGCAGAGTTGTTATTACTCACAACCACACATGCAGAGCAGAAAAACAGTTGTTTCCAAATCAAGAAAAAATAATCTTCTGTGCTTAAGAGAACTCAGACCCAGGGGTCCATAAGGCTGTGGCGGAGTTAATATAAAAGGTGGAAGAGAAAAAGGCAGTTTTGAAGGAGGAAGAGGAGAAAGGTGACAAAAGGAGAATTACTTGACATTGACAGGGGCTGTAAGAGAGAAACACAGAGGCAATAAGAGACAAAGCACAGAAAGACATGAGGGATGAGCTGCAGGGCAGGAAGAAGTCACAGCAAGTGTACTTTGCCTCAAGCAATAGCTTCAGATGGAGCAAAAAAAGAGTGAAAAGTCAGGAAAAAGATGTCAGTATATAGAAGGCAGTGTCTTGTAGATGAGAACAAGGTGCTTGAATGGGACATTTTATTAAACAAGATACCCATGGAGGTTTGAAAGAACTACAGGAGGCACTTGGAGCTTTGGGAGAGAAAGAAGCCTATGAAAATAGGAAGAGGGAGAGAGACTGGGAGAAAAGACAGCTTTTACAGTGAAAGAAAGAAAGAGACCGTGGACTAAGGCTTGAACAGCAGCAAAAGACAAAAATTTAAACTGTGCAGGAACACATTGTAATCAAGGCTGAACATGGAGAGATGACAGAGAACACCAGAGAACACCTGAAAGAAGGGTTAAGTTCACAGTTAAAAGTAGAAAGAAAAAATCCAGCAAGTTTAAGAGCTTTCATCATAGAGAAATAACAAGATAATATGATGGTATTCAAGATGACATATGCTGACTGATACTAGACTGAATAGAGCAGAATTGACAGAAATAGGGTAGATTTTGAGAGTTGTCNAGAAAGAAAGAAAGAAAGAAAGAAAGAAAGAAAGAAAGGAAGGAAGAGACCATGGACTAAGGCTTGAACAGTAGCAGACAAAAATTTAAACTGTGCAGGAACACATTGTAATCAAGGCTGAACATGGAGAGATGACAGAGAACACCAGAGAACACCTGAAAGAAGGGTTAAGTTCACAGTAAAAAGTAGAAAGAAAAAATCCAGCAAGTTTAAGAGCTTTCATCATAGAGAAATAACAAGATAATATGATGGTATTCAAGATGACATATGCTGACTGATACTAGACTGAATAGAGCAGAATTGACAGAAATAGGGTAGATTTTGAGAGTTGTCAGCTTTTGATACTTCAAGCAGGGAGATGATGATGTTACCAGAGGAGAGGCAGAATGGAAGAAGGAAAGATCTCAAAACAGATTAAAAAAGCAGATAAATACTTATAGGAACACAGGTGCATGAAGGAGCCATTGAAGTAGATGTTGGAATAGATGAACTTGGAAGGAAACTTGAACAGATCATGATTTGACATGATGACATGGTGATATGACATGGTACAACATTATGATACGCCATGACTTCGCAAAAACCCAAGGAGCTTCAAAGGGGCTGGGTTATGTCCCAGTTCCAGGCACAACCCAACTGTGTCTACACAGAGCACTCTGTGAATTCACCCAAAGCCAAATCTGTGTTGATGCTGGCACCTGAGGTAAACTACTTGTTAATTTGAGGTCGTATTATCTTACATGACAGTGTGGTCACAGTTTGGAACTGAGAGTGAAAATAAGAAACAGAGAGAACTTCAACAAGCCCAGCAGCTAGAGCAGGACACAGAAAATCAGATGAAAGAGAAGACAGCAAAATCAGGTTTTATAAATGGATACAAAGTCATCCAGAACTTTCAGGTGGATCTGACCAGATGTCCTGGCGAGCTCTCCAGTCAAGACTAGCAGATTTGAAAACTGAAACAGAACAGTCTTTAGAAGAATAAAAATAGGATTATTTGCTATTTTTTTTTAAATAGAGAAAACTTCAAGCATATAAGTCAGGAAGCACAGAAATAAATACGTATTTTCTACACAACTCCCCCCCAGTCACTGTGACCTTGGTTGCAGTTAACTCAGCGACCTTCTGAGCCGCGAAAATTTTGTGCTTACACTCCATTGCCTAGGAGATTGTTTCCACACCTCCACAGCTTGGATGACTCCTCCCCTACAGCTGCCCCTCTTCTTAAATTGCAACCCTCAACTGCCTCAGTGACTCTCTACCTTACAGCACCCCGCAGCCTCTATGCAATCATTTCTTCCTTGCATATGCTAAGTGGCTTTCCAAGGGAAGAGGTGTCGTACTGGTAGGGTAGAGACCTGATTGTCTTGTTTTAGAATAAATTGAGAACAAATCAAATAGGCAAAGTGTGTATACAAGTATCAAAATTTAAAGGGAAAAAAAAAAAAGAAGATAAAATTAGACTGCTGAGAGTCAGAAAACATTTTATAGCTGTATTATGCATTCAAAAGCAGCTAAAGCCAATAAGAACTAGCAATGAGATGTCTGAAGTGGGTTCAGTGGATTTCTTATTTTCTAGGAGAATAGTGTTGCATCACGAACATTCTCTGAAATAATCAGCTTGAAGACATTTTTAACAGAAGACACTAAGGAACATCTAGGAAATACAGATTCATCCCGAGTGATCAAAACATATTAGGTATGCTTCTAAGCTTGTGAATTTGTTATTATTCCAGGATGGAGAATCTACAGGCTGCCTGGGAAATTGCTCTATACCTGTGTATCTAGATGATGAGCCCTGATTCCAAATGGTGAATGTTCCCTACTAAGCCACCTGCACCATGACCTATATTTTCCTGTCAGCTACAAACATCCTTGAGAGGTGGTAGGCAGTGCATGGTAGATAATTTGTGCCTTTCTTCCCCTCCTCCCTGTAGATTCCCTGTTGCACCGGTAAAAATAATAATTGCACATTCAAGCTGTCAGTCCTGCAATTACACAGCAGCAGGATTGATATCATAAGGGTGGAAAGAAAATGAAGTGATGAGCTGTGTAGAACTGGTAGGGCTCTTGGTTTTGTACTGGACTTGGCTAATTTCAAGAGAAGAATGTTGCCTCTTTTGTAAGCCATGGGCAACTAGGAAAAAAATGTGGTCACAGGTGAAAAGGTTAGGAGGGGGACTGGCTTATGAAGCAGAATTATTTGCTGTGGGATGAAAAGGGAAGGTTGTAAGGACATGTTAGGAGTATGCTTGAGCTCGGGTTGGGCAAGAAGAAGAGACCTAGAGTATGGACAGATATCTCCAACAGGCCATAGCTAGGATTGGAGGTGCACAAGGAAAGAAAGAATTTATTCCACTTTCCTGATACATGTTCAGCTTTCAAATGCTTGAAAAGTCACTTCTTTGAAGTGTCTATCGATCCCTCTGAGAGGGTGGTCACACTGCTGGTTTAGGGGAGTCAAGGAGCAGACTGGTTGAAAAGGACAATCCTATTTTGTTAGGTACTGGAACTAATAATCAAGAAGCTTGATGCAACAAAAAATTAATTCTCAGCCAGCTCAGCTCTCTGTTCCAGCTGATGCATGGCCACATGAATGAAAAGAAGGGGTCAGGAACACACCTAGAAATGAGGAAAGGGGCCACCTCCTAAGAGACACGGGCAACCAGAAACCTTTTCTCAGTAACACTTGGGTCTTGCTTACATTTCAGGCTTTCACCATTATTAGAGCAAGTGCTAGAAACTACTTACATGAACTCTGTGGGTGCCAAGTACTAGTAACTGACTGTACCAGCGTGTCCTGTCCTGTCTCAGTTGACATGAATGATGTCAATGTAAAGGTCATAGCACAGACATGTTATCACTACCAATAAAATGTCTTAAATACCTTATTTACTATCAAAGCTAAACTAGTAAATCCTGTACGGTTTGACTAAGCTTCCTGTTTTTCTTCTCCTTCCCCCATACAGATGCAAATGTTGACACAAAAACACCCCCCTGCACAGCAGGGGTCTTGCCTGTTCCCCATGAAACAATCCATGGTAGTAATTTGAGATAAAGATGAAGGTAAACAGAGAGAAGATAGTAGTTCTCCTGGAAGCCAGAATAACAAATCCATCACAAATGAGGGCAAAGCAATTCCCCGTTGGAAATAACCTTTCCTGTTATCACTGGCTACTGATACAGGGATGATGGTGAGAGTCAGGATGACTTCACTGGACCCACTCTCTCTTTTATCAGGACCCCGTGTTGACTTGTAGGAAAGTGTTTGAGGAAGGGAAGAACTGCATGGAGCAGGTGCATCCAGGTTGAAGTACTGGGTCACACTTTGGCATGAAGGCTGCAGAAAGTCCTTTCTCTGTGGAACTCATTAAACTAAAGCTGCTGTGTACTTACCAGCAAGAGCCAATTTTGACTTTCACAATGGGGAAAAGGTGCAAAAGGTACCCCAGGGCCATGAGGGAACAACAATCAGATGTCAAAGAGACAGGGAGCCTAGTATTTCAAGCCCAGGACAAGATAAGTCTCCAGAAGAAAGTGCAGGAAGTGCCCCACAAATGGCATTGTGTCCCAGGGCTAACGTTTAATGTCCATGGCATCTAAAAATACTAAACCTGGAACAGGAACCAAGGGAGAGGCTGTAGATTGACATTAGAAGCTCTTGACCAAAGTCAGGAGTGGTGGAGGGGTAATGGGAGAAGGAGAAAGAAGTCACAGATGATAAAAGATGGGAACTATTCTAACTTTCATTTAACCTGAGAACTGGAATGAGTTCTTGAAGGTACTAACTCATATTGTTTATGAGAAACTACTGATTTTTGGGTGCCGTGTTTGTATGTTTAATAACACTGCTCACAGTCTTGCCCATGTGCATTGTTTGGTGTCCAGAGTCAGCAAAAACCACTGAGAGTATTTGTGGTATCTTGTTTAGACACTGCCCTTGGTATGGGGTGTAACTCAACTTTTGCCTATCTGTGCCAGAGTCATATTCTATTGCACAAGTAATATGATGTCTGTAGTATATTTTGATAGGAATCAGTCAGAAAACAAAAAAAAACAAGGATGATCCTTGTGAAATTTTTTACATCCCACTCCTGCTGCTCGTTCTTGCAGCATGGGGAGAGTCATTGCTCTCTGCCAGGTGCACTGGTTGGGCTGGGGACCTTTACTTAACAGGAGAGGGACAGAAGGCACTACAAGGACCATGGGCTCACACAGATCTAACCAATCCTCAGACCAATCCTCAGACCAATCATGCTGAGGGACAAGCTGTGCCACCTGCTGAAGACTCACGGCTCTGGGAAGAAGATGCAGTTGACCCTTGCAATGGCCAATTACAACCTCATCTTCAGCAGTGAGGGCCCTCCCTATTTAAGGAGGAAAGGGGACCCAGAGGGTAGAGTCCTTTACTGTACCATGGGGATTATAGCTCTGGCTACAAAACTTGCTGGTATACAGCACTGCTGGCCATCAGGTTCCTTACCCTCCCTTCTTTCTCCCTCCAAGTGAAATAGCTCAAAATCTCATCAATAAACTCCATGGGATGGAGGTAAGGTCTCTGCAGGGATGGAGTACTCTCCTTGTTTTGGAAGGAGGGTTCTTCATCATGTTCCTGCAGGAGATCTTCACCTTGGCAATCTAACTGCACTATGTGGCAAGACCACTTGGACAGACATGTCTGTCTGCACGATTTCATACTGAGTTTTGCCACACTGATCATTACAACCCTGTCCTCTCTTGACCTTGAGTCTTGAATGCTGGGGAACATGATCGTTGTGCTAAATCATCTGCTGCACATTCAGATCTGCTTGGAAGTGCATTAACGTCTTTAATATCTGTGTTCTGATACCAACATCATTTTTATCAGGAGTATCAGTCCACAGGAGTGTCTGGCCCTGGCTGTGAATTTTGCTTCTACCCCAGTCACAGAGCTGAATTGGAAATAAGAGGCAGATACTGCCAGGAAGGCAGGAGGTCAGCACTCCCTAAATGATACCCGGTACCACCTCCAACCAGTGCTTCTTTCACCTATATCCAAATGGAAGAGATCAGGCTGAGCCACTCCTGACGGGACAGAATCTCATCTTGCACTGGAACGTCTCACAGACAGCCTCTGACACTGAACTGTTGTCCTTCCCAGACAAACCTCTATTTTCTGTGAGGGCTGCTGGCCACTTCAACATGGGTCTTCTGGCTTTGGGAAACAGTGTGTGCCTGGCTGTCTCACCATAGCTACACAAAGACATGACTGCCAGCAGAAGGATTTAGCAACAGGGCAGCTGTAACAGGAGGTTCTGGAGCTGGATGGGTGTTTGCCTGTCTTGTGATCCATCTTTCCACAGCATATGTTGGGAAAAATGGGATCATCTGTAGGATTTGGAAGTTTGCTTGTCCTGGCGTGGTTTTTTTTTTCCCTGGTCATTCAAGCAGCTTCTTTGGGACACAGATCATACCACACATTTCCTCCACATCTTGGAGACAAAGAGGGTTCTAGGAAGCAGATCATCTGCATCCTGGCAGAGGACAGCACTTCTTTTAAGGATCTGAAGCAGATGAAAGAAGGAATGAGGGCTTTCTATGTGGATCTGTTCTCTTCAGTAACCTCTATGTCTTCTGGAAATGTTTCATTTATTTTGCCACGCCTCTTAATTCATTAAAGACTTCTTCATTTTTATGTGGTTTTCTGTTTGATCCATCCTAGTGGATTTTTTGACCCTTATTGCTTCCACAGGGGTATTGACTCCAAGCACATTGAGGTCACTATGAAGTAGTGGTTTCAACTAAGAAGTTGAATTGTTTGGCACGGTATCTAGACATAACCTTTTGTGGACTTCCTGGCTGACTATTCCACAATCACTGATTGCATCTCCTTCACATCCCAATGTGACATTTGCCCAGCCTACATGGGAGTCACTGTGGTTTTTTGTTACTACTGTAGTTTCTGCCCTATCTGGCTCTCTGACCTCAACCAACATATCACAGTGTTGCAGTCAAGGTTCAGAAGATGGTGGTGCAGATCCAACACTTCCTATTTAGGTCTGAAATTTCAACCTATTCTGACACTGAGTTCATTAGTTTGATCCAGGTTCTCATCAGCATATAGTACTACTCTAGCAATAGTATGGTGTACCTTATCTTTCCACATATTTTATATTCTTCTGGAATTCTGCATTCAGTTCTGGGCCCCCCACTACAAGAAGGACATCGAGGGGCTGGGGGGTGTCCAGAGAAGGCAACGGAGCCTGGAGCACAGGGCTGATGGGGAACGGCTGAGGGAGCTGGGGGTGTTCAGCCTGGAGAAGAGGAGGCTCAGGGGGGACCTCATGGCTCTCTCCAGCTCCCTGAGAGGAGGTTGGGGTGAGGGGGGGGTTGGTCTCTTCTCCCAAGTGACAAACGACAGGACAAGAGGGAACGGCCTCAAGTTGCTCCAGAGGAAGTTCAGGCTGGATATTGGGGTGATCAGGCATTGGTACAGGCTGCCCAGGGAGGTGGTGGAGTCACTGTTCCTGGGCATACTCAAAGAACGTTCGGATGTGGCCCTTGGGGACATGGTTTAGTGCTGGGCTTGGCAGTCCTGGGTTGATGGTTGGGCTCGATGATCTTGAAGGTCTTTTCCAACCAGAGTGATTCTGTGATTCTATTACAAAATGCCGTTGATTTTCTGCCACAAAGTTTTTAATACGCCTGGTGTATCTCCTGTTGGGACAAGAGACTGGTCCTACATGCTATTTTTCATAATTCTAGCATTTGCACAGAAGTTGGTATACCACTACTTTGGTTCTTGTTTTGGTACTCTATTTATATTGAACTGTATTTGCTTTGTATGTCTAATTTGATGGTTCACAGACTCTGATCTGCCCTGCATTCGAGGATACAGAAGTTTTTGTAACTTTATTATCCTTTGTAGAAATGATCTGAAGAAAATATGCTTTTGTACCTCTTATCTTCTCCTAAATTTTCAGTCGATGACCTTCTTAATGTTCAGCATCAGAAGCTTGATTCCTGAAGCTGGTCTGTCCCTTCTGTACAAGGTCACTCCTTACAACACTTCATAGCAAGAAGCTGTATTACCAAACAATTTACTCTTCCTTTCATGGGGTTTGAGCAATCAAATGCTCTGAGATGAAGGCATGGGGAAGAGCTCACAAGGGTTGACCCAGTAGGGCGCTTTGGGCAGTTGTGGGTACTGCCTCAAGTTTTAACTGTTGTGATCCATGATTCAAGGGTGGTGTTATGCCTGTGGTTAACTTATGTAGCATTTGAGCAGTTTCCCACAGAGGTGGAACAGGAAAAGTAAAGAATATGGGTGACATGGACTAGCTCAAGGCTAGAACTGAATGGAGAGTGAAAGGTACCATGGGGAAGGACTACGTCTGGCAGATATTCTGTCTTTCTGTGGGCTTGCAGTGAAGGGCCACTGGTCAGGCTGGCATAGCCCACACTACCTAAGCCCCGTGCAGAACAGGCTGCCTATCACACTGTGCACATGCCTAATCAAAAGCCAGCAATGTATCAGACTTTGAATTACTTAGTTTCCCTTATTTCACATTTCCAGGCAAAGTCTCAAGGTTGGTCTTTTATCTTTTGGCATAAGGGCAGTTAAAAAAAAATAAAATAAAAGGAACTCTTTAGGTGTTTAGGTGTCGTGGTAAGAGTGGTTCAGGCTGCTTTTGAAAGGTAAAGAGGAGGCTGGATTAAAGAAGAGAGAACCCACGGTGATTCAAGATTTTTCAGTGGTGGCCTGAACCTTCACAGCTGCCTCAGAATTGTGAGTGACATGAAGAAAGGATGGTCACATTCACTTCCTTGAAGCAGCTCTGCTGTGTCTGGCCTTAGCACTGAAAGGTAAACTGATGGAAAACCATTTATGTCTTTATGGGGTTAACTGCTCAGTGTCGTGCTCTGAGTGAGTTCACCACAGGTCAGGGAAGCAGCATTTAAATAAGGAGCTGTTGCACGTGGTGGTCAATAGATCATCTCAGCTACAACGTACACCCTCCCATAAAGCATGAAAACACATGTTCAGGCAAGGAGAGAACTTTACTCAGCCCTTGCCCAACCTTCCCTGCAGAAAGATTTTCATGTACCTCTGGAATAAAGCTCCCACACCACACTGGCTGTTTCTTCTGTCACTCCTATGTTGCACAGCTGTGATGTGTTTAACCCTGCACTTGCAACAGCATTATGGACTTCCAGTTAATGGCAATGAGATTTACAACATGCCTTATTTCTATATGGAATTGGAAATAACAGCTGCATGCTCTCAGTCCCTTGTCCTCTACCACTGATAATAAACTCTATGCCAAGACCTTTCTGGTCTGGAAAAGGGCTCACAGTTTGTTGGGAAGTTATTCAGAGGAGTGCAAACGAAGGCTGACTGAAGAATTGTATAAGGACCTTAACAGGGTGACTGAGCAATGAAATGATAAAGGTAAAGTGATGACTGGGAGGAGAAGCAGACGTTCTAGCTTTGCATACACAAGAATTGTCCAATTTGTTACTATTTAAGCTCACTTTTAATATTGAAGAGTAAGGTCTTGGGGTTAAACAGAATGGTCGTAATAATGACTCCCTCAGTGTTGTTTTAGAACCATGGGTTAAGAAGTAGGAAAGTAAGACTAGATAAAATGCAATGTGCAACTACATCTTGGGTAATATTTGTATTTCTATTTCCCCCAGTCTCAAAAAGAATATAGTAGAACTGGAAGAGTTTCAGAGGATTGTCAAAATTAAAGTACAAGGAACAGCTAAGCAGATTTGAACTGCCCAGGCTGGACATGGATGAAATCATGAGTGATCTGATTTATTTTGCTGTATCTCCGGCAGTAGGCAGTGGGTTCAGAGCAACAACAAAAAATGTTGGTCAGACAATATTTGCATCTTTGTCTGTTAAAGTCACGATTTTTTGGAATTTAGATGCGGGCAAACAGTTTTAATTTGCTTTTCTGCAACAGAAGTAAATGCCAGGTTTCTGTCAGTCCTTTGAAAATAAATGTAGATAAGAGTTCATTACAGATGAGGAATTAAAGATACATTCTGTGTCATGTTTGGAAGACAATGATCTTGTTTTCATTGCTGTTCCTCTGAGTACTTTAGTTAATTACAGAGTCACAGAATATTTGAGCCCTGGATGGGGTACCTGCTGTCTCATCCAATACCAGGCTCAAGCAATGTCAACTGGAGCAGGTTGTCCAGGACTGTGTCCAGAGAGCTTTTGAATATCTCCAAGGATTCAAGTTCTACAGCCTCCCCAGGCAACCTATGCTAGTGCTCAATCACAGCAAAAAACCCTCTTTCCTTATGTTGAGGAAGAATTTCCTGTGTTTAAATTTGTGTCCATTCCATCTTGTCCTGTCACTGGGACAAAACAGTCTGTTCAGAAGAGTCTGGTTTCATCATCTTCAGTCTCCCATCAGATGACAAGATCCCCCCCTGAGCCTTCTCTTCTCCAGGCCAAACAGTCCCAGCTCTCAGCCTTTCCTCATATGAGAGATGCTCCTGTCCCCTCCTCATCTTTGTGGCCCTTTGCAGAACTCTCTCCAGTAACTCCATATGTCTTTGGAACTGGGGAGCTCAGAACCAGACACAGGACTCCAGACGTAGCCTCATCACAGCTAAGAGGAGGGGAAGGATCACGTCCCATAACCTACTGGCAACCGTGACACCTCCTAAAGCAGCCCAGGATACCATCAGCTTTCTTTGCAGCAAGGGCACATCGCTGACTCATGTTCAACTTTGTGTCCACCAGGACCCCCAGGCTCTTCTGTGTCAAGCTGCTTTCCAGCCAGCATGTACTGGTGCATCAGATTATTCCTTCCCATTGCAGGGCTCTGCATTTCCCTCTGTTGAACTTCACGAGGTTCTTCTCTGCCCATTCCTCCAGCTTGTCAAGGTCCCTCTGAATTGCAGTGCAACCCTCTGGTGTATCAACTACTCATCTCAGTTTTGTATTATCTGCAAATTTGCTGAAAGTTTACTCAGTTCCATCATCTAGATAATTAATGAAGTGGTTAAACAGTATTGGATCCAGTATCAACCCTTGGGGTACACTGCTAATGACTGGCCTTCAGTTGCCCTTTGTGCTACTCTTCACAACCTTTTCAGCACTGCAGTTCAGCTGGTTTTCAATCCCCTTCAAGGTCCACTTGTTTATCCTGAACTTAATGAGCTCGCTATGAGGATGTTATGGGGGACAGTGTCAAAAACCTTGCTAAAGTAAAGATGAGCAAAACTCACTGCTCTCCCTTGATCCACCAAGCTGTCATTTGATCATAGAAGGCTATCAGGTTGCTTAAGCATTTTTCCCTTCATACATTCATATTGGTTACTCCCAATCACCTTCCTGTCCTTCATGTGTCTGGAAATGGTTCCCAAGGTGAGTTGTTCCATCACCTTCCTGGGATTAAGATGAGAAGGACCAGCCTGTAGTTTATTGGACTTCTTCCCTTTTTTGAAGATAGGAGTGACATTTGTTTTCTTCCAGTCGTCAGTAGCCACTCCTGATCCTCACGACCTCTGAAAGATAATTGAGAGTGGCCTTGCAATGTCATCAACCAACTCCCTCAACACTTGTGGGTGCATCCCATCAGGTTCCATGGACTTGTGTATGTCAGGTTGTTTAAATGTTCCCTGACCTCTTCCTCTTCCAATGAGGGTCCTTGCTCTTTGTAACCCAGTCCCCTGCCCCTTTAGCAGAGGACCCACATTTTCCATCACCTTCATTTTGCTGCTGATATACCTGCAGAAGCCATTCTTGTTGCTCTTCATGTCCCTCACCAGATTAAACTCCAGACTTTCTTAACCTCATCTTTGCACACTTGGCCAGTGTTTTTGTGTTCCTTCCAGGCCACACAACCCTGCTTACACCTTTTTATGTCTGAGTTTAGTCAGGAGTTCCTTGTTCATTCGTGCAAGCCTCCTGCTGCCTTTGCTTGATTTCCTGTTGATCAAGAAGGATCATTCCTGATCTGGAAGATGATTCCTGTACATCAACCAGCACTCTGAGACCCCTTTTCTCTTCAGGGCCATATCTCATGGGATTCTTCCAAGCAGATCCCTGAAAGGCCAAAGACTGCTCTCCTGAACTCTAGGATTGTTTTTAGTCTTTCTCCCTCCTTCAGATCCTGAGGCTGTCCCAGACCTTCACACCCCCAACCAACCCTTCCTTGTTTGTAAGAATCAGGTCCAGCAGAGCCCATCCTCTGGCTGTCTCTTTGGTCATCTGTGTTAGGGACTTGTTGCCAGTGCACCCTGGAAACCTCTTTGATCACCTGTGCCCTGCTGTGTTGTTGCTCCAGCAGATTTCTTCCAGGACCTGTGAACATGAGGCTTCTTTCAGTTGCCTGAAGAAAGCCTCATCTAATTCCTAAGTCCCTGCAGCACTGTGGTCTGTATGAAGGCTGGCTACACACCCCAAAATGGATAGTTCTTTTTATGTAACTGCTAAAAGCAGTCATTTCTTTTTAACTGTAAAATGTTTTGTCAGCCCCTGCGAGTGATCTTCAGGCAAATTCTGTTCTCTTCAGTGTCCCAGTAGAGCTTTGGGTAGCTCTGAGTCTCAGGTTATAGACATCCATAGTCACTGTGGTGGTTTGCACAGGATCAAAGAACGTGGATGCTAGACTACACACAGCTAAGACTTATTGGCATAACTTCAATTTGCAGCCAGCTTGAAGGTTTAATAAATAACTTCTTTTTATCTAGTGTTTATTGCCACCTTCTCTCCAGCATGCCCAGGTTCTTTGCTGTGATTCTGTGGAGATTCACAACAGCAGCCAGATTTACCTTGAGGATTTGTATTTGCTGTACATTTCCATATTGATGCATTATTTCTCCTGCTCTATACTTCGTGTGCCACCTGCTGTACAGCTTGGGCAGTAACCTCTGCATTCCAGTTGCCCCTCTAATCTGTTGTTGACAACTTTACTAGCAACTTTTTGAAATATCATCAACGCTAGTACATGGTCTTTCGGCTCCCCCCACCCCAAACTTGTCTGAAATCATTTAATCTGCTCTACTGCCAAATTAGCATGCAAGTGTCAGCTGTCAAAACAATGGTGTGCTTCCTTTGTCCACGTAAAAAAGCTCATAACACACAGCTACCCTATTAGGTTTCAAACAAATGTGGGATGCCCCCTTATGCTATTTACACACAGGCAGGCTATTTTACCTTTTACAGCCCAAGATCAATGGCAAGAGCTAGATTGATCAGCGTGCTGCCAGCCCTTGGCATTTATTTGCTTGGGTAGGAGGCCTGTACAATTCGTGGAAAAGCTTAAATTTTGTAGCATTGTAAGGAAGGGACAGGTAGCTGGACAAGCTTACTGAAGTATAAAGATATTCTTACTGATACTGTGCTATAGTTGTGCCAGCTTACTCAGGAACAGACAACTGAAGTGCTGAGAGACACCACCACTGTGATCCAGGTGTCTCCTGGTGTGCAAGATCTTCACTTTGCACCTGGATATCTCACCTTGTTTGGAAATAACATTAAAACATATCATTCCAGATACCTTCACGACAGAACCCAGTACCTGAAATTTGTTAGAAATGGGTGAAAAAAATGGGGTTTTTGCAACTAGCAGAAAAGGCCCCTTGCAGAACCTCGCCAGGACTGTGCTGTCCATGAGACTGCAACTGCTCCAGGGGTGGGCAACCACCAGGCAAGGTACTGGAGTGGCAGGTAAAGTCTTTAGTGCCACATCTGCTGCACATGTTACTGTTAAATCAAACTTCCCCCTTGGGAAAATCATCTAGGTCAGTAAGAAACAGCACTGGTACTCAGCTGCAGGTGCCACCTCCAAAAATCTTGCCTGAATTGTTGACTGAAGAGGCTGGAGGAGCTGGGTTTATTCACACCAGAGAAGGTGAGGCTAAGGGGAATCTATGTGCTGTCTTTCACCACCTACAGGGAGGGTATAGACAAGGCGGAGTTAAACTCTTCCCAGAGAGGCACGGGGAAAGCACAAGAGGCAACAGCCATGACTTGCAACAAGGGAAAGTCATGCCTGAGCAGTGGGCTGGACTGGATACTGCCAGAAATCCCTTCCCACCTAGATTTTTCTCTGACTCTCTTTTTCACTTGGATAAAGACAAAACCAAAATACTGGCAGACAAACTTAGATTGTTACCAGAACAATGAAGACCAGGTCTGCTAGCGATGCAAACTGGAAATGAGAGAATTTCATCAAGAAGCTGCTAGGTGTCACCATGGAGTTTATGGCCACAGCAAAATATGTGATAATTTCCTACCCCCATGTTTCAAATGAGTAGGGCAGCTCTGAACATCTCTCCATGTAGTGATGGACAGAGCACTACTTTATTGCCTGGGGAAGATGTTCTTACCTAAATTATTTGCAAACAGGGTGGGTAGGACAGCTATGAACTCATGATCTGTCTCTAGGACCTGGCACTCTGGAGAAGTAAATCTAGACTCAAACCACCCCTTAGCCTGCTGTGCATCAAGAATCATAGAATCACAGAATCATAGAATCATTATGATTGGAAGGGACCTCCAGGGTCATCAAGTCCAACCTTTATCCCATCATATCCCTAACCATCAGACCATCAGACCATGTCCTCAAGTGCCTCATCAACCCGTTTTTTGAACACCCCCAGGGACGGTGACTCCACCACCTCCCTGGGCAGCCCATTCCAGTGCCCAACCACCCTCTCAGGAAAGAACTTCTTCCTAATCTCCAACCTAAACTTCGCCTGATGGAACTTGAGGCCATTTCCTCTCATCTTGTCATTAGCAATTTGGGAGAAGAGACCAACACCAGGCTCACTACAACCTCCTTTTAGGTAGTTGTAGAGTTGACATCATAGAAAGTCATGTGCATTTCACCTTATTAAAATCTTACAAATAAAATCCATATTACTCTAAGAAAAAGCTAGTTGCTAGTAGGCTTGTTCTCATTTTTCTTTTCCCCAGTCTTTCTCCTGGCATGCCGAGTGGCATGGGAAACACATTGTTACTCACTGGGACTCTGAAGCTGGCCCATCCCTCAGCTAGGAAAGGTGCAGGCACAATCCCACAGCACCAAAGCAGGAGGTCTTTTTGCCTGGTGACTGACAGACAGTTACAGAAGAGGAGCACTACTATGTGTATATCGCAGGGCAAAGCCTTTGGACTCCCCAGGCATTTGTATCAAGCAGCCAGGACAAGACCCTACAACAGATCTCTGCAGTGAATTTCTGACAAGGCAAGTTCTGTGCTCCCACTAATGGGAAGCAGGGAGAGAAATGAATGCAGATCTTCAAATATACCTATAGAATTGAGTCAGTAGATGCCAAAGCAAGGGGAAGTAGACAACAACGTGGATATGGTGGATAAGTGAATAGGAAGCCTTTGGAGATATCAGGAGATATTAAATCCCAGTCTGACTTATGGGAAGATGGGCAATGGACCCCTTCCTTTTGCCTCTGTTAGTTTCAGCAGAACCCAACCTGTGAGCCAACCCACAAAGGCTGAATATGAGAAGCTAAAAATGCTTCCTTAATAACAGGAGGTGATGCTTCTAAATGTCTGCCCTTTGAATCAGACAGCAAGAAACTGAAGAATTCCTTTCTTACCTTCTATTGCCACTGTCAGCAGCCTACATCTTGCCCTGGAGAGCTTGGCCCTGTACTCATCTGCACCTTTTGCCCCCTCCAACTTTGGAATTAACAATAGAAATCTGCACAAGTGATCTTTCTCATGACCTCAGTTCTCCAGGTCTCTTCTGCCTTCTAACATTACATTCTGTATGATTGACAACGTCTTCAAAAAGAGAAAGAGGCTCTCAGGGGCTGTGGAGAATCCCTTCGCTGCCTTGGGACAGCACAGGGAAAGGGTCACACGGGATATTTTTAGAACAGAATCCAATGGCAGTGATGTGAGGAAGGCACAGAGAAAAACACAGCTGTGAAACCTAACACTTGGCTTCATATATACTGCGAGCAGGAACAGCAGAGAAACAAACTGAGGAGACGCAGCAGAAGACAAGACTGAGGAAAAGGGTATGTGAGGATAGCAAGGGAATGGTAAAAGAATAAATGACAAAAAGGCAAGGAACACCTGGGAATGGAAATAGCTAACAGAGAATATGGGGAAGGAATGGCAAAACACTGAGCCTGGAGGAGAAAACTTAATAAAATGGCCATGTTATATAAATAAGCAGGGATACTTGCATCACAGAAGGGATTGAAGGACAAGAAATGGCCGGCTGACTCATCAGCACTCTTACACAGATGACTTGTGACCTTGAAGGCTGATCAGCAACCACCCAGTCTACCATCTCTCCTCACCCCAGGCTATAAGGACTTTGTAAGTGACTTAGGTTTTAGATCTGATGACCTAGCACCTCTCTTTAACTACAGACCAGCACTCTCAGAGAGCAGTGACTGCTTAATGTATGAAAACTGGTGTACATACCATTAGTTTGGAAGTGCTGTCTGCTGCTCTTCACCCACCAAACAAGACAGAGCTAACGAGATTGACTACATGGAGTGCCTAGCAGTAATCATGATACTTCATAGGAGTATGCTTGTAAAAATAGCATTTTAAGGTGTAACTTGCTAAGACACTCAAATCCCAAAAGTGTCTGGGATCCACTTGAGGCACCTACATCCAGAATTACAGTCCCTTGTTCACTTGCTACCTAATCTTTACAACTGTTCTTCATTTTTCACGTCTAGAGAAATAATTCCTCCTTCATCAAGGATTCAGCATCTACTTAGCACTGATGTCTGGATTAGGTCCAGCAATTAGCTGCTCTCAGTAACTAGTGCTACTCTGCCTGTGATCCCTAAAGACTCAAATATATGGCTGTTCTCAAAGAATTCTCATATTTATAGCCACCTCTTTAATGGAATATGTCGTAACATAGTTGCTTCCTTATCATAAAGCTTTTTGAGTTTATCCATGCAGACACTTGAGGGATCAAACAGCTACCACTTATTATACAATCCTGTCCTGTCCAGAAGCCAAAAAAGCTCTCAGTGGCCAACGTTTGAGATAAATCCATTAATAAATTAAGATCACGCAGTACATTGTCTCGCTTTGTCTCCTGAATAGCTACTTAGTAATGCACAAATGTTCTGTCAAAGACTTGCCTTAGCTCAGGTTAAACGGATTATGCTCTTTGAACTCAAGAAATCTAATACCAGTTGTGTCTTCTCACAAGCATTCAAGAAAACTGTCACTAGTTTAAACGCTCTGACTAGACTGGTTCTAAACTGAAGAAACTAAAACTGGAAATTCTAGAGATTCATGAGTTGGTATCCTGCAGCACACTCACTATTTCTGTATCTTTTGCTGTGTCGTGCTCTCTTCTTTACCACAGCTTTTGTTCAGCTTTGTGATATTTCCCTACAGTTCAGTACCTCATGCAATTTGATCAACTCAGAAACCAACTCAGTTTGAATGTTTGATCTCAGAACCCAACTCTTGCTCTCCAGCCACAAACCTGCCATGTTTATATACTGTGCAAACAGGCCACTGCCATCCCATTATGTTGTATATTAGGTCCAGTGTTGATGTTACTTGATCCTGAGACTGAGGATACTTTTTGCATTGGACTACAGAAAGCCAGGCTAACAGAGGTGAAATATTTTGTAATCCAGCCTCTCCACTGCAATGATTGCCTCCTTCAGCAATGTTCATACTTGACAAGGGATAAATAGCATTCTTAGTAAAGCAGTGTTGAGCTGAGGGCATGTGCTTGTGATGTGCCTACGTGGAGCACAAAGAGATTTAAATTCATTACCCAGGTGTGGATTTGAAATGAAGCTTTCAGCCATAAAGGGCTGCACTGTCACACTGAAGATCCTACAATTCTCCATTCACCTGTAAGGCACTGCATCATACACAAGAGTAGGGCTTAGCAGCAGAAAATGTTGGACTGAAAGCTACTCTCCAGATCTTCACCTTAGCTTTTTGTTCCCATACACTCCCCTTAGTAAACCAGAAGCTACTCTCCAGATCTTCACCTTAGCTTTCTGTTCCCATAAACTCCCCTTACTAAACCAGAAGCTACTCTCCAGGTCTTCACCTTAGCTTTCTGTTCCCATACACTCCCCTTACTAAACCAGCTGTTCTAGCTTCTAGAAAGAGTCTCTCCCTCTTTCTTTACAGTAGCTCAAAGAAGAAGAGATTTCACGTTTTCCTCAGCCCCAACACGGTCTTACTTGTCTCCAAACACAGCTACTACAACTTTGCATGCTCAGATACAAACAGACCACCGTTCATTTTCAGAGGGTGGGATTCCCCTCGCACTGTTCCTTAGACCATCTGCCAATACTCACTTCATTTACCAAAGGAAATGGGTTTTTAGGTAAATCACAAGCTTGTTCAGAGAAGTGTGAGGACTCACGAGATGCAATAAACCTTAGTTCTCCTAGTTGGTAGCAATGTCTTAAAGTACTTCAATCAGAAAATGAGGCAACAGTCTGCACCCAAATAACTATAAAACAAAGCAATGCCAGACCCCACTCGGATGTGCCTGAAAGATGCCATAGACCAACATGCTCTGTGCTCATTAACAACCAGCAGAGTCCTAATGACATCTTCTGGCAGCTGCATCAAAGGGCATGGAAAGGTTTTGGTGGTTTGCCTGTGGTTGTCTGGAAAAAGGAAACCCATTCACAACCAGCAGCTTCATTTCCATACAGCTCTGCAGATCAGGTGTCCCTACAGACTCAGCCCTGTGTTTCTCCAGCATTTTTTTTCCTTGTCTAGTGAATTCAGTGATGTAAATTTTTCACCCATGGGGATTAGGAATGATTCCCATTTCATAACTGAGAAAAGGAGAATATGGCCTTGTTCTTTCTTGGAGGAAGACGCTGCTGGAGCATGTGCTCAGGCAGAACTCTCACAGGTTCTTCCCAATACAAACAGGGAAGGATATTTGTAGGCAAAGACAGTGTTTAGTCCTCCTGCAGGTATTGTACTCACCAGAGTCTGCTGGTATCGGAATGTTTTTGTGGGAGAGGCATCCCCAGTCATATTCCCAGAGGCAACGTCCTGTGGAGTAGGGGTGGTTCAGGGCAACGTCCTCCAGGTCTGCTCTCCGTGACCAAACCATGGAGTGAAACAGGAACAAGGCTTCAGCCTAAAATCCCACGGAGCACCTTGAGAGAGAAGGTTACTGGGGAGGGAAAGACAGAGCAGGAGAGTGTAACCAGAGACTCCCTGCCCCCTCCTTGGACACCACAGCCGCTTCCCTGCTTCAATATCTCCCTGCTGCCCTGGCACCAGGACAACTCAGTAAATTAACAGGAGGTAAGGTTTCCTCTCCTCTCTCAGGCAGTATTCTTCACTGTATTTGGAAGGCATCAACAGTGGGACCATAGAAAGAATGAGGGCTGATGACAGAGAGAGACTCGGGAAGAAGAGGGTGGAAATAAAAAGCTACTAAAATGAAAGACAAAGGACCATCCTGCAACTTGAGCAGGATCATTCCTACAACCTCTTTCAACTTTGGGAAGTGTCAGCATCTGCAAGGGCAAGTTCTCCTAGCAGGTTTTGGAAGGGGATTCCAAACACTCCTACTCCCAGATCTCATTGTAGTTAACTGATCTTCATTTGGAGGGTCCAAAGCTTTATTTGGACAGTCCAAAGCTGCAGTGACAAACTCCAGAGCCACATTTTAAAGTTCAGAGCCTCATTTCAGGGTCCACGACCTTCTTTCTTGTTTCTAAACTCCAATTTTGAGGCCCCAAACTGGATTTTTCTGGCCTCATTTTCAGGCTCCCTTGTAGCCTCATGTTTAGGGTCCAAAGGCTCCCTTGTAGTTTGCAAAGTCACCTCTCTACTGCCCAAAGACACCTTTTTTGTTTCCAAATGCACATGTTCAGGCCTCAAAGCTGCATTTTTAGAATCCAACCAATCGTTTTTAGGGTCCAAGCCACATCTTGAGCCTCTAAAACCTCCTCTTGATGCACCAAACCCCTGTTTTAGGGCCCAAAGCCTCATTTGGAGAACCCAAAGCTTTGCTTTTAGGGTTGAAAGCCTCCTCTTTAGGTCCCACAGCCTCATGTTTAGGCTGCAAACCCTCATTTACTACTTCCAAGCCCCCCTTTTTTGGTTCAGACTCACCTTAACGGCCCAGAGCATCCTTGTTAAGGACCACAGTCTGATTTGCAGGGCCCAAGTCCTCCTTTTCAGGCTCCAAAGCCTCATTTTTAGGGTCCAAAGGCTTCCTTGTAGTTCACAAAATCACCTTTCCAGCATCCAAAGACACCTTTCTTGTTTCCAAAGCCTCATTTGCAAGGTACAAACCTGCATATTTAGAATCCAGCCTGTTGCCTTTAGGGTCCAAGCCATATCTTGAGTGTCCAAACCCTTAGTTTCAGGGTCCAAAGCTCTCTTGTAGGTGTCAAAGCCTCAGTCTTAAGGCCCAAAGCCTCATTTCGAGAGCCCAAACCTTTGATTCTAGGGTTGAAAGCCTCCTGCTGAGGGTCCAAACTCCCAATTTCAGGGCCCAGAGCTGCCTTTTCAGGGTCCAGTGACTCCTTTTGAGTGTTTTAATCCCTCTTTAGGGGCCAAAAGCCTCATCTTTAGGTACTAAGCCTTTCATTTTAGGGCTGTAAGCCTCTTTTAAGAGTTCAAAGCTGCATTTATAAGGTCCAGATTCTCTTTTTGACATCCCAAAGTCTCATTTAGAGTGTCCAAATACTCATACCAAGACCCCTGATCTCGTCAGAGTTAACCAATCTTCATTTGGAGGGTCCAAAGCTTTATTTGGACAGTCCAAAGCTGCACTGATAAACTCCAGAGCCACATTTTAAAGTTCAGAGCCTCATTTCAGGGTCCTTTCCTGTGTCTGAACTCCAATTTTGAGGCCCCAAACCTGATTTTTCAGGCTTAACACCTCCTTTTCAGGCTTCAAAGCCTCATTTTTAGGGTCCAAAGGCTTCCTTGTAGTTCACAAAATCACCTTTCCAGCATCCAAAGACACCTTTTTTGTTTCCAAAGCCTCATTTGCAAGGTACAAACCTGCATATTTAGAACTCAGCCTGTTGCCTTTAGGGTCCAAGCCATATCTTGAGTGTCCAAACCCTTAGTTTCAGGGTCCAAAGCTCTCTTGTAGGTGCCAAAGCCTCAGCTTTAGGGCCCTAAGGAATTCTTTGGCGATCATACAAAAAGCTCTTTTCACTTTTAATTTTGTGTGTGAAAGTCTTTGTGTTTTCCACACGCTGCAGCACCTCCTTACCTTAGGTGAATGGAAATATAAATGCTTCACTGTGTCCCCCTGTAGAACTCTATCCTGCCATTCTGTTGCCACCTACTGGGAGAATGGACAGCTTCTCCTTTCACGTATTTCTGAAATTGGCCTAAAGTCTAGTATTTCAGTATCCACACAAAACTCTGCTGTATTAATAAAAGATTGGCTTTCAGGCATTATCCCTGAAAGAGAGAACCGTGTTACAGATTTTTAAAATCACTTTTAAGTAAAAATTAAGTACTCCTCTCAGGGAGCTGTAGAGAGCCATGAGGTCCCCCTGAGCCTCCTCTTCTCCAGGCTGAACACCCCCAGCTCCCTCAGCCGTTCCCCATCAGCCCTGTGCTCCAGGCTCTGTTCCCTTCTCTGGACACCCCCCAGCCCCTCGATGTCCTTCTTGTAGTGGGGGGCCCAGAACTGAATGCAGAATTCCAGAAGAATATAAAATATGGGGAAAGATAAGGTACACCATACTATTGCTAGAGTAGTACTATATGCTGATGAGAACCTGGATCAAACTAATGAACTCAGTGTCAGAATAGGTTGAAATTTCAGACCTAAATAGGAAGTGTAGAGTGTTGGATTTGCACCACCATCTTCTGAACCTTGACTGCAACACTGTGATATGTTGATTCCCCAGCTCCATTCCCTTCTCTGGACACCCCCCAGCCCCTCGATGTTCTTCTTGTAGTGAGGGGCCCAAAATTGAAGGCAGGATTCCAGGTGCAGCCTCACCAGTGCCGTGCACAGGGGGACAATCCCTGCCCTGGTCCTGCTGGCCACACCATGGCTGATACAGGTCAGGATGCTGTTGGCCTCCTTGGCCACACTGCTGGCTGACGTTCATCTTGGCTGTCACCCAGCACCCCCAGGTCCCTTTCCCCCAGGCAGCTCTGCAGGACCCGGCACTTGGCCTTGTTGAAGCTCATATAATTGGCCTCAACCCATCACTGCAGCCTGTCCAGGTCCCTCTGTAGAGCATGCCACAAGCTGGTCATTTTAAGGCCCTTGACCGTCACAGATCAATTGCTCATTTAGCAGTTACAACAGAACTGTCAGCACACTTGCTCCTCCAGACCAACCCAGTCATGAGTTACACAGCTGATGCACAAGTAGTGTGCTCTCAACTCCTGCTGAAGCTACGAGCACCTCAATCGTGCCCCTACTCACAGCAGCTGGCAAAATCACACCTTCTAACCACCACACAGTGTGGATTCTGCAGAAGCAAAGGCACTAGGACAAGCTGTATGTTCTTGGCACTGAGTTCTCACTGCATCTTGTAGCTTTACAAACCAATTACTACCAATAAAGACCAAGCACTGTAGGTAACTTCTCCTTATGTAGTGTCCGTAGCAATTATTTGGGACATTTTGAAGCAGGAGTTTCTCAAATCATATTACAGCTACATGATTACCTTTGTATTGAATAAATGACAGTATAGATGACAGAGATTCCTTCAGGATATACTAGCAAAAAATATGAAGCCCTTGAGGCAAAGGGACTAGTGATTAGCTGGTCATATATCCTGCCCTTACTGTCTTGTGATCTCATAGTGGACAACTCACCCTGTTTATAGTCTATTAAGATGGCAACAGACTAGGTGTGTGTGAGCCAAGCAGAAATGCAGCCACGTGAAAAAAAGAGACACAGAGACTGTCTTATGCCCAGGAAAGGTAAGAGTGAATTTTACACCTCCTCTCCCTCACTTTCTTCTTCAAAAGAGCTAATTGCCACTTCCTCATAGTCCTTCTCCAGGGCAGCCAGGTCCTCTCGAGCCTCTGCGAATTCTCCCTCCTCCATGCCTTCATTCACATACCAGTGCACAAAAGCTCTCTTGGCATACATCAGGTCAAACTTGTGGTTGAGCCTTGCCCAAGCCTCTGCAATGGCCGTGGTGTTGCTCAGCATGCAGACTGCTCGCTGAACCTGGGCTAGGTCTCCACCAGGAACTACTGCAGGAGGCTGATAGTTGATCCCAACCTGCAAAGAGCAATAGAAAAAATGGAGGAGTAAAGACAGTTATGAGAAAAGGGACAAAATAAGACAATAAAAAAAGATAAGAAAAGGTGGAAGGAGGAAAAAAGGTAGGGAAGAACCCAAATCACATCAGTGTTGAGTCTAATGTCATTCAAGTCAATTCCTTACCCTCACACATGGAAAAGAAAAAAAAAAAAAGAAAGGGGAGTAGCCAGAACTGGACTCTAAATGAAGAAAAACTTAAAAAAAATGTCAGTATGCATGGAAAAATTAAGAGCAATGAAAAAAAAAATCTCTTTGTGGAGATGTTGTAGAAATGTCTCATTTGCCAGCAATATTACTGATAACTTCTGGGGTTTTTTTGGTTGGTTGGGTTGGGTTTTTTAAATCTCACGAAGGACACTCTGAAGTGTCTCAGTGTCTTCAGAGTATAAACCTTACCTTGATCTTTCTTCTAAAATGCAATTTCTTTAAGTTTAAAGTCTTCTATGGGTTGACGTTCTCCTGTTACTGAATATAGAAATACTACATATGCTTCCAGTCTTGTGTCAATGGATTGTCCAAAGGGGAAAGGGCACATTTTATACACCTGCATCTTTCTTAAGTTCCTTCATCTCAGAAGTGGGAAACATGCAAGCTCTAAAACTTTAAATAGAAGTTTTCCCCTAGACTAAACTTGCCCTTCAAGCGCTAAAGAGAAGCTCACGGCAGCCCTACTCACCTTGAAGCCTGCTGGACACCAGTCAACAAACTGGATAGTTCTCTTGGCCTTGATGGCAGCAATTGCTACATTGACATCACCGGGAACTACATCACCACGATAAAGCATGCAGCAGGCCATGTACTTCCCACGTCTTGGGTCACACTTTACCATCTGGTTCTTGGGCTCAAAGCAGGAGCTGGTGATTTCAGCCACTGAGAGCTGCTTGTGATATGCATTGTCAGAGGAGATGATGGGGGCATAGGTCACTAAGGGGAAGAGGATGCGTGGGTAGGGCACCAGGTTCGTCTGTAACTCAGTCAGATCCACATTGAGGGCACCATCAAAGCGCAGTGAGGCAGTGATGGAGGAGACAATCTGGCTGATGAGGTGGTTGAGGTTGGTGTAAGCAGGGAGCTCAATGTCCAGGTTTTGGCAGCAGATATCATAGATGGCCTCATTATCCACCAGGAAGGTGCAGTCCGAGTGCTCCAGTGAGGTGTGCGTGGTCAGGATGGAATTGTAGGGCTCCACCACAGCAGCGGAGACCTGAGGGGCTGGGTAGATGGCAAGCTCCAGTTTGGTCTTCTTTCCATACTCAGTTGAGAGGCGTTTCATCAGTAAGGAGGTAAAGCCAGAGCCGGTACCCCCACCAAAGCTGTTGAAGATCAGGAATCCTTGCAGTGCAGAACAGTCATCAGCCTGAAAGCCAATAGGAAAAGTGAAAGGATAAGTGAACCTATCCTTAAATTACACCCTCAAATAGAGACATCAACACCCACAGTCAGTGCACGGCACAAAAAGTCACCATGTTTCCCAGAAAATTCTCACTGTCTGTTGTCCCCTGTAAATCTCAGGCTAGAGTATCAATACAGAGATATTGATGTTTTTCTTACAAAAACCCCAACAGCTTAAACGGGGTATCCAGGACCTGCATTTCTCTGTTCTGAACCAATGACCTGGTCATTGTATAGTATAAAAGCAAAATGAGAGCCACTACCAAAAAAGATGTATGTGGTGATTATTCCTCCTCCACCCTCCTAAGTTCTCACTTCCAACGTAACAGTGCATACCAGCTTGCGGATACAATCTAACGTTACATCAATTTTGTCTTTGCCAAGAGAGTAGTGGCCACGTGCATAATTATTAGCTGCATCTTCCTTTCCAGTGATCAGCTGTTCTGAATGGAAAAGCTGCCGGTAGGTGCCAGTCTGCACTTCATCTGAACAAGAGAGAAAAAAGCTTAAGTTTGGAGGAGATCATTCACCAGGGTTGATAATGTTGGCAAAATAAATTTTATGTTGGCAGGAAACGGTACAGAAGATCTTTATGTTAAAAAACAAAGTACAGAGGTGTGGAGTATCATCTGAGATGTTCTCAGTTTAAAAAAAAAAAACAAACAACAAAACACAAAAAGAAGTGGACTGTGCTCCAAGTGTAAGTTGCTGTGTTACACAAATGAATTAATTTATCAAATAAGGGCTGTGCCGTGCTATGGTGAAGTTTCAGCTCTATATACTGATCAGATGAATACCCATCAGAACATTCAGGGGAATGACTGGAAAGAGATTTGCAAGAGGAAAACGGTGGTTTCCCCTGAAAATCTCTCGGAACACTTCTGTTGCCTGATTCTTCATGTTACTCTTGGGTCTGAATGTCAGGAAAGCATTTTCTGTCAGTTAGCAAAGGAAAAATATCACCACAAAAAAAAGACCAGAAAGGAATCTCTTTAAGAAAGCTAATTTGTACTCATAACCAGTGAAGGTTTAAACAATAATAAACTTTTGATGTTATTAATTATTAGTGGAGTACCCATAACAGAGTGCAATTTGTTTCTCATCTTTTCATTGAGAATAACAGAGCTTTTAGTAATACCTAGCATTAAAAACTGTACATTTTGCCTGCATGTTAGGATCATCTCTAATGGTAAAGGCATTGTCCTGCTATTAAGTGATCTGAACTTTGATACCCAGAAGAGTTAATTAATTTCTATTTTTCAAGGTTAGTTCCATACTGACCTATTACAGTTGGCTCCAAGTCCACCATAATAGCCCGGGGCACGTATTTGCTAGAGCTTTCCTCCATGAAGATTGTGGCAAAAGAATCATCACTGGGTTGGTTGATGGTGGTGCCATCCGGTTGAATGCCGTGCTCCAGACAGAAGAGTTCCCAACATGCATTGCCAATTTGAACTCCTGCTTGGCCAACGTGAACCAAGATGCACTCATGCTGCAAGGGGAGAACCAGGGAAACGGTGAGAACCAGTGAATATCTTAAGAGTCTATAAGCTGATCTTACCTGAAACCCAAAATCAAGACTGGAATTAATGGAAAATATTCTGACACTTATCTACAAACAGGAAGAAAACGTTTTTGCTGTGCACAGAAACAATAATCACAACAGCTAGAGATTTGTAACCGTGCCTACACATGGTGAACAGGACACAGGACCAATGTGTAAGTATAACAAGCCCCAACAGATAGAATAACTGTGTATAGGTACACAAAATCAACACCAGTCGGTCCCAGGTAAGGAACACGAACCAAGCCCAATTATTTGGTTCAAGACACAGCTATTCTGCCTTACTGATATACAGATAAAGCAAAGGGAATGAAGTATCTTCTGATCTCTCAACCTTCTGTTGAACATCCGTGTTGGACAGGTGGGAAACAGGTTCGTAGGAATTTGTCTCGGTTTAAGTGGCCAGGGCAAGCCACAACCCAGAGATCAGAATTTGCTCTCTGTTACTCCCCTCCACCCTCCCAGGGAAGATAAAAGTGGATTAAGGGAAAGAGCCTTAAAGGTTGGAAATTAAAACTGCAACAGATTTAATGAAATGGGGAAGGGGGACAAGCAGGCGGGGAGAGGAACAAAATATACAAGTATGTACAGAACACAATTCTGATGGTCGTCCACATAAGTTCCCAAAAATCTCTCACTGAAGGGCCCAAAGCTCTTCCCAGCACCCAACTGACTCAGATCCTGCAGAGCATGTGGTGAACTGATGGCAAAGACAGGATTCCTTCTCCCTCCGGGATGTCTCCACGTGGCGAGGAGGCAAGGAAGGGGAGAGCAGGAAAAAGGGAGGAACTTACCATTTTCCTGGCTTTTCTAGAGTAATCAGGAAGTGGGAGGGAAGACGGATCCCTCAGCTTTCCCCATCCCGGATCCCTTTTCACAAAGGGTCCTGAACTCCATCCCCATCTCTGGGTCCTTGCACTAATAACAAAACTTTTGCCTGTGTCCCAACAAACTACAACAAAGTTAAAGGAAGTTGAGTGCCTTTAGTATCTTAATTAATTTCAGCCACTGTTTTGGCCTATTCTCTGGGTACTTTTAGCTCAGTTTAACATGTGAAGAGTTAACCTGATATTTAAGAGGACTTGGTTCTCTTCACAGGTTAGACTGAAACAATCTCCTGAGTAATTCTTCTCATGCGTACACTTCTGTGATTGCAGCTGTTCAGCCAATAACCAGTCTGTAAAGTGTTTGTTACTGTGTCATGCACATAGTTTAATAACAGAAATCTGAAAGACAGAATGTAATATTCCAAAAGAAGCCAAGTGTGTCTCCTCCTGCAGACTCCCAAATACTGCAGATTTCAAGGGTTCTTTCAAAACCACTTTTGTGGTACATGGTGTATTTGAATATGGAGCTTTTGGCAGATGATTCTCATCCAGTCTTACAGAGGACACGTCCACATTTCCTTGGTCTATAATTGTAATACTCGCAAGCTAGTAGGGAAAGGGCATTAATATGGGGTTAAACATAACTGTATTCAAAGTACATCCAGAGTCACTTCTACCCAAAACCAAGTTCCAATCCCATGCCCGTGACTTCCCTTATAATACATTTATTATTACAAATGTAGCTGTACATTAATGGATTCAACAGTTTGTTTGTTCAACAGTTTGTTTGTTCAGCTGTTTGCAGCTGTGAGCAACATCTGTTGACCCCAAAATGAAGCGAGAAGAATCACTTCAACCTTCCCACAGATCTTGACCAGAGCAGTGGGGAACAGAAGGCCAAGCTCACTGCTCATTATCTCATAAAATAATCTGATTCTTTTCTTACCATAGTTTCTCCTGTGTGTTTCCTTTCTTGATTGGTAGCAGCAGTTTTAGTTACTGATGATTCTACTGTTGCACAAGCAGCCTGGTGCAAGGTGGCAAGGCACCACACCTCGCTGGCAGAGGCCCTGCAGCATCACAGTGTAGGCAGAAGAGGTCATAATCTCTTCCAGGCAACTGTTCCATTCCACCCGCTTACCTGTTACACCAGCAGCTTGGTTTGACAGCCCTAAAGTCTGTTCTTCAGAAGACTTCCCTGCTAAGTCTCCAGGATAAGTTGTGGGGGTTTTTAACCAGAATGTTAACACATACAGAGCATGTTCACAAATAACTGGCTTCCTTCCTCAAATATCTAACAACTGGTGAATATGGTACTGATGACTCATTTAAAAGATTATTAATCATTTCAGAATGTCTTCATTTATGCTTTCAAAAGGTGGCATCACTTCTAAATGGTGTCTTTCTGACAAAGGTGACTGTAGGTGAACGGTAGACACAGAGTTCAGCTGCGTAAATTCCACTGATTGAAATGAGTTGGAGAACAGGTTGAACTGCAAAGAATCCCACCTGACTCTTCGGTCATCTGTGAACAAGGTACATGGAATTATCTCCTGCTTCCAAGGCACCAAACCTCATCTTCCTGCCAGCCACTCCTTATCTTTGTGACCTCTGTTCATCTGATTATAGACAACTGTTCTTCAGCCTTTCAGCTGGCTACGATATGGGCCAAGCTCGTCGCATCTAGCAAGAAGATGGCAAAATGAAAAAGCAGAACTAGAATTTGCTCTTGTATCAGAGTTACCAGCAGAAAGTTCACACACATGTGGCACACACACACACACACATTCTCTCTGACCAGGCTTAAACGTTAGGATCACCATGGCTGTGTCTTTTCCCTCCATGATATAGTGAGAGTGCAGAGAAAAAACACAGCTGAAGATAAATCCCAGTTACTTTATTCTTGGTAGTACTGGTCTTGGCCACCCCAAGGTACACAGAGACTCATATTTAAGAACAAAAAGCTGGATATATCACAGGAAGTAATTACCACTCTGAACTCCTATGAAAAATGCAGTCTTATATCCTACCAACACCATCCGTTGATTAGATCTCATCAGATTCATGCTGAACAAGTCCTCTACTTAAATATGCCTGTACAATGAGGACATGTAGTGAAACATTTCCAGAAATCCTCTGAAAACTGTAGAGTACATTAAATGCAAAAGTTTTCATGTACTTAATCACCACACAAATAAGCAATGCTGCGAAGAGATAAATCAGTAGTCACTTTATTGTGAAAATTAAATATTGCTGGTTTATTATTAATTGCAAAAACCCCCGACAGCTTGTTTCTGCCTTCTCACCCCCTCGTGATGAATTAAATGTAATACAAATGCAAAATCAGGAGTACTCAAAAAAAAAAAGTTACCAACCTACACAAAATCAAGTTGAATATTAAAGTCCTGGTACATGAGTGGCTATGACATTTAACAGAATTTGAAACATAACAAATGTTGGGACCACTGGACCCAACTCCCAGAACACAGCTCTGCCATCTAACTAAAACTGTCGATAGAAAACCAGAGCAAAAAATGGTTGTTACCTAAACAGTTAATAAGAATTTGGCCAGACTTCAGAGCGAAGTTTGCTATTTCATTAACTGGCTTACAAAGTACTTAAGGCATTATGTGCTACTTATCCTGGTGTAAAGTCCTAGCAGAGACAAACTTTGGGGAGGGATATGGGGTTATTTTGGTTTTTACTCTGAGACAACTACACAAGGTCATTACTGCATTCACAAATTACCTGCCCATTTATCTGACACTAATATTGGAGTATTTCCCTACTTGGATAATCCAAGAAGAACCAGACACAGAAGTGCTCTCAGAGTGGCCTGGTAGATAACAAAGCAACTGATTGCACGCAGTTTGAAGGCACCAACAGGCTGCTATCCTTGTGAACAAAACAGGAATAGCCACCACCTCAGCAAAGGAACAACCTGAGGGGACTACTGGGATCTATACTGGCTTCTTTTCACAAGCTTGCGTGTGTTGGGAGAGAATTTGCTCACCAAAAAGGCTGCTTCATTCAACATTTTGTAGTCTGGGCTGACATCAGTCCACCTTGCATCCTTTCTGCAGATGCTGGGATGGCAGACTACTGGTGTGCTTTGTCCTTACCTTTAACTTGTTTCTCCAGGACACAACAGTTTGCTCCAGTGGAAGCAATAGTCGAGTAGTTCAGTGCCCTCTCCTTTGGACTTTACCCTTTGTCAAATAGTGATAGTAGATGGATGGAGAAGAAATAGACATTCTACCCCAAACCTCCAATTCCTGCCCCAAATGATCAGAAACGGCATCAACCTGGTGACAGATCTTCTGCAAAGTCAGTAATTTTCCTGCCACAGATCTGGGGAAGATTTTGGGATCTCAGAGTAATCTCTCTTTCTACCTACTAATTAACTTCTGTTCCAAATGATAAAGCACTGCTAAATGGCTCCCACATAAACCAGGGCTTTAGACACCGGGGGGTGGAGAAGGGGCCACATTCTAGACACACAGAGACTTTTTAACACCTACATGAACAAAGCAAGAAGTAGGGAAAGAGTAAAACAATGCAACAACTTCAGTTGTGCAACTAAACAATAAAACAGTTTAAAAAAATAAATCCATTTCTGTACCACCACCACGTGCTCTCAAGAATTACTATGCATCAGGCATGCACGAAGTGCTGCAATTTGCATTTAAGAAGAGCAGGTGCAGCACAGCAGTCTCTGCAGCCCCTCACCTTGGCTTTCTGGCATAAATATGACTAAAATCAAGAGCACCTGCATAAGGAGGCATCAGTCACAAAAGAAACCATGGCCTTCCAAATGCAATAGGCTTCACTTGCTCCAGTATTTTTCTTCCATATGCTTGTCCTAAGCCCCATGCTGCAGGAGCTGGGCTTTTCAGACATCTCCAAGCAAAATAGAATATTCCCCTAATTATTGGAACTCTGTCACCTTTTACAGTCATGCCTCCAGGAATGTTATTCCACTTGTTCTGAGAACTGCCCAGCATTTGCAGGGATGAAACCTTCTTCCATAGTTCATAACCAGCTAAAAAACCCTCACTCAAGAGCTACATCCAAAGCAAAGTGTTTGAAAAAAAGGATTCTTATTCAGATGTAGATTACAGAAGGAGTGATTTTACCCTGGTGTTGGAGAGAATGGTGCTGTAGAACCAAGGAAAAGGTCAGGAACACTTGGCATGGTTTCAAAACTCACACCCCACCATTCCCTGTCTGAAGGAACAAAGGTATTGCCACACGGGGGCATCTCAATTAGGACACCGATTTCAACAGTCCTTGAAGAGCCTGGTAACATCCTCAAGACAAGCTGACACTTTGACAGCAGGAAAGAAAAATGCATTCTGTGATGGCATACACTTAGTCTTGAATTGGAGGCCTATGGATTGGAGAAAATACAGCTGCCCAAGCCTGTCGGAAGAGCTGGACCAGTTTGTAAATGAATGGCAGTGATGTGGGAGAAGCTGCAGAACAAAAGAAAAGAACCTTTCATTATTAATAATGAAGAACTAAACATATGAAGAAAAGAGCTAATCACAACTAGAGTTAATCAAAACCTAGTTGTCTTATTTCCTTCTGCTCAGTTCAGCACTTGGCCCTTCACTCCGGGCACTGTTCCTATCCGTACTCACCCTGCAGCACCTCAGGTCAACTGAGGAAGAGGCTGAGTTAGAGCAGCTTGCTGTCACCCAGCTTTTGTGTCTCCCAAAGATGAGACATTTACACAGCCCAAAGCTATTAAAATCAACTATTTTCTTCTCTGTAACCATAATGAAATTTTAAAAACCAGAAATCTTAATGCTGTACCTGGGTCTAATCTCACCACCACCAGATAAAGCAGAAAAGTAGCCAAGAGCATCTTTTTGTAAGGAAGAAAATAGAAGTGGCTTGAGATGGACCTCAGTGCCCTACGCAGCAACGCCAACATGGTCAAGAGCTTTTGGGACAGAGCACCTAGAATACAAGAACAGAAAGGCTGTTAGGGCAAAGTAAAGTAAAAAAAGTAATCACATAGATACGGATAACAAGAAACTAAGATACTAAAGTAAGACTGTTCTTAGTTTGATTGCATGAGAGATGGGTTCGTTGGGGTTTTTTTTAATAATAGGGAACAGAGAAACAGTACAATTTTGTAATACCATTCATCAAACCTCTTTTTAAGTCATCTACTTTAGTATAATAATAATAATGTTATACCACAGGAGTGCCAGCTTCTCTCCTGGAAAATAAGGTCAAGTTATTTACAGTTCTAAAGAAAAGGCAGTACTTTATAAGCCAGACATGCATTGTTCTACACAGGCTCAACCGTGTAGAATTAAGAGAGCACACAGAGCCAACAAAACGTACCCTTAAAGGATTGCTACGTAGTTTTAGTTTCCCTTTTGCAACTTAAAAAAAAAAAAACAAAACAAAACACAAACAAACGTATTCTGAAGTACTTTTGAACCTGGAAAATAATTCTCATCTCTTGACTTCGGCAAAGACTAAATACACTTTGTAATTGTCACCAAATGGATCACGAAGTCTTCTGTTTCCTTCTGTGACACCCAGCAGGACTTCCTCCTGGCTGGTTTGTCATGACAACAGTCTTAATACATAGTTAATACTTGCTAACTAACTAGAAATAAAAGAGAAAAAAGGAGCACAAGCAACCGAGGGAAAGCCTACCCAAGACAGATTCTGTTGCTGCATCTCGCTGCTCTTCAGCAGCCGACTGCACCTCTTCCCCTTGAGCCCACTGACATCAGCATTCACAAATGGTCCCAAGCAATGGCAGCTGCTGCTCACTCTCAAGAACATCACAGCCACGGACAAGCTCTTCTGCCTCTTCAAACCGGCCAAGAGGAAGCAACACGTGCAACAGGTAGAGCTCCAGCAACGAACTGTACTCAGGCAGGCTCTTATTGGTTTGGTCTCTCAGCCAGCTCCTGCTGACCTCCAGCATCACCTGGGGCTCTCTCACCTTGCTGTACAACAGGATACTGAAATACAAGAAATAAATATTAGAAAACACTGACTCTGTAAAAGTTGAGGTCACTGACAGATACCACCCATAAGCAGCTATCATGAAGGCGTGTATCAGGGTCTACACTTGAAGCACAGATGAGTTTCTGAGGTGGACAATAGGTGCAGCCACTAGTGTTCCTTTCTCAGCATCACTCCTTTTGTACTTTATCACCGTGAAGCAATCTGCAGCAGACACAGCTCCAAACCACGCCTGGCCCAGGCTTGGCTTTCATCCTCACTCCCACCACACCAAGTGAAAATATTACACAAGATTCAAGCCTGGCCTGCTACTAAACCCAACTAACGCAACCCCTGCGTACCTGGCAGCCACAGAAACTCACCACAGCTCCAGAACTTTGGGAGGCAGGCGTTCGGGGACATGGTAATACTGCAGGACCCAAGACAGAACTTCTCTCCAGCGGTTCATCTCAGCCAGCGCCTGGATCCCCACCACACAAAGGGAGCATTTCACCTCTGCAGGGCTGGTAAGCAGGAGACATTTCAGTGAGTGTTTCTTCACAACCATGTTTGCCCCTGATCCCCTCCCAGCGAGCTGCAGCCCAGCCAAGGTAGGCAACGAGGCTGGTGAGAGGTCTGGCAAACAAGCCTTATGGAGACTGGCTGAAGGAACTGGGGTTACTTAGCCTGGAGAAGAGAAGACTGAGAGGAGACCTTATTGCCCTCTACAACTACCTAAAGGGAGGTTGTAGTGAGGCTGGTGTTGGTCTCTTCTCCCCAATTGCTAATGACAGGACGAGAGGAAATGGCCTCAAGTTCCACCAGGGGAAGTTTAGGTTAGAGATTAGGAAGAAGTTCTTTCCTGAGAGGGTGGTTGGGCACTGGAATGGGCTGCCCAGGGAGGTGGTGGAGTCACCGTCCCTGGGGGTGTTCAAAAAACGGGTTGATGAGGCACTTGAGGCCATGGTCTGATGGTCTGATGGTTAGGAATATGATGGGATAAAGGTTGGACTTGATGACCCTGGAGGTCCCTTCCAACCAGAATGATTCTATCATTCTAAGGTGCTTGCTCCAAGGTGCTCCAAGATGCTCCAAGGTGCGCAGAGGTGCTCCACAGCTCTCAGTCAGCCACTTCCCCTCCTTCCCCTCTCCTCCTACCCCTCACCCCTGATGGAAAAGGCACACTCAGCCCCCCAGGCACACACACACAGGCCCTGTCTTGAGGGGGGGACGCGGGGAAGGCTCCCAGGCCCCCCTGGGATACACAGACCCCCTCGCATGGGACACCCAACCCGTCTCAAACAACGGCCAAGGGTTTTACACCGCTACCAACGCCCTCCTTGGCAGCAAGCACCACTGTCCTTTCATTGAGATGATTAAGGAGAAAATTAAGCAAAGCCATGGCAAGGACCACGGGTGCTGCTGCCATTCACAGAATCACAGAATCCTAGGGGTTGGAAGGGACCTCGAAAGCTCACCCAGTCCAACCCCCCTGCCAGAGCAGGGTCACCTAGAGTCCATCACACAGGAACACATCCAGGTGGGGTTTGGATGTCTCCAGCCAAGGAGACTCCACAGCCTCTCTGGGCAGCCTGGTCCAGTGCTCTGGCACTCTCACAGGAAAGAAGTTCTTCCTGAGATTCACATGGAACCTCCTGTGCTCCAGTTTGCATCCATTGCCCCTTGTCCTATCATTGCTCATCACTGAAAAAAGCTTGGCTCCATCGTCCTGCCCCTCACCCTTTCCATATTTGTAACCATGGATGAGGTCACCCCTCAGTCTCCTTTTCTCCAAGCTGAAGAGCCCCAGCTCCCTCAGCCTCTCCTCACAAGGGAGATGTTCCACTCCCTTCATAATCTCTGTGGCTCTGTGCTGGACTCTCTCAAGCAGTTCCCTGTCCTTCTTGAACTGTGGGGCCCAGAACTGGACACA